>CM077150.1:14074053-14348629 GCA_039583875.1 Platanthera guangdongensis | reverse complement strand
TTGGAGGAGCTCGAGGTGGTTGTCGAAGCTTGGCCGAGCAAGGCGGTGGCGCTGTTGGTGGGATTCCTTGTGAAGTGGTGGGATTGCTGGAGCTTTGCATGGTGATGGCGTAGAGGTGCGGCATGGAGCTTGATTCAGCATGATGATGGCGCTGGAGGGACAGTGGCTGGCCATGAGCTACATGGAGGTAGAGGTGGTGAACCGGAGCTTTGAAGTGGTGGCCGGTTCGTTGGAGGTTGACTGTTTTGACCAGTCAACAAGTCAAAATTTGGATTCAATATTAGTTTATTTTAAGCATTTATTATGAGAGAGTGTGTGTATTTATGATGAGAGAGTTTTTCTAGTTTTTCTTTGCCTATATAAAGCCCCCCCCCCCCCCCCCTGTACATTTTTTTGATATGATGAAAGTAGAGAGATAAACCTCTCAATCTTTGTTCCTGTTTAGAGAGAGAGAGAGTGGGAAGCGCCGCAGCGCTGGTGTGTTTTTTTCCTGTCCGGGCGGTTAGGGTTGAAGCCGGGCGACTTAGTGAGCGCGCAGCAGAGAGAACTCGCGGTTTGCCGCGTCCCGCCTTTGGTGTTCGGTAGGGGGGAGCTCGCCTGGTGTAGCTCTCGCAGGTGGAGCTCGCGCAGGAGTCAGGTCGCGAGTAGACGGCCTCGCCACGCGAGTTGGGAGGTCAAGCAGCCGCGAGTGAAGTGCGGGTTCGCCTGGTGGTTTAGGCGCGAGGTGGTGAGGCGATCTCGCTGGGTTGTGTTCGCGAGTGGTGGCGGGAGCTCGCTTGCGAGAGGGCGGTACTCGCCTATAGTGGGAAGGAGCCCGCGAGGGTTTGTAGCGGTCCCTCCGCCCGAGGTACTTAGAGGGTTTTTTTTTTTCGAGGCAGCAGGAGCCCATACACGTTTCCAACAAGTGGTATCAGAGCGAGGTTCGGACCCTCGGAAGGTTTGAAGTAGGGAGAGATGGAGTTTGGAGGTGCCGTGCCGGGGCAAGTCCCCAAGTTGACGAAGACCAACTATGGGAACTGGAGCATCCAGATGAAGGTACTACTAGCCTCAAAGGAGTTGTGGGAGGTAGTAGAGGATGGTGTGGAGGCGCTGACTGCTGCCGAAGCAGAAGCCGCGTTGACGACGCGCAGAGGACAGCCCGAGAGAAGCTAAGAAGAGGGACAAGAGGCATTGTTCATTTTGTACCAAGGTGTAGATGAAGCTACATTTGAAAAGATCTCGGACGCTGAGACTTTCGAAGGAGGCATGGGAGATCTTGCAGCGCTCCATGCAGGAGTAGACAAGGCCAAGAAAGTTAAGTTGCAATCTCTCCGAGGCCAGTATGAGATGATGAGGATGCAAGTGTCGGAGAAGGTTGGCGACTATGTGACCCGTCTGCGGACGCTCACAAATGAGATGAAGAAACGGGGAGACGATAGACGAGGTCAGCTTCATGGAGAAGCTCCTGCGTTCTATGTCTAAGAAGTTCCGACACGTGGTGGTGGCCATCGAAGAATCGAAGGACCTCACAGTGATGACGGCGGATGAACTGATAGGCTCGCTACAAGCACATGAGTATCGGATGTGCAAGATGAGGAGGAGTCGAGTGGCTTTGGGGAAAGCACTTCAGACTCAACTCAATTTTGGGAAAGTTCAGGAAGAGGAGGAGGCCAGCTGGTCGAGGCTACCAAGGCAGAGGTAGAGGAGGAAGAGGTGGAAGAGATTTTGGAAGAAATCAGTTCAACCAGGGAGCGGTAGAGCAACATCATGGTTGGAGGGGCAAGATACAGGAGGTAGAGGAAGAGGCCGCAAGGTAGAGGTCAAGGCAGAGGACTGGAAGAGACCAGGGAGAAGTCAAAGAGGAGGTAGAGGAGACATGTCCCAGACTCAATGCTACAACTGTGTAAGTTCGGGCACATGAGCTATGATTGTTGGCTCCTCGGAAGGGAGGTGAAGCCAACCACTATGCGGAGCTAGCAACACGGGTGGAGACCCGATGATGTTCCTTACTATCCAAGCGCTGCAGGAGGGAGGAATGGAGTGTGGTACCTAGATACTGGAGCAAGTAACCACATGTGTGGTGATAAGGAGCTATTCACCAGCCTTGAGCCGAATGGAGGAGATGTCAGTTTTGGCGACGCCTCGAAGATCTCTGTGGAAGGAGAGGAGTGATCGCGGTGACGATGAATGGGAAGGAGGTGCTCATCAACGACGTCTTCTATGTACCGGGCTTGAGGAGTAACATCCTAAGTCTTGGACAGCTGGTGGAGAAGGGCTATCGCGTCCTGTAGGGATAGCACTTTAGCGATGAAGGATAGCCAAGGAAGAGAGGTGGTAAGAGTGAAGATGGCGACGAACCGCCTCTTCCCTCTAAGTTTGGATGCCAAGGAGACGGCAATGTCCTTGCGAAGACAGGAAAGAGGAGGAAGCTTGGTTGTGGCACACCGGATGGGGCATCTGGGGTTCACAGGCCTGAAGCTGTTGTCTGGATCCAAGATGGTGGAAGGGCTGCCTATGACACACCTCCTCAAAGGGTCTGTGAGGCATGCACGAAGGGGAAGCAAAGAAGGGAGACATTGAAGGTGGCAAGTCTCGGAGAGCTACAAGGCAACTGGAGCTAGTCCATTCGGACATTGCTGGTCCGTTTGAGACTACTTCACTAGGTGGAAGCAGATACTACATCACGTTCACCGACGACTTTCAGTAGGAAGTGTTGGTATAACTTTCTGAAGGAGAGACAGAGGCTCTGGACAAGTTCCGAGAGTTCAAGGCGATGGCTGAGAAGGAAGTTGGGCACCACTGAAGGTGCTCCGGACAGATAGAGGAGGGAGTACACCTCTAGGCTGTTTGATGACTACTGCAGAAATGGGGGATCTCACACCAGCTGACGGCGGCGTACTCGCCTCAACAAAACGAAGTGGCGGAAAGGAAGAACCTAACCATTATGAACATGGCGAGGAGCATTGTGAAGGGCAAGGGGTTGCCAAAGAAGTACTGGGTGGAAAGCAGTACAGGTAGCGGTGTACTTGCTAAAACTGTTGCCCAACCAAGAGTGTGAAGTTCAAGACACCGTTTGAAGCTTGGTGTGGGAGGAAGCCCAGTGTGAAGCACCTGAGGGTCTTCGGGTGTGTAGCTTATGCTCACATCCCGGACCAGAGGAGGAGGAAACTGGACGATAGAAGTGAGAAGTGCATTTTTGTAGGCTACGCTCCTGCGAGCAAGGCTTACAAGTTGTACAACCCGGAGACGGAGAAGCCATTATCTCACGAGAATGGTGTTTTGAAGAAGGAAGCTGCTGGAGCTGGAATGAGGAGGTGAAGAACATCAAGGGAATGTTTTTCGAGGATGATGAAGAAGAAGGTGGAGAAGAGGCTGAAGGCGGAGATGGGTGAGAGCGGAGCCACCATCACCACCTAGCGGAGGTCCAGGGGAGCTCTCACCCCTTACTCAAGTGGAGCAAGTTCGAGCAGAGGAGGATCCGGTGGAGCAAGTACCAGTGGAACTAAGGATGATCGTCCTCACCTCGGACTAGGAGGTTGGAGGAGATCTATGAAGAGACGGCTGCAACCCATAACAACTTTTCTTTACTATTGTCTTGCTTGCAGATGTTGAGCCGTGCTCCTACGATGAAGCTGCGAAGGAGAAAAGCTGGAGGAAGGCGATGGATGCGGAGATCGCCTCCATCAAGAAGAACGATACCTGGAAGCTGGTATGCACCTGCAGGCCACAAACCCTCGGGGTGAAGTGGGTTGTATAAGGTGAAGAAAAATAAAGATGGGGGCGTGGAGAAGCACAAGGCGAGGCTAGTCGTGAAGGGCTACCGCCAAGTTCAGGGAGTGAACTATGATGAAGTCTTCGCACCGGTAGCGCGGATAGATACCATCCGGCTGATCATACGCGCTAGCCGCACATCACGGTGGAAGATAATGCAGATGGACGTGGTATCTGCTTATTTGAATGGCTACCTGGAGGAGGATGTGTACATCGAGCACCTCCAGGGTACGTGGTGAAAGGGCAGGGAGAGAAGGTCTGCAAAGCTTGACAAGGCACTCTACGGGCTGAAGCAGAAGCTAGAGCTTGGAACGGCAGGATAGATGCTTACTTACAAAAGCATGGCTATCAGAAGAGCCCGCATGAGTACGCACTCTACACCAAGGTAGACAAGGATGGAGGCATGATGATTATCTGCCTATACGTGGATGACATAATCTTCACAGGGAACAATGCTGGGATGTAGAAGAGTTCCGGGGTATGATGAAGAGAGAGTTCGAAATGACGGACTTGGTGAGCTGAGCTACTTTCTGGGAGTAGAGGGGCAGCAGAGAGAAGACGGGATCTTCATATCCCAGAAAAAGTATGCTGAAGAGATTCTGAAGAAGTTCAGGATGGAGGATAGCAAGTCTATCTCTACTCCTGCAGATCCAGGGATGAGGCTGAGTAAAGAATCGAAGGAAGGGGCGGTGGACTCCACCTTGTTCAAAAGTTTGGTGGGTAGTCTACGCTACCTGACCTTCACCCGACCAGACATCATGTATGCGGTCGGGGTGGTGAGTAGGCACATGGAGGAACCGAAGGAGGACCACTTCACGGCAGCGAAGAGGATCCTGAGGTACATCAACGGGACCAGGGGTCACGGGTTGAAGTACTCCACTGGAGAGGAGCTGAAGTTAGTTGGGTACTCCGATAGTGACTATGGAGGCGATGTGAACGATCGGAAGAGCACTTCCGGATATGCTTTCAATATGGGGACGGGGGTGTTCTCTTGGAGCTCGAAGAAGCAGGCAACGATAGCTCTATCGTCCTGCGAGGCTGAGTACATTGCAGCAGCAGCTGGCACCTGCCAAGCCATTTGGCTAAGGAATCTGTTGGAGAGCTTGCAGCATGAAGTGGATGGCCAACGACTATGTTGGTGGACAACATGTCGGCCATCCAGCTCGCGAAGAACCCGGTACTACATGGAAGGAGCAAGCACATCGAGACGAGGTATCATTTCCTCCGTGAGCAGGTAGAGTTGAAGACAGTGGAAGTGAAGTATTGCCCGACCGGAGAGCAAGTCGCGGACATCTTCACCAAGGCGTTGAGGTAGACACGTTCCTGAAGCTCAAAGGCAAACTTGGCATGTGCTGCAAGTTTGAGGGGGAGTTTGTTGGAGGTTGACTGTTTTGACCAGTCAACAAGTCAAAAGTTTGGATTTAATATTAGTTTATGTAAGCATTTATTATGAGAGAGTGTGTGTATTTATGATGAGAGAGTTTTTCTAATTTTTCTTTGCCTATATAAAGGCCCCCCCCCCCCTGTACACTTTTTTTTTGATTGATGAAAGTAGAGAGATAAACTCCCCAATCTTTGTTCCTGTTTAGAGAGAGAGAGAGTGGGAAGCGCCGCAGCGCTGGTGTGTTTTTCTGTCCGGGCGGTTAGGAGTTGAAGCCGGGCGACTTAGTGAGCTCGCAGCGAGAGAGAACTCGCGGTTTGCGCGTCCCGCCTTTGGTGATCTCGGTAGGGGGGAGCTCGCGCTGGTGTAGCTCTCGCAGGTGGAGCTCGCGCAGGAGCAGGTCGCGAGTAGACGGACCTCGCCACGCGAGTTGGGAGGTCAAGCCGCGAGTGAAGTGCGGGTTCGCCTGGTGGTTTAGGCGCGAGGTGGTGAAGGCGATCTCGCTGGGTTGTGTTCGCGAGTGGTGGCGGGAGCTCGCTTGCGAGAGGCGGTACTCGCCTATAGTGGGAAGGAGCCCGCGCGGTTTGTAGCGGTCTCGCCGAGTACTTAGAGGTTTTTTTTTTCGAGACAGCAGGAGCCCATACACGTTTCCAACACGGTTTATATATCTTATTATATAAAGCAATATAGGTATTTGAAGGGACGTCATAGATCAAACAAAATAGAAAGTATATGTGTTAGACCTCAAAATATTATTTTTTCTACGAAATATTTATAAAAATTACGAACATATGCAAATACTTAGAATATCTAATTAAGATAATAGTTATATGATGACTAAATTGTTGAAAATAATGAAAAAATATTGTTGTTTGATTTGTCAAACAGCAAACTCTCTCATATTCTTCGCTTGGTGAAATTTCAATGGCCAAAAAAAATTGCTTATAATATTGCTAAACAAAAACGGATTACAGATAATATAACTTGTTGTTTTTAAGCATAAACACTTGACTTCTATATATACTAAAAAGACAGACAATGTTCGCATCTTTTAGATTAGGGCACGTCTCTCCCATCTGAAGCGGCGCACCTTCATGATGACGCCTTCTTCTTCTTTGCTTTGCCGATCAGACCATGGCAGCCACCGTTTCACCTTTTACTTTTTTTATTTGCACTTATTAATTCTGTACGGAAAGGCCTCTTGAGCTTACTTCATCCCTGCTTAGCTCAACACCCCCTCTTAAGCTTGAGAGGTCTATAACTCCGATCATCATTCGGAGAAATTCAAAACGTGGCTTCGGCAGTGGCTTTGTGAGTAGATCTGCAAGCTGATCTTCAGTAGATAAGTGCTCCAATTTTATTTCCCCTTTTCTAGGTTTTCTCTGATGTGATGATATTTTATTGTGATATGTTTGCTTCGATTGTGAAATACTTGGTTCTTAGCTAATGCTATAGCTGAAGAACTATCAGAGTAAATCACAGTTGCTTCTCTTTTTTCCGAAAAAATTTCTTCGAGTAGCCTTCTTAACCAAATAGCTTCACTGGTTGCTTTGCTTAAGGCCATGTACTCAGCTTCAGCTGAGCTAAGCGCTACGGACAGTTGTTTTCTGGAAGTCCAACTGATGACGCTTTGCCCTATGAAAAATAAGTAACCACTTACACTTCTTCTGTCTTCAAAACTTCTTCCCCAATCTGAGTCAGTGAAACCCTCTAATTTGTTGTCTTCTTGCTTTTTGTAGATTAGGCCATGTGTTTTTGTACCTTGAACATATCGTAGAATCCTTTGGCTGCTTCATAGTGAGTGATGCTTGGATTGTTCATATATCTGGAAACACTGTTGACTGCAAATTTTATATCTGGTAGTGAGTTGGTCAAATAAATTAAGATCCAACTAGACTTCTATATAAAGTCTCATCTGCTCTCTTTTCTTCGGGTGTAGATGGGGCTAATAGTTGTGACGGTGACATAGGAATATGGACTGGATTGCAAGCTTCCATTCCAAATTTTCTTATTAAGTCATATACATATTTTTCTTGAGAAATTGTTATGCAGTTAGTACTCTGTCTAATTTGTAGGCCAAGAAAATATTTTAACAGACCCATGTCTGTCATCTCATATTTTTCTTTCATATCAGCTCTAAATTTTTCTATGAGTTCTGAGTTATTTCCTGTAACAATCAAATCATCAACATATACACATAAAAACACTGTGTTTTGTTTTCCCCTTTTAATGTAAAGTGATGAATCATTGGCACTTTTCCTGAAATTGGTGGATACTATAATAATTGTCTAAGGTGGCATTCCAAGCTCGTGGTGCCTGCTTTAGACCATACAGTGCCTTGTGAAGTTTATATACTTTGTGCTCTTTTCCTTTAACTTCATAACCTTTTGGTTGCTCAACATAGATATCTTCTTCAATTGTACCATTCAAAAAGGCCGATTTTACATCTAGCTGAAACACTGGATAATTATAGTGAGCTGCATAGGCTAGAATGGATCGTATAGTTTCCATTCGGGCTACTAGAGCATATGTTTCATTAAAGTCTATTCCAGGTATTTGGGATAACCCTTGGCTACTATCCTTGCTTTGTATTTTAATATTGAACCATCTTCTTTCTCTTTTATTTTAAAAATCCATTTTAATCCTATTGCTTCTGTATTTGGAGGCTTTGTAACTAGACTCCATGTTTCATTCTTTTCGACCATACTGATCTGTTCATCCATGGCTCTTATCCATTCTGGCATTGTAGCTGCTTCTTCATAAGTGACAGGGCTTGTTAAATTAAAAGCTAGATTGCTTTGTGAATAGATGTCTTCTAATCTTCTAAATTTTCTTGGAGGTGATGATGATTCAGGGCTCTGTTGTAAATGTACTGAGGGTACTGCGGATTGAGGTGTTTGTGGATGATAACTATCTGATTGTTCTGACAGATCTGGAGTAGATTCAACCATCAGATCATCTCTGAGTTGGAAGGAATCACCCAGGTCTAGTGATTGTCCCTGATCTGAACCCCAATTCCAACACTTATCTTCATCAAACAAGACATCCCTGGATATAATGAGCCTTTTCTGTTCTGGTTGGTAAAGTCTGTAAGCTTTGGATTCCCCACTGTACCCAACAAAAATGCATTTTTCACTCTTTTTGTCTAACTTACCTCTGTCTTCTTTTTGTATTAGTGCATAGCTTTGACACCCAAAAATTCTGAGGTGGTTTATGATAGGAATTCTTTTAAATAAGACCTGATACGGTGTTTGTTTTATCAAGGCTCTTGTTGGAGATCTATTCAAGATATAAACTGTTGTATTTGTTGTTTCAGCCCAATACTTCGAGGCAAATTTGAGCTTATTAGCATAGTTCTTACCATTTCTATTATTGTTCTATTCCTCCTTTCCACCACTCCATTTTGTTGTGGGGTTCTACTAGCAGTTAACTCTCTCCTTATATAGTATTTCAATGTTAAAATTATTCCTGAAATTCAATGTTAAAATTATTCCATCTTTCAATCAAGAGAATTGAGAAACAAGACAAAAAAAGGTTAGTTGACTGCGTACATGCATGTTGGACCAATTCCTGGTGTATTAACTAGTAAATAAATAAATAATTGTGTTGAAAATTTCATAAATTAAGCGATAATTTCTATTGCAGCCTTGAATTAATCCTGAAATTCTTTGTCCATCGCCAAACTAGAATGGGCCAATTTGTAGCGAGCTTGCAGGCCCCGACGAAATCCAGTCCAGCGAGAAGCAGGGACGGAGAGCCAAAAACTTTTTTTAGGGGGGCAAAAAAATTTTGATGAATCTAAAAGATACCTTAATAAAAAATACAATTTAAAACATAATATTAAAGTGAAATAATAAGTGTAAAGAAAGTATCAATCATTATAGTTGTCCTCGTCGACTCCTCAAAACATAAGAACACTTCAAAACATAAGATCACCTCACACTTTTCAAGAAAACATGAAATTTCTGGGGATATTGTCGTTTCCTGCATAACATTATAAAAAAATATTAAATATATTGGAAATTTATAGAAACAAATTATTTATAAAATAAATTTACATAATTAATAAACATACCATATTTCTATAGTTGTCCTCGTCTGCTTTTCATTTTTTGAAACCTCTGAATGATTGTTTTTTTTTTCAATATTTGCAAATGCATATTTCTCTATATATGTAATCAAACAGTCATTCATTAAAGAATCTCTCATTCGATTGAGTAGACGATTTTTCACAATGTTCGTTGCTGAAAATATTCTTTCGATTGTAACAGTTGCAACTGATAAAACCAATGCTAACTTCACTAGCAAATATATCAATGGATATAAAATATCCTTCTTTTTTCTATCATTTTTTTGCAAGATCGTCAATTCCATTTAATTGTCCAAAGTCAATGTCAGATTTTACATCAATAATCAATGTTTCCAATTTGCTATCAAGTTCCATATTATCCAAAATGGAAAATCTGATGGATAAAACTCTGCAAGACATTTTAGCTTTTGTTTATCAAAACATGAAAATATGCTACTTGGATTAAAACATGCAATGCAAAGAAGTAATTTTGTATTCGTCTCTGTAAACTTGTTATTGAGTTCCTGAAGTTGCAAATCTATGACATTATAAAAAAAATCTCGGCTCGATAATAATGTAAATTTGTCATCTCAAGAACTCGTCGTCGTGATCGTCCTCGTGCCGCATATATATTTTTCATTAAAAGAATATCAATTTTATAATTATCACAAAATGAATAAACATCTTTAATCATTTTTTCTCATTCATTATTTCGCATATCTTGCAGCATTTGTTTTGATATTCTGACTAAATTTATTGCATTAGTAATATCCCGTTCCTTGCGCTGCAAAGCTTGTGATAAAATATTGATTATTCCTAGAATGTATCTCAGTAGATATAAAATAAAAGCATAATCAAAAGTTTGCAGAGAATTTAATAATGCAAATATTGCTGCTTTTTGTTCTGAACTTGTATGTTGATATTTTTCAACCAACTCGAGAACATCAATAACAGATGAAAATAACACAATCATATTAATCAATAAACTATAATGTGAACCTCACTTTGTATCTCTTCTTTTTGTAAACATTCGAAAATTTTTTGTGCTTGAAATTCTCGAAAAAGTTCTTGTCGTTTACATGAAGCAGTAATAATAGTAGTTGTTGTTGTTAAATCAAAAAACTAAGCAACGAGAACATGATTTTTTTGCAGCGACGACTAGTGCAAGCTGAAGTTGGTGAGCAAAATAATGAATATAATATGTTGATTAATTCTCCTTCATAATGAGTGCTTTGAGACCATTAAACTCTTCTCTCATATTATTAGCACTATCATAATCGTAAAAAAATATACATAAATATTACAATTTTTATTTTGTAAAACAATATATGTTTTGACCTAAAAATATTAATTTTGACTTTAATAAAGTTGATTGATTTAAAATCATCAACTCGAAAATACCACTGATATGCCTAATGACAACCTACCTTGAATAGACCGCTGACATGCCTAATGACAACCTACTATAGTAGGTGTAGGAGCTCTATTAAAATCTTTTTGAATTTAAATGAATTTTCATCATTACTTCTAATTTTTTGATAGTGTAATTACTTGAATGGACATTGTATTTTAATTTTTTTTGAAATAGATTATAATATATGTCAAATTATTAAAATATAAAAATGACGGCATAATTGATATTTTTGAATGTTTCAACAAAGACAACTTTTTTCTTATAATAGTGAAAGATAAACAAAAGTTCTTTTCTTATATGTTTAATAACAACAAAATTCAAAATGTTTATGATAGAATTATACTCTATTTTTTATTACATTTATTTACTTCTAACTTGTTATATAATTTTATGTAATATTAATTAGTAACAAATAATGTAAAATAAGATCACGAATATATAGATCCAATAATCAAATCGAGATCAAACCGAAATTTTTAGTTCGAGTGTGATTTTTAGGTTTCAAGTATGAGTCGATTTCGATACGAAAAAGTTGGAATCGATAAACAATCCATATGTTATATATACAGGGGCGAATTCAGAGGGGGCCCGAGGGACACTGCCGCCCCCCCCCCCCCCCCCCCGATTATTTTTCAAAATGTTCAGTGTATTTGAATTCCTCTTATCGAGACAATGAATTTTGACTACTTATGTTGATGCGCGGAAACGTCGCGGGCACCAGCCAGCTAACACGGAGGGGGTGTTTGGTCTCACAAGCTAGGAGAGGAGGAGAGGAGGAAAGGAAGGAAGCCTCTGAGTGCTCGAGAGTGGAGCAAACGGCTTGTCAAAGAGGGTTGCGGGGATAGAGGAGAGAAGCTTGATCAACAGAGTGGGTTGATCAAGAGAGGAGAAGGAGGTTGATCAGGAGCTGTCGAGCAGACGGCTAATGTGACGGTTGTGCTTGCAGGTTGGTTGCCGAGAAGGGCTGAGCTGAGCTGAGAAAGAAGCTTGCTGAGCAGAGGAGCAAGGCTTGCTGAGCAGAGGAGCAAGACTTGCTGAGCAGAGGAGCAAGGCTTGCTGAGCAGAGGAGCAAGAAGAGGGGGCCGCTAGCAGCGGCAACAACACACTTCGCCCGCCGCGGCCTAAATGTCACTCTTGCAACGGGCTTTCCTTTGATTAATAGCGAGAGGTTACAAGCTTACAAGTACACCTTTGCAACAAATTAATAAAGGGGTACAAGGAGAAGCTGGCGACTAAGAGAGAAGAAAATGCCAGAAAGCAGAGGAGAGAAGCTGCCAGAGACTAAGTAAAAGAGTCTGCCAGCTGCTGGAGGACTGAGAAACTGAGTCTGCAGAGTCTGCAGGCAAGCTACTGAAGAGCTGTAGAGGACTGCGCGGACAGGAAATCTGAGTCCGCAGGGCTTGCTGGAAGGGTGATGACGGACTGTGCGGACTGGAAAACTGAGTCTGCAGGATCTGCTGGCAAGACTTGTATCCACCTTCTGGCCTCTGGAGCGATGCAGAGCGATGCAGAATGAGAGGCACCATGGGCTATTTATAGGCCCAGGGAAGTTCTTCTAGAAGCGGGGCCCAGTGACGTCAGCATGACGACCTGCGCGGACTCCGCGGACTGAGATTTTGCGTCCGCCACTGTTGACTGATGAAGCAAGCGGAAGGAGGCTCCTGGAGAGAACTGGAGGCCACCCCTGGCGGGCGACCTGGGCGGACTCCGGGGGAGTCCGCCCGGCAGGCCGGAGGCCGCCCCCTAGCGGGCGACCTGGGCGGACTCCGGGGGGAGTCCGCCCGGCAGCGGAGTCCGCCGGCAGGCCGGAGGCCGCCCCCTAGCGGGCGGCCTGGGCGGACTCCGGGGGGAGTCCGCCCGGCAGGCCGGAGGCCGCCCCCTAGCAGGCGGCCTGGGCGGACTCCAGGGGGAGTCCGCCCGGCAGGGCCTGGCCGCCCCCTTGCGGGCGGCCTGGGCGGACTCCAGGGGGAGTCCGCCCGGCAGGGTGCCGGGCCGTCCCCCTAGCGGGCGGACTCCAGGGGGAGTCCGCCCGGCAGGCCTGGCCGCCCCTTGCGGGCGGCCTGGGCGGACTCCGGGGGGAGTCCGCCCGGCTGGGTGCCGGGGCCGCCCCCTAGCGGGCGGCCTGGGCGGACTCCAGGGGGAGTCCGCCCGGCGGGCCTGGCCGCCCCCTTGCGGGCGGACTCCGGGGGGAGTCCGCCCGGCTGGGTGCCGGGGCCGCCCCCCTAGCGGGCGGCCTGCCAGGGCGGACTCCAGGGGGAGTCCGCCCGGCGGGCCTGGCCGCCCCCTTGCGGGCGGCCTGGGCGGACTCCGGGCGGAGTCCGCCCGGCAGGCGGGGCAGAGGCCCCCCCGGGTGGGCGGCCTCGGCGGACGGCGGCAGCGGGAGGCCACCGCCCCTCGGGCAGCAGGGAGGTCGCCCCTGATGAGGGGGGCGTCCTCGGCGGACGGCGGCTGAAGACCACCGCCCCTTGGGCGAATTAGGAGCGCGCCTCCTGGCGGCGTGTGACGCTCCTGGCGATGCTGTTGTTAGCGGACTACCGCCTGCAAGGAAATTGAGCGCGGCCTGCATGATTAGCGGACCTAACCGCATGTCCCGCGAGGGTGAGCCATGGGAATAGCCCGCCGTCCCGCAGGTCAGCACGCGGTTGCTAGGAGACCTTCCTTAGGCGGATAGGGGATGTGAGGTACTGTCCGCCTACGCTGGGACTCATCGCGATCAAAAGGGACAATCTAAGGGTCGCGATTAGCCAGCTGGCAACCTTGGGAAGGATCGCCGATTTCTGGGTTAACATAATCCCCGCACTTTTTCAAGTTCCGAAAAGAACTTCGAAAAAGTTAGAGACCCACGAAAATCGTGATCCACCCCAACGGGAGAAGAGGAGCAAGGAGAGACAGGACCTGAAGACTCTCCTTACAAGCTTGGCGCTTCCTGTCTATTTTCCTGCAAAAGGAAAGTTAGGGTAAGCATGTAGGGGTGGCACATCGAGTGTGTACCTGAATTTATTTTTGCAAAACAAAGAAGGCGTGTCTTCTGTAAATGTTCTGCAAAACAAAAGTGAGGAAAACAGAAAGGCATAACAACTCGCAAGTACCTGAAAGGGACCTGCAAGTCTTTGCTGATCTCTGCAAGAAAAGAGTTAGGAACAGGCATTGTGTATAAAAATAAGCTGCAAGTACCTGGATGAGGCTTGCAGGTGTTTGTTAATCTCTGCAAGAAGAGGAGTTAGAAGCAAATAAGACATGAAAATAACTTGCAAGTACCTGTGAAGAGAAGGCTTGCAAGTGTTAACTGTAGACTGTTAACTGTCGACAAGATAAGGCCGATATGACCAATTAGCAAGAAGAATGCCTGATGAATACTATTATGAAACCCAGATCAATAAACTGAGTGTTGACTGCTGACAGATATGACTGGATTGCAATAGCATAGCTAATAGCGCTTGAGCAAACAATGTATAGGAGATGAGAGCAATAAAGCTTATATAGGCAGAGTGCGAGTCATCATCCGATAGAGCTTTGAATAAGCAATTCATATAGGATGAGCATGAGCAAAGTGATTGCTGGAAATCCTTTTGGTAGGTCGGATTAACCTGTTCACCTGTGAAAGAAGGCAATAGACGAAAAGGGGAGGTCTATACTCGGAATGACTAAAGAAGGTTGAATGCTGCCACAGGTGTTCCCCGTGGGCCTTATGCATCACTGGCCTGAGAAATCACCCCGAGTATAGTCCTACTCAAAGCGGGCTGGCCGCGCATCCTGAAGGAGGGAAAAAGAAAAGGTCCATATTCGGAATGACTAAATAAGGTTGAATAATGCCACAGGTGTTCCCCGTGGGTCTTATGCATCACTTGCCTGAAAAATCATCCCGAGTATGGTCCTGCTCAAAGCGGGCTGGCCGCGCATCCTCAAGGAGGGCACAAAAGAGAAAAGCAAGGGAAGGTCCTGAGAAGGACGCTAGAAGCAAGGGAGATCCTGAGAAGGATCGCTAGAAGCAAGGAAGATCCTGAGAAGGATCGCTAGAAACTCTACTCTCTTGCCTTGGGCACAAGCATCACTGATCAACGAGACAGGTTGCGCCAAGAGGCCTATATTGTCTGTGTATTGATCAGTGGAGTTGTGAGAACCCGAGAGGCACGGATCGAGGGTACCGGAGAGTGCTCGGCCACCACAGTTGAAGGATGATCAAAGAGACAAGGCTACGCTTGATCGCCATTGCTTGTCCAGCGAAGATCATCCTAACCGTAGTGTTTCCTATAAGACGCACAGCAGAGTTAACACATGGGGCTCCCCTAGCACACACTCTGTGTCAGATGCCGGCTAGGATCCTAAGCCTGAAGCCCATAATCGTAGAATGAACTGCTCCCACTACACACATGGGTATACTCCCGCCATATGTGGTCGAAGCGGTAGTGCGAGAACAAACTACGGAGGGAACGTTTCAGACTCGGCGAAATCTCATTGGCGTACTGATCCCAGAGAGAGAGAGAGAGGAAGGGGTAACACAAAAAGGGAACTGTGTCAGTACGGGATCCCTGAATAAAAGCTTTGCAGAAAAGCAGTAAAAGAACACTGAGAAGTGTTGTAATGAAAATGTTTGAAAGAGGGAGTAAGGGTTGAGATAACCCCTGTAGGTTGCAAGGAGCTCTGGAGGACTGTGAATTCCATCGCTTTGGAGGACTGTGAAGTCCATCGCTTTGGAGGACTGTGAAGTCCTTGCTAGTTTAGAATAGCCTTCCCAGTACGCCCTCGTCGTTGGCATCGAAGCATTCGACTTCTTAGTTAACAACGAGGAGAGGAGGCTCTGTGACGTGGTTCACTCCCCTTGAGGAGCAAGGAACATCTGAAATTTCTTTGCCCTTTGAAGTTGGATCAGGGCGATCTTCTTTAGGAAGCAGGTCATGCATCTTGCCCTGCCGGAGCATCCTTTGCACAAGCTGGCGGAATGCTCGGCAGTCTTCTGTTCGATGGCCTGACTCTTTGTGGAATTCACAATAAGGCTCTGAGTTTCTAGACCTCTGATCGGTCGGTCTATAGGGCTTCTTGTAGCTTGCCATATCTTTCATGATCTGGACTACTTCTTGCACGACGTCGTCGAGATCAGACTCATGCAAGTCATCGTCTTGCTCTTGTTGAACAGTTGCTGTTTGAGAAGGAGCTAGTGGTAGCAATGGATCTTGAGCATCGCGGCTCGGGAAGGAGTATCGCTGGCGATGAAGCCTTCTCTCCTTCCTTGAATGAGCTGGGAAACGATTGCAAGGGGACCTTGGAGGTTGCTTGCGAAACGGATCTTTCTCTGATACGAGCTTGGAGACGAAGCCTGGATTGCTCTTCTCGCCTCGGATGTACGAGTTGGCTAGAGCAATCAGCTCTTGGTATGTCCTTGGAGCACGGACATTGGCTTCAAATTTGAGAGGCCCTTCACGAAGACCGTGGAAAAGAGCCACTCGGTACATTTCTTGATCAACGATTTCGATGTCCAGAATATCTCTCTGGAATCGATCAACGAATTGAGACCAAGTTTCATCACTGCGCTGTCTGATCTCAAAGAGGGCTTCAGGACCGCCCTTTCTCTTGGAGGAGGTAGAGAATCTGAGAAGGAACTCTCTACGAAGATCGAGGAAGGAAGTGATGGAGTGAGGACGGAGGCCATAGAACCAGTCCCTCACTTGCCCATCAAAGGTTGTCACAAGGAGCTTGCACTTGGTTGCATCTGACAGAGTCTTGAGAGCAACGGCTGATTCAAAGGCTTGAAGATGCTTGACCGGATCAGTCTCTCCAGTATAGATTGGCAGTCGGGGATCTCTGAAGTTTGCTGGAGTAGGTTCAAGGCGAACGCTCTCGATAAAGGGCGATGGCTCTTCCTGCTCTCCCACAGCATAGGGATTAAAGGGAGCATAGGCTGCAGCTGCAAAAGAAGCAGGGGGTAGAAAGGAAAGGTTGCTGCAGGAGGAGCAGAGGCAGGAGCTGGGGGGCAAGGATGACTTCCTTGAAAGTTAAGAAATCTAGCAGGACTTCCTCGGGCTGCTTGCCGGAAGAAGTTTTGGCGAGCGGCAAACTCTTCATCTTGAGTTCGCAAAGGAGCAGCAGTACCTTGCGGGAAGGTTGGGGTGTAAGGAGGATAGAACGGCGGACAAGCTTGAGAATAAGCTTGCTTATGCTCCGATGCTGGTGTTAGATTGATTGGAGCAGCTGGAGCAGTTGCTGGATGAGAGTCTAACCGCTGCGTGATTGCAGCAAGGACTTGGTTGATTGCTTGGAATTGATTTTTGAGCATTCTCACGGCGCGACTGCTCAAAAGCTTCCCAGAGAGGATCTTCACTGGGACTTGGAGCAAAGTTCTCGGCTGATTGATCTGACATGGCTAACTGACGCTGTTCATCGTCTGACCGGATCTGAAGGTCGCGTGTTAACTGTTGGTGCGCGGAAACGTCGCGGGGCACCAGCCAGCTAACACGGAGGGGGTGTTCGGTCTCACAAGCTAGGAGAGGAGGAAAGGAAGGAAGCCTCTGAGTGCTCGAGAGTGGAGCAAACGGCTTGTCAAAGAGGGTTGCGGGGATATAGGAGAGAAGCTTGATCAACAGAGCGGGTTGATCAAGAGAGGAGAAGGAGGTTGATCAGGAGCTGTCGAGCAGACGGCTAATGTGACGGTTGTGCTTGCAGGTTGGTTGCCGAGAAGGGCTGAGCTGAGCTGAGAAAAGAAGCTTGCTGAGCAGAAGAGCAAGTCTTGCTGAGCAGAGGAGCAAGGCTTGCTGAGCAGAGGAGCAAGGCTTGCTGAGCAGAGTAGCAAGAAGAGGGGGCCGCTAGCAGCGGCAACAACACACTTCGTCCGCCGCGGCCTAAATGCCACTCTTGCGACGGGCTTTCCTTTGATTAATAGCGAGAGGTTACAAGCTTACAAGTACACCTTTGCAACAAATCAATAAAGGGGTACAAGGAGAAGCTGGCGGCTAAGAGAGAAGAAAATGCCAGAAAGCAGAGGAGAGAAGCTGCCAGAGACTAAGTAAAAGAGTCTGTCAGCTGCTGGAGGACTGAGAAACTGAGTCTGCAGAGTCTGCAGGCAAGCTGCTGAAGAGCTGTAGAGGACTGCGCGGACAGGAAATCTGAGTCCGCAGGGCTTGCTGGAAGGGTGATGACGGACTGTGCGGACTGGAAAACTGAGTCTGCAGGATCTGCTGGCAAGACTTGTATCCACCTTCTGGCCTCTGGAGCGATGCAGAGCGATGCAGAATGAGAGGCACCATGGGCTATTTATAGGCCCAGGGAAGTTCTTCTAGAAGCGGGGCCCAGTGACGTCAGCATGACGACCTGCGCGGACTCCGCAGACTGAGATTTTGCGTCCGCCACTGTTGACTGATGAAGCAAGCGGAAGGAGGCTCCTGGAGAGAACTGGAGGCCACCCCTGGCGGGCGACCTGGGAGGACTCCGGGAGGAGTCCGCCCGGCAGGCCGGAGGCCGCCCCCTAGCGGGCGGCCTGGGCGGACTCCGTGGGGAGTCTGCCCGTCAGGCCGGAGGCCGCCCCCTAGCGGGCGGCCTGGGCGGACTCCGGGGGGAGTCCGCCCGGCAGGCCGGAGGCCGCCCCCTAGCGGGCGGCCTGGGCGGACTCCAGGGGGAGTCCGCCCGGCAGGGCCTGGCCGCCCCCTTGCGGGCGGCCTGGGCGGACTCCAGGGGGAGTCCGCCCGGCAGGGTGCCGGGGCCGCCCCCTAGCGGGCGGCCTGGGCGGACTCCAGGGGGAGTCCGCCCGGCAGGCCTGGCCGCCCCCTTGCGGGCGGCCTGGGCGGACTCCGGGGGGAGTCCGCCCGGCTGGGTGTCGGGGCCGCCCCTAGCGGGCGGCCTGGGCGGACTCCAGGGGGAGTCCGCCCGGGGGGCCTGGCCGCCCCCTTGCGGGCGGCCTTGGCGGACTCCGGGCGGAGTCCGCCCGGCAGGCGGGCAGAGGCCCCCCCGGGTGGGCGGCCTCGGCGGACGGCGGCAGGAGGCCACCGCCCCTGGGCAGCAGGGAGGTCGCCCCTGATGGGCGTCCTCGGCGGACGGCGGCTGAAGACCACCGCCCTTGGGCGAATTAGGAGGTCGCTCCTGGCGATGCTGTTGGCGGACTCCTGCAAGGAAAAGCACTGCATGATTAGCGGACCTAACCGCATGTCCCGCGAGGGTGAGCCATGGGAATAGCCCGTCGTCCCGCAGGGCACGCGGTTGCTAGGAGACTTAGGCGGATAGGGGAAACTGTCCGCCTACGCTGGGACTCATCGCGATCAAAAGGGACAATCTAAGGGTCGCGATTAACCAGCTGCCAACCTTGGGAAGGATCGCCTGATTTCTGGGTTAACAACTTATACATCAAAAATGGTGGTCAGATGAGGGAGAAACAGCTCCAATAAGATGAAAACGTTCAAAAAAAATTGAAAGAAGTTCATAACTGACCCTCATGTTAAAATTTTTATAACTCAGTGACTCATTCAAAAATAAATTTTGTGCACCCTTATTATTAATTTTCTCGACTCATCACTCTATATATACATCAACTATATATGTTTATATTGTCAGCCCATATATGGATATTGGCAGCCCAAAGATAATGGCAGCCTAAAATATGACTATTGGCAGCCCGATGGATATTAACAGTCCAAAAATTAAATTTTTAAATGGACATTTTAAGAAAAAGTGTTCAACATGAAAGTTGTAGATCTCGACGAGATCTACAACTTTTATGTGCAACACTTTTTCTAAAAATGTCATATAGTAGGCCTATTTTCAAAATGCACGGAACCGGGCGGAACTCTGCGAGTTCCTCCCGGGTTCCGCGCCTTTTAGAAATAGACCTACTAAATTATATTTTTATAAAAAGTGTTCAACAAGAAAGTTGTTGATCTCATCGTGATCTACAACTTTCATGTTGAACACTTTTTCTAAAAATGTCATATAGTAGACCTATTTTCAAAATACATGTGTTCCGTATTTTGTGATGCTATTAGCGGTCATATTATGTATATTTTTTATTATTTTGCTGGGCTGCCAGTATCCAAAGCTGGGCTGCCAATATAAACGCCCTATAATAATCCATCATCTTTTTTTTAATCAAGAAATTTGAGAAATAAGTCAAAAAATATGTTTACCTGCATGAATTGCATCATGTCTTATTAATTAGTAAATAAATAATTAATCGTGTTGAAAATTTAAAAAATTAGCGATATTTTTATTGCAGCCTTTGATTAATTCTGAAATTCGGCCTAACTGATGTGTGGGTCATGATTAAGGCTCCGTTTGACACGGTATTTTTGTTTGGGCTCTGTTTGGCACAGTGGTGACTGTCGTAAACGCATGGGTTAAACTGTCATTCGTTAAGAATCACTTAATAAACATCATCCGTTTGACCGCCCACCACCGTCCTAAACGGAGCCTTAGCCACCCTCGTAGTTTTTCGCCACAACTTTGCCACAAAATTGACCTTTTTTAGGCAAAAGCTACTTTCAATCGAAAAAAAAAACAATTTCCTTAAAATTGTGAAAAGAACATTCATTGTTATAAATCTTTATGTGTTATGGTTTTAAAATCATGATAAATATTATTTAAATTAAAAAAATAACTTGTAATTAAACAAATTGGAAGGATCTCGGGGAGAGTTGGGGCCTCCACCCTTTCCCTAAGAATTTCACAAAATGAATAGTGAAGTTAGATTCCTCTTGTCAAGTTAACGTAATTTGACTATTTACACGTCAAAAAATGATGTTCAAATGAGATTGAAACAACTCTGATGAGATACAAATTACAATTTTTTCATTGCTGGAGAAAGATACAAATTGGAAGGATCTAAAATAGAAGATCATCAGGAATCCAAACGAAATCAAAAATCCATAGATCTAAATCCCAAAGGGAATCAAAAATCATTCATGTGTTAAATCGAAATTTAAAACGAAATCAAAAACAAGAAAATATAAAACGAAATCAAAAATGGAGAGAAGAAATCGAGAAAGAGGGGAGTGGAGGAGTTTGTACCGATGATGTCGGTGTCCGCCTTGCTGAAGGAGGTCTGGTTGCGGCTTTGAGGGAGTGTCGGGTTCGCTGTTGGCGAGGGGTTTCGCAGGAGGAAGGCTTGAAGGGGCGAGTGACGCGAGTCGACGGTCATTGATGTCTCGATCGTACAAGAGTCGTGGTCCAAAGATTGAGAAGAAAAGAGGAAACTTGGGAGCGGGAGGGAGGAATGCGGCGAGGTGCTGTCACGGGGAGATTCAGAGGGTTCGGGTGATATGGGGTTTATAAGATCAAGGAGGTTAATCCAACGGCTTTAGAATTATCAGTCCAGGTTTGATGGTCCATATTATTTCTGTATTTTTGAACTCATGTAATTGGCAGACAGTGATATTTCTTTGACAAACCGTGCGGGCTACACCGTGGGCAGGGCTTCACCGGGCGGGTTGTATGCATGTGGGCTTGACCTAGCTGAATGTGTGCGGGCTTGCTTTGTAGCTGGCGGCTGGCTAGCTTTTGATTTTCATAATTTTAATATAGCTTTAGGACACCCCTAGTAAGTTTAGAAGACATATGAAAAAGTGGAGAGAGAGAGAGCGTTTTGATCAGACGGTTGCTGAAAAATCATGTCAGATTCGACGGCTGCAATCTATGAAGCACCGACACTCTTGGAGGGTCAACGTGTCCGTGTCGGACTCTTCGACACTGGGACATGTGTCGACACAGGTGTCGGAAGACCAACACGTTGTTGTTTATGGGACTCGCATGTCCCGCTCAATCAGACACGCGAGTCCCACTGATTTATAGAAAAACCTAATTGACTGCTCGATGTGCTCGCTTGCTCGACTCTCTAACCTGAGCCCTAGCTTTCCTCGCCGGAAATTCCTCAAGCTCTAGTGCTCCTTGCTGGAACTTCCCCAGCCTCCAACTTTACTCGTCGGCCATTCCCCAGGCTCCAGCTCCTCGCCGGCTCTGCCCCGGCCTCCAACTCCTTGCCGGCTCTGCTACGGCAAAGGTTTGTCGCCCCTGCGTTCGCCTCCAAGTCGAAATCTGTTCACAACCTCCTCCACGCACACCAGGGTTCGTAGGAAATTGCTCGTTTGTCGTCTGCAACCATTAGAATCCAGAGCGTGCCTCCAGCAGAGCACCCGCAGTTCCAGCCCTGCAATCAACCTACGATCATCCAAAAGTGTGCAAGCGCTCTCCCACATGCCGATCGCCGTCTCTTTCTCTCCCCTCAAGTTATAACGAGGTGCGGCTTGTCGCCCTCGGTTCTGCCAAAGATGCATTGTAACTCCAACCGATCTAATGGAGTTCCTGTCGGCACAGTCCCGACCGTGGTTTTTCACCATATTTAGAGGGTTTTCCACTTAAAAAGACTTGTCTCGTCTGTGATCTATTTTTGTGACTGTTTGCGTAACCAACCGCTCTTAGGGCAAAGACGGTCTAGTTATTCTGGTCTATTAGGAGCGCAGTCGCGGGCCGCAATAATAAGTTCATATACAAGAGTGAGAGCACATTTGTTAATGCTTAGTGGAAAAGGAATTGAAAATGTGTCAAAGTAGAAAAAAGTGATCTCATCGAGATGGAAAATTTAAAAAAAAGAGGTGAATGCTAGAATTGCAAGTCTAGCTCCTAGAAAAATTCATTTGCCCCTTCTAGTATTTCAAGTGGTGAAGGTGAATCTACAAGTGGGGCTGATTATTTCACTCAACAGAAAAGTTTAAAGTGATAGAAAAGGAGCTCTTGAAAATGCATTTAACTTAGGTCAACGAAAACAGTTAGACTATGAGATTGCGAGAATGTTTTATTCAGCAGGTTTGTCGTTTAATCTAGCAAAAAATCCTTATTTTATATCCATTTTTACTTATGCTACAAATCATAATATTGTGGGATATTTACCACTAAAATACAATTTGCTTAGGACAACCTTGTTGCAAAAGGAGAAATTAAATATTGATAGATTGTGTACACCTATTAAAAATATGTGGAAGGAGAAGTATGTTAGCCTAGTGAGCGATGGATAGAGTGACTCTCAACGACGATCACTTATTAATTTCATGGCAGTTATTGATTGAGAAGCAATATTTTTGAAGGTTGTTGATTGCTCGGGTGAGATAAAGATATGCATTTTATTTTTAACCAATTCAAAGAGGTTATAAATGAAATTGGACATGAGAAAGTTGTCCAAATTATAACTGATAATGTTGTTAATTGCAAGGTTGCGAGACAACTTATCGAATAAGAATTTCCCTCCATTATTTGGATTCCTTCTGTGGTGCACACTCTGAATCGTGCATTGAAGAATATATGTGATCCAAAGGATACGGAGGTCAATCAAGATGTTTATTTGGAATGCAGTTGGATCTCAGAACTTGTTTCTGATGTTTTACAGGTAAAAAATTTTACCATGAATCATTTCATGAGATTAACAATTTACAATTAGTATGTTAACTTGAAATTGTTTCTGATATTTTGCAGGTAAAGAATTTTATCATGAATCATTCCATGAGTTTAGCAATTTACAATGAGTTTGTTAACTTGAAATTGTTATTTATTGTTGATACAAGATTTGCTTCAATGATTGTGATGTTCAAAAGATTTAAGCTCATTAAAAATTATCTCCAAAGCATGATGATTTGTGAGAAATGAAATATTTATTGAGATGATAATCAAGGAAGAGCAGGGTTTGTTAAAGAAAAAATACTAAATGATTTATGGTGAGACTCTATTGATTACATCATATCCTTCACGGCTCTAATTTATGATATGTTGATGTTTTGTGATACAGATAAGTCTTGCCTTCACTTATTTTATGACACGTGGGATTCTATGATTGAAAAAATGAAAAAAGTTATTTATGATCATGAGGTTAAAATGTTAGATGAGCAATCAACTTTTTATGATGTTGTTCAAGCAATATTACTCTAACGTTGGTCAAAGAACAACACTACTATTCATTGCTTAGCGCATGCCTTGAATCCAAAGTAGTTTCTAACTTTTCATGTGTTTTTTATATTTATATTAATATTTAATTTTTATGTTATTAATACGTGTGTTTCTTTTTAAATTAGTTATTATAGTGAACAATGGCTCAATGAAGATCCTTCAAGAGCTTCTCCAGACAAGGATAGTGAGATAATTCAAGAAACTAAGAAATATTTTAGGAAATACTTTCCGGATATTAAGGAGCGAATACGGGTGAATTTAGAGTATGCAAATTTTGCATACATAAATGAAGATTTTAGAGATTTTGATTCAATTCAAACCATATATTCTATGGATTCCAAGGCATTGTAGATTTTGCTCATGTACAAAGCGTATTTCGAAAAGGTGCAAAAAATTGAGAGATTTTGGGGTGCGACTAGCCAATTACGGTTTGTGGTTAACAATCATCTAAACTAATCAAATATAAATACAAATTAAGCCAGCTCAGCCACTAGACCCAGCATTATATATACAGGTCCCCTGCTTCTCCCTTCACAAACAAACTCCTGAAAGAAACAGAGCAAAAAAAAATGGCAGCTTTCAGAGCAGGCATAGTTCTCTTCGCATTCCTTGCAGTCAGCCTCCGAGCTCTCGCCGGCGATCCCGACATCACCGCCGACTTCATCACTCGTCCCGGAGTAACTCCGGACGGCAACTTCTTCACCTTCCGAGGTCTGAACCGGGTCATCAGCGGCGGGCCGAGCGGCGTTCCCTTCAAGGGGACCAAACTAACTCAGGACGAATTCCCGGCGCTCGCCGGCCAGAGCGTCGGCCTCTCCGTTCTCCAATTCGCGCCGGGCCCCGGCGGCGTCAACCCGCCCCACACCCACCCCCGCTCCGCCGAGCTTCTGATCGTCATTCAAGGCGTGCTCAACGTCGGCTTCGTCGACTCCACCAACAAGCTTTTCAGCCAGACGCTATACGCCGGCGACGCCTTCGTCTTCCCCAAAGGCCTCGTTCATTTCCAGGTCAACGGCGACTCCAACTATCCGGCGGTAGCCATATCCGCCTTCGGCAGCTCTAATGCCGGAACGATTTCGCTGCCGAAAAACATTTTCGGGAGCCAGATTCCGAACTCGGTGTTGGCGGAGTCCTTCAAAACGGATGCCGTCACCGTCGGTAAACTTGTTTCGGCTAATTCGGGGTGATCTGTGAGAACTATACTCCAGTGCTGTTGTCGAGATGTCTTTCATTATTATGATTAGTTTTATGTTAAAATAAAGCTACAATCAATGTCGATTATAGCCCTACATGTTTGTTTTCAAGTCAGGGGTGTTTTAGGAATTTTATCCTAATTAATCCTTTGTTCTAGAAATATGCTGGAGTTGGCGGAATTTCAAATGTAAATTTGTTCTTCCATGTTTTGGCTTTCCAGAATTTATATAAGAAAATAAGGCTCTGTTCAGCTCATTTTTTCTATATGTTTGGCATGACAACGCTAGTTTTGAACATAAAAATAGATGTAATTCGTTCGACAGTTCATAACCACAACGTTCATGACTTTTACCGCCGTGCCAAACGGAGCCTAAACTTCACGAAAATAGTTGATTGTGTGTTCAATACTTGTCTAGAAATATGTTCAAGATGCGGAATTTTCGGTAAATTGTTTTGCAGTATTTCATAATTTTATCAAGATCGTTTGTTTATGTCCTTCGTTTTTTATTAACTATTAGTTACGCGCTGATATTAGCACCGCACTTTTGGCTATCCGTACTAAAAAATTGAATTTTTTTTATATTTTTAAAATTCATATTAGCACCGCGCTCACTTAGCCGCACCGCACTGTTGAATCCTGCTTCCGCAAACGGCAACGACGTAAAGCTTGCCGGAGACACCTCCGAAATCTCCACCGCCGCCTACGTCCGCGGATCGTTGCTTCAACGCTGGAGGCCCGGAACTTCCCCGACTTTTTACCTCCCTCGGTGCTTTGCTGCGGATGCCGGAGGCCCGGAATTTCCCCGACTTTTATACCCAGCTGGAGCTTGCGAAAAATAGAGTTACAAGGTGGTTTTCATAATTTCAAAAGATGGAGGGGGTGCAACTTGTAATTTTGTAAACTTACAGGGGTCCAGATGAACGCCCCATGTGTACTTATTCCTAAAATTACATAATATTTGGAATTTCAAAAGATGGAGGGGGTGCAACTTGTAATTTTGTAAACTTGCAGGGGTCCAGATGAACGCCCCATGTGTACTTATTCCTAAAATTACATAATATTTGGAATTTCTTAATACTTTCCAGAGTTTGTAAACTACTTCCTCACGTCAGGTCATTGGAATAATACGAGTTTTAGTTTTTCTTGTAATTATTTATTGGCAAAATTATCAAATTGGTCCCTAAACGTTGAGATCTTTTTCAAATCAGTCCCTAAACTTTCAAATGATTCAAATAGGTCTCTAAATTATTAAAACCAATTCAAAGTAATCTCAAATTGGTCCCTATGATGGTAGGCTCATTGTACTGATTTAATAGTTTAAGGACTTATTTGAATCATTTGAAAGTTTAAGTACTGATTTGAAAAAGTTCCCAAAGTTTAGGGACCAATTTGATATTTTTGTCTTATTTATTTTATCCTAATTTGTTTAGAAGAAAAAAAACAATTTAATTCATTTTTTTGCTAATAGCACACACAGCAAAAAATAACAGAGCAAAATTCATACATGAGAGCATTGTGTCTAGCCTAGTTGAGAAATACTTTACTAACAGCATATTTGTTCGTAAGCGTTGTCGAGATTCTCCGAACACTCCGCAGTAAATAACCAAAGCGCCAACCAGCCATCCCCATCTATAATGCGTGTTTATGCAATGCCATCGGACGGGAGGAGAATCCTCCTCAGTAATATGAATCGCCTTCTTCAGGAACGCTTGTCATGACCCTGCAGAGACCGGAGACCTTGACAGGATCTGAAACCCGTCGGGATATCTAAAAGCCCTACGGATGCGCCAAAATATGAAGGTAAATGAGTTCGACGGTAGTAAATTATTGTTTATAGCGTTCAATAAATCATAGAAGAGATTTCGAGTTGTCCCGAGTCCCAAATTCTACGGGAGCTTCGCCTTTTTTGATATGCTTGTAGTTTTTTTTTTGGATATTGAACTAATCACATAGTTTCATGTTTTGGCTTATTTTATAGCTTGAGTGGGTCATCCCTTTGACACCATCAAAACTATCCTCCTTTTAGAGGTAGGAGAGAACTCCCAAGTTGGGGAAGAAAACGACGAAAGAGAGCTGGCAACTAGATTACCCACACCAATGCATTCCTGCACGGGAGTGTGTCGCTCATATGCGAGTCGTCGAATGATGTAATCTTTTCCGCCTTTTCGAGGTCGGAGAGAACTCCTAAGTTGGGGGAGAAAATAACGATGAAAGAGAACGGGCAACTAGATTCCCCACACCTATGTTGCATTCAATTCCCATAAACATTCGTGTGCGGGAGTGAATCGCTCGTATGCGAGTCGTGAAATGATGTAATCTCTACTATGCAGATGCAAGTGACCACGGGTTGAGAGGGACACAAGGCCACCCGAGCCAGAGCTAGATATGTTAGTCATTCTCTACTGATCGTGTCGGGGTCAGAATTCATATGTCGGCCTAATGTCTGGGTAGCGACCCGGCCTTTGGGTGCCACCTGCTTAAGCGTTTAGGTAACCCGATAGTCGACCTTCCTTGATAACTGGAGATAAACCCGGAGGGCAATCATCAATTTGTTTTTCCCTTCTGTGGATTAGGTACTCAAGCCTCTTTGCTACTATTTGGTTCAAATCAATTTTTATTATGGAGACGGTCTTTCTGTGGGGCCGACCCTCGCAAGGTGCAGTTTTCTTAAGCATCTTAGTCTGATTTTCCTTTTGGGAGATATAGGACTAAAGTTATGCCTCTATTTCTCATAAAACGTGTGTAAGGCGCTTCAGGCTACAGTAAGAGGATCCTTGTTCAAAGCAATAAGACCATGTTTGCAATGCCTCCTAATTTGCTTGAGCAATTTCAGGGATTTCTTAAAGAGGATTAGCAACCCATCTTCTAATTCCTTCCTTTTTATCGTCAACTCCTCCCAATTTGTGGCTCAAGAGTGGAGAGCCAGTATCACCTGCACCAATGGCTTCTAGAGGTCCTATCCGGAGATGCTCGTCGTGCCCACGAACAAAGCATTAACTGCAAGTACTAACGGGCATGTTCTCATAGTGAAGCACGCAGAATCACTCCGGGGAGGAATAAAGAGGAACGGAAAAAAACTCAGTTGTGTCCGGGAACAAACTAGTTTACAAAAGGGGGTGTAACATCCACTGGCTATCTGACGGCGCGCCACGACAGACACACGTGTATTCCCGCAACAGGCAGTGATCCGCTGCCCGGATGGACGATCAGAGTCTGTGTCTGCATTCGGATGGTCGATCATAATCGAATCCATATATTATGTTTATATTTCATGTTGTATTTGTAGCCCGATCGGTCTACACAGTGTGAGTTGTCTGATCACGTTGATTATTTAATTTTTGATGCAACAGTTATTCCCTAGGTTTTAAAAGAGGCAGGCGGCGGATCGTGGAAGGGATCGGAGGTTTGCGCATTTCGCTTGCAGGCGTTCAGTCCTCCTCCCTTCCAGTGCAACGCCGGGAGGCTTCCCCGCGCCTGGTGCGACACCAGGCAAGATTTCCCCCACCTCCCTCAGCCGCCATCCCTCCTTCCCCTTCACCGTCAGGACACCTCCCCTCCCGAGTTTTCCCTAAGCTATTCCGACAACCTGCCCCCTATTTCCTCATCCCGGAAGGTCGTTGGTCACTGTTGTGATGCCAAGACTTTTGTTCCTTCCCTGCCTCCGCCAGTTTTCCAGAGCCGCTTCCGTTACCACTCCCGCCGGCCCCGACAGAAAGTCATTCCCACCCTGATTCCCCTCATCCAGCCATATGTCACCTCTGCCTGAGGCTGTTCTACCACCGGTCGGTCCAAACCACCATCCCCTGCTTTCCATCAGCCACCAGTTCCGACCTCTCCTCCCTCTTATCTCTTCTTTGTCGTGGATTCCACATAAAACATCCACCCCTTTTCTTATAAGCCCAACTCAGCCCTGGCAGCCTACATCCTCTCCACCGTGAACCCCTACCGCCACCACATCTCTCCTTACATCTATCTCACAGTCCACCCCAAACCACCGCCGGCCCTAAACTCTACTTCTGACGTTTTCCCCATCCGCCGCGACCTTGGATGCCCCACCAGCAACTGTCATTTGTTGTCGCCTGCACGTGCGAATTGTGGTATATAATCTTATCTTTTATTGTTGTTTATTCGGCACCATATCTGTAGTGGTTGTTACTTTTATTTGTTATTAGTATCTATGTTTGTGTGATTTGCGGAGACTATTCCGTGTGTGCTAAAGATTGTTTGTCTCTGTCGTTATAAAATTAATACCAGTTTTCCTTTAAGTAATTATTTGAGACTGCAAGTGCCTCTGTTGTTAATTTATAATAATTAATTGTTGACTTCAATTTTAGAGCGGACCACTATACACTTGCATTACACCTCAGTGTATTTAGGGTGGCATTTTAGAAACCTCTTTCAAGTCGGCCTGCGCCACTGCATTACTATCCTAATGTAGCTATAAGTTGCATGTCACTTTCTATTCTACTTTCTCTTAGTTTCATTTTTTCTCTTGTGGCCCTTGATTCTCCTCACTCAAAAAATGAAAATGTTTGGCTAACTTATATTTTGGAGACCCGGTGCTGGAGAAAGGCCAAAAATTTCACTTTGAGCTTTATTTCTCAAGGAAAAGTGGGAGCTCAGCCTTTCAGTGGGAAAAAGGGTCAGAAATTGAGTTTTTGACCTAGCCCGCCACACGGGAGATCCAAAATTGGATTTTTTTAGTTTTTCCCACCTCACTTGATCTCCAAAACAGGGGTTTACAGAATGCACAAATTTCTCCGGTGGTGTTTTTATCTCTCTGAAATGGAGCCTAAAATGTCCAAACATAAAGCATCTATCAAATGTATGCAGGGTAACATTTGCCTACATTTCCCCTTGTGGTGGAACCCTTCCCCGGACCCTCGACGCTCGGTGATGCTTTGTGCACCAGGATTCCCGAATGCATCTATCAAATTAAAAATACATGTACTCACAAAACAGTAAAAGTTGATACGCGATTACTACAACTCTAGTGTAAAATGTGGCGTATCGCAAGTGCGGCATTTAGAACAGGTATCATAATTGGTTTTGTAACATAAGCAAGTGGTAATATAGGCATGACAACATTTCATTCTTTGTACAGGAATACAACTTTACCTCAATGTTTTTGATCTCCAACAGATTAGTTGCATTGGAAAAGGCTTGCCTCAAGTCGCCCTCATCTCTAATTTTCGCGTTCCATTGAATCATCGGAATCGCTTCTTTCGGGTTCTCCGCCATCTCCCGCAGTTTCAACCGGAACAACGTCTGGTTTAGGTGCAGGAACCTGAGCTGTTTTCCTGCGCTCAGCATTTGCATCATCTGCTTGTGTTCTTGGGAAAAGGAGTTAAGCAGCAGCAGCAGCAGAAACTTTTTAGAAGAACGTGCATCCAGAAGATGGCAAAAACAAGCAGGAAAAGAAAATATTAGGTAGTTGTTACTGGAAAGACAAGCAGAAAAAATAGAGGGAGAGAGAGAGAATGGGTAGATTTTCTCTAACACAGTTTCTTCTCTTTCTATACATCTCTCTTGTTCCACCCATCAATGTGCATCGCTATTACTGTTGCGGACTAACTCGGCGTCCCGGTCGGACCGGAATAAACTGGACCGTATTAGCTCTCGGGATGGTCGAGCGCGCACACAGTCAATGAAAATAGAGAGTTGACACAAAAGGTTTTAACGTGAAAAAACCCCTCAACTGGGTAAAAAACCACGTGACTGGATCTGTGCCGGTCAAAGTCCACTATCAGCTTGCGGTTACAATATGCTTGGAGAATCGAGCGTGACAGGCCGCTCGTCGTTACAACTTGGCGGTGAGAGAGAATTTCTGACTCGCAACGGGCAACAGGCTGCGTCGAGGGAGTGCTGGATGTTGCTTGGTGACTGGTGTGCTTGAGTGCTGGTGATGGTCGTCTTCTTCCCTTCTCTGCGCACTTGGGGACTTGGGTGTTCATCTGGCTCGTAGGCGACTTGAAGATGACCCGAGGGAGGAGTTCGGCAGAGCTCTGGCCTGAGGAAGAAGAAGACTGAGGGAGCAAAAAGGTGAGAAATGAGGAGCCCTGAGGCTCCTTTTATAACCTTCAGGAGTTGGTTATGGTGGTTACACGGTTATCCGCACACCGTAACCACCTACATAAACATTGATTTCATAGTTTAGGGGATTATTTATTTTAATGATGACATCCCCCCCCACTAACGTGGTGGTTAGAGGGTCGTTACCGGCGGCGGCGGCCGGCCGCAGTTGTTATTAAAAGGGTGGCCCCCCATGATCTTCCTATTGTGGAGGAGATCATGGGAAGTGGGTTGACCGGTCAAACCCATGATTTCCAAAATAGGAGAAATCATGGGGGAAGAGTGGTTAAATGCACCCCCAAAACTTTAGCATCTCCAAACGAGAAATCTCCACTTGGACATTCTTCAGCATCTGCGCGGTTCTCTCTACCAGAGATATTTCCACCCACAAGTATGCTCGAGCGTCCTCCAATTCTGCTTTCAACTCCGACCCAATCTGGTGAAATAGGGAGATATCCCGATCATGATCATCCCTCAAAGTAGCAAGTGAGCTCGCCGCCGTCCGAAATTTCTCACCAAGAGCCAGATATCTGTCAAGCTCACATAATGATCGTTCCAAGTAACAGCAATATGAGCCCGGGCCTCGATCTTCAAAGAAAAAAACAGAGAAAATTCAGTACGACACAACAATAACAAAAGAGAACCAAAACAAACAAGCTCACTTACTACTTCTCTCATCGCCTTCAAAGAAAAGGACACTAGTGAAGTAGAAACCTACAAAAGAGGGGTCTGGGGGGCAGAGCATCCCAGTACCTGAACATCAACCTTAACAGAAGCAGCCTCGGCTCGACAACCAGAAGGAACAGCCTCATCTAGAGAAGACATACAAGGATCTACACCCTCATCACCGCAGACAACTGTAACGGTCTTCCTCTTTCGATCACGAACTAGAAAAGTCTCGACTATCCGCACTCAACCGAAGGAGATCCCGCAGCATAGCAAATGCTTTTCCTCCACGAAGTAGGAAATACTAAAGAGGCGATTGGCCGCACCAGACCGCGCGCGCGGGGGGTGCGCGCGCACTAGACCGCGCACACCTGACCGCGCGCGCGCACTCGGACGCGTGCGCAGGGGGTGTGCGTGCACCAGGCCGAGCGGGAGGGGTGCGCGCGAACCAGGCCGCGCGCGTGCGGGATGCATGTGTGCCAGGCCGCGCGCGCACGCGAGGCTGCCCACGCGCGTGCAATAGGCCGCGCGCACAAGGGGTGCACGCGCACCAGGCCGCACGCGCGGTGTGCGCGCGCACCGGGCCGTGCGCGTGCGCGTAGGTGCGGATGTGTGCGCCCTTGCGGTGTGCGTGTATGTGCGTCCTGTTTTTTGTGCTCCCACGCAAGTCTTTGCTTGGCGCATATGTGCGGCCTTCGGTTCGCTTCTCCTTTGAGTAAGTATGTCCTTCAATTTTGTCGCGCGTGGCGCGCCTTTGTGTTGCATCGAACTTTTTCTCCCCTTTTCTTTTACTTTTGGTGGCCTGCGAAAAAGTTCGGGCGAGGCTGGCTCGCGATTTTGCGCGAGTTGGATTCGCGGCTTAGCTTACGCAAGTATGGCTCGCGGCCGACTTGGCTATGGACCAATTGTCGGAGAATGTAAATACTCGATTCGTGTGCAACCGCGAGGGTGGCAGGCCCTGACGATAGCAAGGTGTTGTCCTGCGGTAACGACGGAGAATGTAAGTACTCAATCCTGCCGCCGAAAAATGTAGGTGCTCAATCCGATTGCAATCGCAAGGGGGGCAGGCTCTGGCTACGGCAAGGCGTTGGTTTCCCGTAAAATCGGAGAATGTAAGTACTCAATCCGACCGCCGGAGAATGTAGGTACTCAATCTGATTGCGCGACCTAGCCTGGCGATAAGCCAATTGCCGGAGAATGTAGATACTCGATCCGGGTGCAATCCCGAGGGGGGCAGGCCCTGGCGACGGCAGGGCGATGGTCTGCAGTAACGGCGGAGAATGTAAGTACTCAATCCGACCGCCGGAGAATATGGGTACCCAATCTGGTTGCGCGACCTAGCCTGCCAATAAGTCAATTGCCGGAGAATGTAGATACTCGATCCGGGTGAAATCGCGAGGGGGCAGGCCCTGGCGATGGCAGGTCGATGGTCTGCAGTAACGGCGGAGAATGTAAGTACTCAATCCGATCGCCGGAGAATGTAGGTACTCAATCTGGTTGCGCGACCTAGCCCGGGTATGAGTTGATTGTCAGAGAGTGTAAATACTCGATCCGGGTGCAATCGCGAGGGGGGCAAGCTCTGTCGATGTTAAGATGTTAAGCGACAATGTCGACAAAGAACTTGCTTGTTTGGCTTGCAAGCACGGCTTTACCTAAAGATTTCAGATTGATATTACTGAAACAAATATGATATTCCATTTAGAAATAAGCATGGTTCGCGCGAGCCTGAGCCCGCGACTTTTACGATCACAAAGTGACAAAAGCATGATGCAAGAGTATGTAGATAATAAAGAGTACAAATAAAGTAAAAAACGTAGAGGGTAAGACGCGATGCAATTCGCAAGCTGCTGGTATGCTGTGGGGGATCTTCCAGTGTCGGAGAGAGCGTCCTTCCTAGGAATCCACTGTTGGGCGTAGGTTCATGCCGTCAACACTAAAGTTGGTAGCGAATATTGGTTGTGTCTGTCTTGCGTAGCAAGCATGTGCTTCTTCTTGATCTCCGCGAACAACTCTCACTCCTCCGGGGGTTGGAAATTTCATTGCAAGATGGGGGATTGACGGTATTGCTCCGAAAGTGGACTGAACTGGCCTTCCAAAAATGGCGTTGTATGCCGAACTTGAATTGATCACGACAAAGTTGACATCATGGGTAGCTTGTTTCGGAAAATCACTCATCGTGACGGGAAACGTGATTGTGCCTTGTACCGGAACGAGGTAGTTGTCGAAACCATAGACGGGGCCTTCTGCGGGGCTAAGATACTGCTTTGTGAGCTTCATGCTTTCCAGGGTGGAGAGGAACAACACATCTACCGAGCTTCCATTGTCTACCAGGATCCTTTTGATGTTGAAGCTGGGATCCCCGATCCCGGCATGAATAACGAGGGGATCCTGGTTGGGCATCTGCAGCTCTTCGAGGTCCTTGTCGTCGAATGTGATGATATCCTGATTTGGCTTCCTATCTGATCCTTTTACTGAAAGTATCTGTGTTAGGGGTCCGACGATGGTCTCTATGTTGCCCACCATCTGCCTTCCCCCACCAGTTCCCTGTGGTGGGTTTTGTTGGTCTCTTTCACGGCGTTGCGTTTGTTGGTTTTGAGCTTGTCCTTTCAAGAATCTCTCAAGGAGTCCTTGGCGGACGAGTCGCTCAATTTCATCTTTTAGCCCTGCACAAGCTTCGGTGTTGTGACCAGGCGTGCGGTGGAACTCGCAGTACCTTGTCTGGTCAGCATCAGGGTTTGGATGCAGTATTCATGGCAGTTGGAATGTTGGATCATTCTGAATTACGTACATCACGTTAGTGCGGGTGGTATTCAGAGCGGTGTATTCTTGAAGTGGATATTGCCCCCCATTCCTTAAAAGGTCACGTCGACGGTTGTCACTACGACGCTCAGCCTGACGATGTTCTTTGTGTCCTATAAGAGTTTGTTCTTCTTCTTCTTTCCTTTTTTGTCTACCTTCAAACTGTTGGTGGTGTGCTTTGATGGCCCCGTCGGCCGCTATCTGGGCCTCGACCCGGTGAATAAGATCTGGATAACTGTGAATGGTTTCCCTCATGAGGACTGAATAGAAGCCGCTGGGGGGGAGCCCGCCAAGGAAGACGCCTTTGAGAAGTTCTGGGTCGACGCCCGGAATTTGACGTGCCTCTGGGGTGAAGCGACGAAAGAAGTCCTTAAGGGATTCTCCTTCATTCTGTCGAATACCAGAAAGGTGTGAGGGATCCCGAACAATTCTTCGGTTGGCAATGAATTGGTCAGTGAATTGTCTTGACTGTTCTGCAAAGTTTGTTATACTTCCCTCTCTCAGGGAGTGGAACCAGGTACGAGCTTAGCCTTTAAGGGTGGCTGGGAAGACTTGACAGAGCAGTTGGTCTGTTGCGTTATAGATCCTCATAATTGTGGTGAAATGGTTGATGTGTTCTAGCGGGTCGTTCGTCTCATCGAACGTTTTGATGCTGGGCAGTTTGAACCCATGCGGAATCGGATGTACTAGAACCTGGGGGACGAGTGGAGAGCTCGGATGGAGGTGGCGGCGTGCGAGGATGTCGCGTCGCCCAAGTTGTCTGTATTCCTCGGCAATTACTTCTCGAATTTCTTCTCGAGTGATCCTCTCGAGTGGCGGCAGTCGGGCTTCTTCTCCTAAGTTGCGGTGACGGTGACCAGCTCCGACTCCCCGGGGAGTCGGGTAAGTGGAGCTAGCGGCATCAGAGAGTTCTTCTGATATTTCTTCTCCTTACGGAACTTCTTGTGTCGGGCCATGATTTGGCAGAAGCAGGGGAATAGCTGGTGCTGGTGGTAGAGGAGGAGCGGGGGGTGCTCCTAAATTTCTGAGCAGAGTGAGCATTTCGGCCTGCTGCTCCTCCATCTGGCGAACACGCCCCTCGAGGGCGGTAACAGGTGCGAAAGCGGCCTCTGCGGCCAATGGCACGTCCACCAAAGAGTGGGAGTGTGATGGTTCAGTGTGTCCTTCTGGGACGGATCATTCAGCTGTGTGGGCGCTTCTCTTTGCCATTGAAGTGGAACTTGAATGTTGCAAAGATAGAGGTCTTGGCTTCTGAAGGATGTTGGGGATCGTGTTCTCACAGACGGCGCCAAACTGTTGCGGACTAACTCGGCGTCCCGGTCGGACCGGAATAAACTGTACCGTCTTAGCTCTCGGGATGGTCGAGCGCGCACACAGTCGATGAAAATAAAGAGTTGACGCAAGAAGTTTTAACGTGAAAAAACCCCTCAACTGGGTAAAAAACCACGTGACCGGATCTGTGTCGGTCAAAGTCCACTATCAGCTTGCGGTTACAATATGCTTGGAGAATCGAGGGCGACATGCCGCTCCTCGTTACAACTTGGTAGTGAGAGAGAATTCCCGACTCGCGACAGGCTGCGCCGAGGGAGTGTTGGATGCTGCTTGGTGGCTGGTGTGCTTGAGTGTTGGTGATGGTCGTCTTCTTCCCTTCTCTGCGCACTTGGGGACTTGGGCGTTCCTGTGACTCGTAGGCGGCTTGAAGATGACCCGAGTGAGGAGTTCGGCAGAGCTCTGGCTTGAGAAAGAAGAAGACTGGGGGAGCAAAAAAGTGAGAAATGAGGAGGCATGTGGCTCCTTTTATAGCCTTCAGAAGGTGGTTATATTGGTTACGCGGTTATCCGCACACCGTAACCACCTACATAAACATTGATTTCATAGTTTAGGGGATTATTTATTTTAATGATGACATCCCCCCCCACTAACCCGGTGGCTAGCAGGTGGTTACCGGCGGCGGCCGGCGGCGGTCGGCCACGGTAGTTATTGAAAGGGTTGCCCCCCATGATCCTCCTATTGTGTAGAAGATCATGGGAAGTGTGTTGACCGGTCAAACCCATGATCTCCATAATAGGAGAAATCATGGGAGAAGAGTGGTTAAATGCACCCCCAAGACTTTAAATGGAGCTCCATCCCCATCAATTACTAGTGAGCATTTCGAACTCACTCAAAAAGGTAAAGGAGGCTTTTTTTTATTTGGATATAATGCTTCTATACAAGTCAAGAGGCAATAATGTAATGATAGTAGACTAAAAATCCATTTCGAACAGTTACAGCTATGTATAAAGTCAGTTGTTGACTATTATTATGAGAAAAGAGGAGTCTTGTAAACTGATATATTAGGCTCCGTTTGGCACGGCAGTAGCGGACTGCGGCCGTGAACGTGGTGGTTATGAACCAACTTTCGTGAATGCCCGAATTCACTTAAGAAACTTCAATGTCTTCTATGTTCAAAACTAGCTTTCTTTTCTTTGTGGCAGTCATACTTGTTATGTCAAACATACATTCTATGGCAATTGAAAATTGATGATCATCTGCAGAAACCTATAAAGATTAATCAATTTGAAATCTTAACAGTAATTTTTAAAATCTTAAATATCACTTTCATTAAATAAAAATATACGTGTATATATATACAGATATTAAAATGAATATAAAATAAGTGTTAATTAATATTTAATTAGGGAAAACAGTATTTTATGTTGCTAAGGTTATAAGTTGTCGAAATTTCTTATAGGATGTAGGCAGTTGTGGTCGCAGTTCTAGTGTTTTTTATTATAATTTTTTTTTTACTTCGGTGCATTTTTATGTTGTGGACTTGTGGTATTTGTGTAACTAAACTATTGTGTGGACTTATTTGTAAAATGTTGACTTCTGTAACTCTGCTTAAAGACCCCATTTGGGCTAGGGAATGGAAAGCAAGAATTAGTCACTTAGTTTCTACTCAGAGTTTGATGTTCCTCTAGAGCTCCAGCATAGGCAGTCGTGGCAAAGACTCCACGGTATTTCTAACACCAACATCTCAATCTCGGGCAAAGCCTCCGACGACTTACAGAACCCGACCCGTAACAATTTGGTATCAAAGGAGTTGATTCCTCATCTACGCTCGGAATCCCTCTCCCACAACATCGTTTATGTTTGTCCAGTCAATCAGTGCGCCCAATTTTCTTTCCATAGAAGAAACCGAGCGGAACAACGATCCCCAGCAAACATCTCGTGCACTCCAACTAACCGCTCCTTAGCAAAGGACGTGATAGGGTTCACGGTAAATTAGGGCAAGACGCTAGGTCGTCCTCCCTCCATTTGATTCAATAGAACGAGATACAAAACATGCATAATGATAAAGACTAGACTCATCCTTTATATATAGGAGGGTCCCTATTAAAAGACAAATACATAGCAAGCTTAAGTAGTGTAAATCATTTCACTATTGTGCTTGAGGCGTGTGCACGTTGTGTATAAACATGCGTGTATCATTGGCTAGGGATGGGATCACCCGAACTCGTATCAACACCTCTGGTTTCCAGAATGACCGTGTCCTCAAGGTCAAAGTCTGGGAACTATGACTTGACCTCCTCCTCCAGGATCCACGTAGCAACCTTGGTCGGTAGTCCCCTTCACTGGATAAGGACCAGTCGTACCTGCTGACCCTAAATTTCCTCGATGCGAGATCCTAACACCGTCACCGACTCATAGCGGGGAATAGACTCGGCCATCAGTCCCTTGGGTAGGGTGGCCTGGAGATGATCTCTTTACGCCCTATTTAGTTGGGAGACAGGAAAGACTGGATGAATATGGTTGTCGGAAGGTAGTTGTAGGAGGTAGGTCACCTCTCTTACATTCTCCCTGATCAGGAAGGGGCCAAAGTAGCGGATGGATATCTTGGGATGTAGGCGGCCCGGCTAAGGAACTATGGCGGTGGGGCCTCAATTTGACGAACACTTTCTAGTCTGACAAGAAGACCACAACGCGGCGGAGGCAATTGGCCTGCTGGATCATGCGCTACTGAGCTCGGAGAAGATGATGCTTGAGCTGGCAGAGGGCCTCGTCGCAATCCTGGAGATCATTGACTAAGTCCTGAGCTTGGCACTCCCCAGGCAGGCTGAATGGAAACTTTTAGGGCAGTCGCCCATAGACCACCTGAAAGGGGGGTCAAGCCTGCGGAGGATTTGTAGGAGGTGTCGTACCACAACTCCGCTCATGTGATTCACTGTGTCCAGTGGCGGGGTTCCTCGATAGCAAACTAGCGCAAGTATGTATCGACGCGACGGTTGAGGACCTCTGTATGCCCGTCAGTCTGGGGATGGCAGATCGTGCTAAACAGCGACTTGGTGCCATGTAGTCGAAACATCTCCTGCCAGAAAACACTCAAGAACACTAGATCGCGATCACTGACAATGGAACGGGAAATCCGTGCAAACTGACCACTTCCCCTATAAAGATCCGGGCGACGGAGTTAATCGTGTATGTCTGCATGATGGGTATGAAGCGCCCAGACATATAAAACAGCCCACCCTGACAAGGATGCATTCATAGCCCTGAGAATGGGGCAGTCGAGTGATGAAGTTCATCGTGAAGTCCTCTCAGACAATGTCGGGAACTGGAAGAGGTTGTAGCAGCCCGGCAGAAGTGAGAGTCTGGTACATGCATCTGACATGTTAGGCACTCGGCAACGAACTGTTGCACTACCCGCATCATGCTCCGCCAGTACAAAGTGACAGCCAATCGTCGATGGGTAGGGTATGTGCCCGACTGTTCTGTTGTAGATGTGGCATGAAACTCGTGGAGGGGACGAGGAATCCACGGCGATGAATCTGTGACCACTAGACGATCGCAGTAATGGAGCCAGTCGCCAACTAAGAGGAAATATGGATGCGATCTTGGGACCCGATGTAGGTCCTGAATCATGGGGGAGTAGTGGGGGTCCCGCCTCACCTCGATCGTGATGGCGTCGGCATCGTACCACCCCGAGTGAGAGATTGTCGACGGGATACCATTGGTAGTCTTGTGCGAGAGGGCATCTGCTGCGGTATTCGCGGTCCCCGCCTTGTACTCAATGGAGAAGTGATAACCCAGAAACATGGTGATTTACTTATTGTGCAGGGATCGTGACCTTTTGACCCCAAAAGTGTTGCAGACTATGGTGATCGATACGGATGACAAATGGTGGGCCCAGCAGGTAAGGGCTACAATGTTGAACGGCCAAAACAAGCGCCTGGAGCTCGTCATCGTAACACGAGGCCGACGCTCGTCGATCTGTAAAAGTCTTTTGCTTAAGTAAGCGATGAGGAAGCCCTCTTGCATGAGGGTGACGCCCCCCCCCCCCCCTCTTCCCCAAGGCATCACACTCAATAAAGAAGGGCTTGGTGAAGTCGGTCATGCTAAGGATGGGGGCGGAGACCAAGGCCTGTTGTAAGGCATAGAAATCTTCCCGAGCCGTGGAGCCCCACTTGAGCGGCACCCCCTTCTTAAGGAGGTTTGTAACCAGGCACACAATCACGTCGTATTTGCGGATGAAGCAGCGGCAGTACCCAATGAGACCCAAGAAGCCTTGTACTGCTCGCGTGCAGGATGGTGTCGCCCATTGGAAGACGGTCGTGACTATGGCCTGGTTAATGGCTAACCCGGCGGCTGAAATGATATGGCTCAAGTACTCGATCTATGTCTGACCAAAAAACACTTCTTCTGATGAGCCGCAAACTTGTAATCCGCAAGGAGCTGCAGTATGGTCTCCAAGTGGTCGAGATGGAGCTGCCTAGAAGAGTTGTAGAACAATATGTCATCAAAGAAAACTAGAACGAACTTACACAGGTGTGGGCGGAACACATCGTTCGTGGTAGACTGGAACGTTGCGGTGGTATTAGTCGGGCCAAAAGGCATGATTAAGAACTCATGGTGGTCATCATGTGTGCGGAAAGCCGTCTGAGGCTCATATGTAGCCCAGACTCAAATCTGATGATAGCCCGAGTGAAGGTCCAACTTGGAGAAGTAGGTCGCGCCATACAGTTCATCCAACAACTCCTAAATAAGAGGAATCAGGTATTGGTCTGGAATTGTAAGTTTATTCAACTCTCAATAGTCCACGCAGAATCTCCAACTATCATCCTTTTTGAGCACCAGAAGACATGGCTCGAGAATGGATGGCGCTCGACTAAATGATACTTGCGTGCAGAATCTCCGCCACCATCTTCTCCACGACAGTTTTTTGAGCATGGCCAAAATGGTAAGGGCAAACAGAAACTGTGGTCTCCCTGAGTTGGAGAACAATGGGGTGGTCCAAGATTATTCGGGGGAAGCCTGTGGGAAGTGGCGAAGAGGGAAGCATGTCTGTCCAAAAGAAACTAGATGTCTGGGTGCGTCCTGGTCGACGGGACAGGAGCTTCTGTCCTCATATGCCACAGAAGAACGTGAAGCTCAGGGTCAACGGTCCTAAAGATGGAGCGCAGGACGACCGGTGAGCGGGCTAAGGAAGGGTCCCCTTACAGGAGATGAGAATCCCCCAGTTTCTTGAAGGCCAAAGTGAGGCAATCCCAGTTATGTTTGATGTTACACAGAGCACGCAGCCAAGCCACGCCAAGAATGGCATCGAAACCGCCTAGTCCAAAAACATAAAAAAATTTCATGCCTGAATACGACCTCATGGAGAGGGAAAGACCCACGCAGCAGCCCGCCATGTGAGTGTTGTGCCCGCCGTTGAGGAACACGTGAAATCCTGGAGCTGGTGTCACGGGAATCTGTCTCTCGTCTACAAGGTCTTGGGAGACTAAATTGTGGCTCACCTCATTGTCGATCAAAATAACGACATAGCACTCACAAAGTAAAGCTACCGACCAGTCATCCCACCCACCGAGTACGAGGAGACATCGAGGCGTTTGAGCTGAGTTGATGGCGGGGAAAGTCAAATCATCCTCATCTAACTCCAAAGCCTCAAAATTGGACAACTGAATTTCATCGTCCTCTAACTGAGCCCCCCCCCCCCCATCAAGGAGCATTTAGAAATCCTTATTTGGGCAGCAATGTGTGGGGGAGTATGGGGCCTTTGCAGCAGAAATACAAGCCTTTGCTGCGAAGATCCAAGTACTCTTGGTGGGAGATTTTATGCACTGGCACCTTGGACCGAGGGCCGCTGGCAAAGGCCGCAGTGGTTGGTGTCCCAGGGAGGACAGAGGCTCGGCTGGATGACAACCCAGAGATGCGGAAGGCTTGGGAGGGTAGTGATGTCGAGGAGCAGACGATGTGTTGGCGGTCCGCGGAGGGGAACTAAAGGAAAAGACGGTAAAGTTTGCTCCATAGCACAAGAGAGGGTAGTGGGTTCATGCACGCGCAAGCATACTTGAATATGCGGACGCAGGCCAGGAGGAAGGTGCCCAAGTAGTGGGTCGGTGTCAGGCCCACTTCAATGAACTCATCAATGCAGGATTCGACCGACTTCGCCAGATGAAACTTGAATGTTGCTCGAGCACTCGAAAAGGTTGCTGACATGGCATGTATCATAGTGACGAATCAACTCGTCCTCAAGGCCCTACCAAAAGATGGTAGGACCGTAGGATTAAATTGGCAGACCCAACGAACCCAGTGGAGGGTCGATTCTTCCATGTAAATGGTCGCAATGGGAACCTTCTGAAGCTCGAGAGTGCCATGGAGATCAAAATACAGCTCCATATGGGCCAACCAACCCGTGGGGTCGACCCTATCAAAGACGGGGATGTCAATGGGTCGCATGGGGGCTGCAGGAGCCCAAAATGGTCGGCGGTGTTGTTGGACAAGACGACGAACGAAACTGGAGGAGTGGGAGGAGGCGGTGTAGCTTGCCGATTGGAAAGAACGGAGTGGATGTAGTGGGCGGTGATCAGGAGATCGGAGCGGGTGATGACAACGCAATCCATGCAGTCAGAGAAAGCTTCGACCAAAGGAAGAGCTTCCATAGTGCGTGACATGAACGAGTCTCGGGCATGCAAGGGCAATGGCTCAGAAGGCATCAGCCGAAGGGGGCGGACGGGCCTTGCAACCATACGAGGTGACGGTTAAGCGTATACCAAGGAAAAAAGTGGTTACGAAGCGTCGTCGGCTGTCGCGGGCGGAATGGAGCAGAGGGCGCTGAGACTGGGCGTTGTGGATGCTCCTGACGAAGACTTGAGGCGATAGCAGTGGCCGCGTGATGCAAGCCGAGGGGAGACGCGCAGAAGCGCGAGGCTAGGCAAGGAAGAAAACGTGAGCAAGGTCGGGATCTCGAAGAGGCGGACGGGGCAAGTTGATAGGGTTCACGACAAATTAGAGCAAGATGTTGGGTCCTCCCTCCTTCTCACTCAATAGAAGAGATACAAAAACTAGACTCCTTTATATATAAGAGGGTCCCTATTAAAAGCCAAATACATAGCAAGCATAAGTAGGGTAAATCATTTTGTCATCGTGCTTAAAGCGCATGCACGTCGTGTATAAGCACGTGTATATCGTTGGCCAGGGATGGGATAGCCCGTGCTAGTATCGTGCATAATGATAAAAACTAGACTCCTTTATATATAAGAGGGTCTCTATTAAAAGGCAAATACATAGCAAGCCTAAGTAGGATAAATCATTCTGTCATCGTGCTTAAAGCACATGCACGTCGTGTATAAGCACGTGTATATCGTAGGCCAGGGATGGGATAGCCCGTGCTAGTATCGTGGCGTCACTCCTCTTTGTCGCAAAAGAAAGTCAGACATTGATCTTTTTCCCGCAGAAGATCCTCCTTCCAGCTGACGGCACATAGGTTGATGAAACTGCAGACCATCCATCGGAGATGTCATTCTTTCACTTGATCCCTTCTTGTGGTCCAGTACATAGACTCTTGCAGAACACAAACTAAGTGTCGACTCTTTCGTTCGAGTTCTTTGTACATCACTGCCCTACATCCTTTTTACAGTAGTGTGGTTGTTTCGGTGAGTAGCAATGTTGAGCTTGGCTCCTCCCAACCAAAAAATACTGCCAAGCTCAGATACAGTAAATCCTTGGCGTCAACAACAAGTCTTTAGCGTCTTTGTCGGCAATCAAGCACGTCTTGCGACCTTTTTGCTTCTCTGTAGAGATCACGCAAACTCCTTTCTTCTACATTGATTCTTCCTAATTCCCCCAGCCATAATGGGTGAACTTAGGAAGCGGTGTGTGGAAATCTCACAGATGTTGGAAAGGTTCAGGGCTGACCAAGAAGCTGTTGCGGCGCAACAAGCGGCTTTCACCACCCTCATTGCTAAACTTGACAAGCTCATTGTGCTAATGTTTGTCGTGAATGAACAGGAATACATGTAAGCAAAAAGCATCCAGGGAATTTTCCCATCTCTTACATGATCAACAATGCCAATTGGTGGGCACCGTCCAGGAATACAGAGAGGACATATAGCTTTTTTCAGCCCTCGATACTTCTGATGCTCTATTGTCGACTCGTTGTCTCCGTTCAGCCATATGCTCCTCGGCTACTGCCAACGGAACTCAATGGCTTCATCATCAGTTCTGGTTGTTCATCATCAGTAATATTGTTACCATCTGACTAGCCATGTGGTAGTCCTCCCCTACCGACCTCATCCAACAGATCCATCATCCACAAATTCGAGCAGCGAACAACCAAGCTTGACGCTATAATCCACAGGTCTCGTCGATCACATCTCTATGAAAGTGATGAGTACCCCACAGCATTACTACCAATTACTCCATCAGTAACGGTTCATCTCATTTAGTGATGATGTCACGGTTTTGTACTCCAGTTACAAGGAGTTTTTTTGGCAAAAAATAAAAAAATCAAGTGATTCGGCAATCAAAGTTCCTTCCGAGCTTGAAGACAACCTCGAATTGAAGGAATGATGGAATGTTATTATCGCGAGACGATCCACCCGCAATTATCTAATAAATGTGTATGGTTACTCTATTTAAAGACCCCCTTGGGCACTCAGGCGAAACTTCTGAGTCATGGAAGTTGTCCCCTACAGCAACTCAAACTTTTTATCTTCATAAAAAGTGGGCAATCGTTTCCTTGCAATTCACTTCAGGCATCCATTACACCCCACCCCACCACACACACATAATACCCTTCACAACCCTAAATTTCTGAAAACACTAGTGAAATTAGAGCCAAACACACTATGACAGCAGTCTATAAAATAAAACCATGACGAATTTATCACAAAAACACCAAGTGCATAAATAGTTTTAGGCCTACTTTAGATTGAAAAATCAATCTTCAAAATGATATGAGTACTATGTTGTAAAAGGATATTTTCCACTGTCCCACCAGACATAATGTTCAGAAGATCTTTCTCAACCCTTTGTACCAGCTCTGGCTGCACAAAACAAAGGAGATGAGACATAGGTTTGATGACAATTATTAATATGCAGAAACTCTTATGGTCTGATGGAATACATTGAGATCAGGTTCTCTCCGGAACCTTCTTCTACGAGCATCCCTCATGGGAGGGGTAAGACCATGCCTGTATTCTATGCCTTCAGGAGCAGGATCATTTTCTTTCCTCACTAAGATTATCTGCAAAACAAAGGGCTGATAAGAAAATTATAACTAAAAAATGCAAAAGACTGAAGGTAGCATCTACCTGACCAACATCCGCAGTCTTGATTAGCACTGTATCGTCGTAAGTTTTATAAGATTCCACAATGCCGGGAAGATCCAAGAGAGAGGCAGGAAACTGCTCATTGCCAATGGAAAAAGTACCAGTTCTACCATCATCTGCAAAAAAAGGGCTTCTTACGACTTCCGTAAGTTACAGTGAAGCAAAGAAACAAAAAAGGAGCAGATTCCAATAATGCCTGTGTTCAGGAGGAAAATACACATTTCAACATCGAAATTAAATATAGATAATTGAACTACAATCCGTGTAAATAGAAAATGAAGAGCTAAGATGCGGGAAATTTGGGAAAAAAATTCGTATATAGGATATTGAATTTCTCTCTTAAGTATATGTAGCGGTTATAATAAAACCTTTACATGTACTATCTACCACTCCAATGTAAATTCCAATAATTGTAAGAGATAGAAGGTGAAAAAAAATAGAGATGACCAGGCAGGTGATGAGCACATATTGCTTGCTTAGAAATGATTCTTGGAGAAAAAATTTCATAAATAGTGATGTTTAACTACCTGAAAGTGCGCTCAGTAACCGACAGTGGGATCGACAACCTAAGAGATAAGGTCAATATCTTGAGAAAATATGTTGTGTAAATTGAGCATGAGGTTTTAGTAAATTGAGCGAGGTAGTAAATATCCGATGGCGGCGACATGATGAATTGGGTTTTAATATGTCGGATATCGGGTAAGCATACTTATACTCTCTAAAGTAAAAGAATTAGAGATGCATGACAAATCTATAGGATGCAGACTTATGATGTCCTAACCATAAATGCAACACGCGTGAGCATGTGATGCATGTAATTAACTGACGACGAACCCTAAAATGGAAATGCAAGTACAAGCACACAATCCCATGAACTAACGGAGGATAACTCTAATGCAATGCATATGCGATGACTCACTCATGCAAGTATTTTCCTACGCACAATTAATTAAACAAATTAATTTTAAAATCTCGTGCAAGTGTCATAATTGATTACAAATATTACAGTGAAAGTAAGCAGACCACAATTACAAGTTGATTGAGAGTGCACTGAAATTAAAATGCGAAACAAATAAATTTTGCATGTCAATAAAGAGAGACAGAAATCAAATTAATTCAAGCAAAATATTACTAATAACATAAATTATCCATACAATGTGAAGAAATGAACACTAGAAAAGTAAAAGCTCACTAAGTAATGGAGTCTAGTGGAGGTGGTGACTGTCCAGAAATGAGAATACTTCTCTGTGGAGGGTTTCGGCGAGGGGTGGTGGTTGTTTGGTGGACTGAGAGGGCTGTTGGAGGCGGGGAAACGCAGGTATGATGTTGGGGAAGCGTCAGAGTGGATATATGGAGGACTATTGTTGTTGGTCGTATATTCACTCCTCGTTAAAACGTGATTGAGCCTGACGTTAGTGTAGAGCTGTGTAGTGCCATTAGTGTTGTATTATAGACTCACGACGAGGTGGTGTCCTTTCTCGGTGTCTAGAACCCGCTCCTACGATCTTCGAAGCATATGCACTAAATAGTAATTAACTCTACGAAAATCTTTCTTTGGATAGCTCGGGCCTTCGTATTCAAGCTCATACTCACTACCATTGCAAACCCAAATTGATCATACACCCTTCCCTTTGTTGCACCTCCACTTCACTAACACCAAAGCCTAAATGTCAAACTCTCTATCACACTTAGGCTCCATTTGGCACAATGGTGGTGGTCATGAATATGTGGGTTAAATTGTCATTCGTTAACGCCCACCTAAGAAACTTCATCCACTTTTATACTCAAACGGATGATGTTTGTTAGGTGATACTTAACAAACAGAGAATTAGTATTGAGCTGCATTTAATATTGTATTCTCGCTATTAGCGGTGGCGGGTAGAATTCTGTTAGTTTGGGGTATTTTCATTGTCTTTTTGGGTGTGCTTTTAGAAATAACAACAACACTCAAACCTTTATCCCACTCGTGCTTTTAGCAATAATTTTGAAAAATTTGGAGCGAAAATGAAAATGCTAAAAGAAAAGAAAAATTAGAAGAGAGAGAGAGTATATATATGTGGTGTAGTCAGTGGCAGACGCAGATATTTTTCTCTGTGTGGGCGGTGTATGAAAACTATCAAAAAAATAAAATAAAAATATTACTACTTTGAATTATATCTAAAAATGGTAAATAAATGTGGCATACAAGGAATTTAAATGATAAAAAATGTGTGGGAAATATAATGATAAATAAATGTGTTAGAAAATAAAATGATAAATAAATATGTAGGTAATAAAAAATGTGACATGCATAGGACTTGAACCCAAGATCATAGAATTAGATTTCATACACTCTACCAACTTGGTCAAGATACTTGCTTGAATTTATTCATGATATATATGTATATTTTATATCAGCGAAATAAATAAACTGCGCATTCTGCTCTTGATAAATGATATTTTTAAAAATCAGTGTGGACTGCCGCGCACGCTAGGCCCTATGTGGGTCCGCCCCTGGGTGTAGTAATGTGCCTAAAGAGGGAAAGAGAGGTTGCTTTTAGGTAGATATTTGTTTTCTTCGGGATTGATCAAGGAACTTGGCAATGGGATTAGACCAAGTTGAGGGATCATGAATCTCATTAAGATCTCATTATGACGAGCAGTTAAGTGGACAAATCTTAACCCCAAAAATAGAAGAGTCATTAAAAATCAGGTATTGAAGCTTAAAGCTTCGATGCCATGTTGGGGGAAAATTTTATTATATACAATAAAAAAATCTTTTTATTATGCAAGTAAAATCTGTGAACAAGATGAGAACTACTAAAATGATCACGTGGGAAAGTAATCTCACGGTTATAGTATGAACTCTATTTAGCACTTGTTACTTGTTAGAATAATAGCAAAGATTTATTTCCATCAATTATTTTTTTTTACTATTTTTTAACTTCCTATGTAAGTATCTTCCTATGATTATAACAAAAAGATCTAAGCTCACAATGAGATTAAGGTTTTCTTATATTCATTTTTTATCGTATCAGAGCAACCATAAGGGAGAAAAATATTTGTCATGCCCTTGCATCCCTTGAGCCTTAGCGGCTGCTGCCGCCAACCTAAGGATTGTTGCCCTTGTGAGGGTGCAACCTTAGCTTTCTATTGTCGCCCAACCCCCTTTTCCCCCTCCCATCATCTCCCACTACTCTCACACCTTCCCCAGTTGTCAAAGGGCGCTCCCAGCCCTTCGATCTTATGTCGTGTCCTGCGCCTGCACCCCTTCCGTGAAGCAACCCTCTTTCGTCAGATTGTTAAAGCCTCCTTTACCATGATCTAAACCATGAGAGGCTAGAGAAACGATGTTGCTACCATTATTGCTACGTCACAAGTTGACTACCAATATATTCTTTCCTCCTATTGCTAAAATTGTTGTTACTATCCTAACAATTCTAATTTTCAGTTATCAAAGAAGGATATGTGATGCAAGACGGCGCGTAGGGTTTGCACGTCTGCCGGCTATTTCTAGGAAACTTTAAATGCATGTGATGATTAAATTAATTTTGCAAATATTTAAAGCGGGAGTTGCAAATACTTTGAGAATTAAGCAACTAGATTTTTGATAAAGCACAAAATTAACTATTCTGTTTCAAAATTGAATTTTCTTAAAAAATGTTTCGATTCTAAATCCGGGAAAGCAAGTTCGCAACGTTCGTTCAGTTTCCTTTGTCGCAGCAAAACGAAAATCGTGAACTCTAAATACGTTTCTGTTTTCAACGTAGCGTTCGCTGACAAAGTTCGGGAGAAAATCCAACAATGAATCTAATTATCCTAAGAGAAATTGTAGATGCACACAAAGGACGGGGAAGAAACAAGTTACCCACGGAAAAAGGAGTCTTTCCGTATTCGAAGTCGATGACGATCCCGCGAGGAACTCCTCATCGCCTTCGATCCCCCGCTCTGAGGTCGGCCGCTATCAGAAATTTCACTTACTCTCACGCGATAGTGATTCCACAGAATCTCTCCAAGCAAGAAGCCACTAGTCACAGAAACAATTCTCTATGCACTTTAATTCAGGAACACAAACAACTCCAAACAATATTCCACTAATCCACTGCTCACGAATTCAGCAAGCTAACCCTCCCTATTTTTCTCCCTCAAGATGGCTCCAACGGGAATCAACTAACAACAAACCTAAATCACTCTTAATCTACTTACAGCAAACCTAAGTCACTCCTAATCTCATTCACAGGAAACCTAACTCTATCGGGAAAGTAAAGCACAGCACAAGTTCATCTTCCACAACTCACAGAAGCAATAAGCAATCAACAGGTTTCGTCGATCAACATCCAGAAACTCTCCATGGAAAAATAAACTAACAGCAACCTCAAACGGAAATAATAAAAAAACGGCAACCTTAAATCTTTCAACACTAACTCCTAAACAGGAAATCCCAAATCAGTTGCAAAACTCTCAATTATGCAAACAGCAAACTCGAAATATTCTTCATCAACATCAAATTACAGATCCCCTTTTTATAGGGTTTCAGAAACAAAAAACATTAACCTCTGCGTGTGAAGAATCGGCCATGACGGAGCTCCATCGTGGCTGATGTGGACAGTTGCGGAAACCGCATGATGTTGAGACAGCAAACTCCTGTGGGCGGTTGTGGCGGCGTGGACTCTAATGACGTCCAGTGAAGAAAGCAGGGAGGAGCGATGGAAACTGAAGCATCCTCCATTATCGGGAGAGAGCTAGAGAACTGTGCGGCTTGTTGCTTTGGCAAAACCGGGAAAATAAAATAGGGCAGAACTGGCTCCTCTTCTTTTTAACTTAATAAACAAACTTATATATATATATATATATATTTACCACTATAAAAGAAGTATGAACTCATGAGTTCGAAATTAAAATAGTCGTCTGATCATGGATTGATAATTCTGTTGTCGTCCGATCGAGCTCAATCAAACTGCACCCTCTCTCCACATTGTACTAGATCTCCTAAACCTACTACTAGGGTGTCCTAAACATATGTAAAATTATGATTTTGCCCTTATATAACGTATAAAATATTTCACACTTCAACAAGCTGAGTCGGGTATGCTTTATATACTTAAAATTATAAATTAAATAGGCGGTGTAGGACTATTAAAAATAACAATATAAAAGTGGCGCCCGTTGAGAATCGAACCGCCAACCTCATGTTCAACGGCACACGACTTAACCATTACGCCATGAAAGCTTTTGCGTTAAACTTCCGACGCATATTTTAATTAATACATTCGGCAGTTAAATTTTTTTAATACAATTAAAAATAACAATATAAAAGGCACGCCCGCTGAAAATTGAACCGCCAACCTCCTATTCGAAGGCACGCACCTTAACCATTACGCCATGAAAGTTGGTGTGTTAAACTTCTGACACAGATTTTATTTAATACATTCAGCACTTAAATTATATTGTTAAGCGCACCTTTAATATTTATTGTTTTAATATTACATTTGACAGTTAAATTATTGTCACGCTGGGTCATTGGGACGAAGCCCCGTGTCGGGTACTCGTAGATATATATATATATATATATATATATGTGTATATATATATATATATATGTATATGTATATATATATTCAAACAAAAAGAACTTCCAACATTTACATGAATTGTAAAATATAGCAAAAACGCAAAAAATGACAAATAAAAATGTCAAATTCAAGGGCGATAAAGGTCCAGTCGGGTGCGGCGTTGGGTATTTTGCGACGTCCAGATTAGAGCCGGTCCCTACCAATATGGCCAATGCTGAGCCGGGCACCTTAGAGGGTACTGGGGAGCATCAAACTGTCCACCCGAAAACCACGGTCAATAGTGTGGAAGTTCCAGCCAACGAGGATCAACCTGAGGAGGGAAAACCAAAGAGGGTCCTCTCCAAAGGTGTCATTGGGGGGTCTATTTATAGTTTTTCAAGAATGATCTGCAGATAGCAGAATCGCGCCTTTTGGTTTTACTAAACGCAGCACAAATTAGTTTGCCAACAGCGGAACTCCGTTGTTTGGAGGGGCAATTGGCAGGCCAAAATGGATTCCCTGGGGAAACACAGCTAGGCGAGCCGACCATTTCATTTCGACTCGCCTGGGGGTGTGAGTGCCCTGTGAAGCTGGCACTCGCCAATCGCCCTTAATCCTAGGTTAACAGCAAGCCAGCTTGTCCCACTCGCCGACGCCTCGAGCTTGGGGCGAGTGCAGCCCGAGTGACTCTACTCGCCCACACTCGCCTGGGGCGAGCGGGGAGGTATACCCTCCACTCGCCGCTTCAATTTGCTCGGGCCGAGCTTGTCATTCTGGTCTGGCCTCTTCTAAGGGTCTCACTCAGCAAATATGGGGTTGTACAAGGAATATCTACAACAAGAGAGGATATATATCCAGAGAGATAGACCTGTTAAGAGTTTGAGACTTGGGGTATCCAAGTTTTTGTTAGCATGTATATTCAGCATAACCAATCTATCGTAAAAAGAGAATGGGAGACCTTCTCATGGGAAGCCAATCCTTTGAAGAAACCACCAACTTTTCCAGTGTTTAGGCATGGAGGATGGGAGACCTTCTAAAGGAGAATTTGAGGAGGATAAGAGACAATCTCATCAGTAAGCATAATCTTGAAGAGCATGGAACAAAGATCCGAATAAAAGAAAGTGATGTAGCAGACAAGACATTGGATCTGACCATGTATAAACCAAGGGGAAGGAGATTCATCATCATAGAAATGACCATAGCCTCTCATTGGCTCGTCGAGTAGTCAAATCAAAAGTTGGGAGATGATGTCAGATTCAGACATACTAAACCCCTCTTTGTACACCATATGTGGGATATCTCTGGTAGCTCCAACGTGGAAGAACTAAGCTTTGTTGAGAAAAGGTGTTATGTTATGTAGTATCTTGGCTAAAATAAAAGATTGAAACTCGTCCCACATGATTTTGACTGAATCATGTTGTATGATGAGATCACAATGCACTTTCTCCATGAAAATTCATGCCACTACTCTGAAGTGTTGGCAAGAAAAGTGAGTAAAATGATGAAAATTGCAACGTCTGACGTGGGTGGGACGAATATAGTGACTGTGTAAGCATGTGCTACGGATCGGTTTCGCATCCTTCGTCATTTATCGTATTATATGTTGTATGGAGTTTGTATTACGAATCAAGTTTTATTATATTAGTACTTACGTATATTAATATCTTAAGCGTCCTCATTGTACAACTCCGTATTCGCAAGAGTGGGGTCCCCCTGACAGGCATATGACGAGCTATGTTTTTTTAAGCTTTTTGAGGGGTTTGGCACTCTTTGTGGCCAATTTAGTGTGAATCTGTGTTTTATACTAGTAGGGGGGATAAAATATTTTTCTCCCCCGGCCCCCTCGGGGGGTCACCCAGCCCCAGGCCGCCGAGTTCACCCAGGCCGCCGAGTTCACCCAGGCCGCCGAGTTCACCCAGGCCGCCGAGTTCAACCCAGGCCGCCGAGTTCAACCCAGGCCGCCGAGTTCACCCAGGCCGCCGAGTTCACCCAGGCCGCCGAGTTCACCCGGGCCGCCGAGTTCACCCGGGCCGCCGAGTTCACCCGGGCCGCCGAGTTCACCCGGGCCGCCGAGTTCAGCCAGGCCGCCGAGTTCAACCCAGGCCGTCGAGTTCAACCCAGGCCGCCGAGTTCACCCAGTCCGCCGAGTTCACCCAGGCCGCCGAGTTCAACCCAGGCCGCCGAGTTCACCCATGTCGCCGAGTTCACCCAGGCCGCCGAGTTCAACCCAGGCCGCCGAGTTCACCCAGGCCGCCGAGTTCAACCCAGGCCGCCGAGTTCAACCCAGGCCGCCGAGCTCGCCCCTAGCCGCCTACTCGTCGTGCCTCAGCTCGCCTTGCCGCCCGCTCGCCCGGCTCAAGGGGCTGCCCCTGGTGGACTGCATTTAGCTGTTTAGAACAGCGGGATTTGGCTGTTGGAAGACCAATTTGGGGGCATTTTAGTAATTTCAGAACAGCGGAGGTTGGTTATTGGCAGGCCATTCCCAGAAAAATATAAATAGACCCTTGAGGGTGCCTTGTAGAGCATGACTTCTTAGCCACTTGAACCCCCTTGCTTTCTTCCTCCAAGGCACCTAGCTCAAGCATTGGCTAGGGAGGGGGAGACCTCAAAGGTCTTCCGGGTGTGAGGTGGGACCTTCACGCTAGAGCCGAGGGTCTGTTCCTAGTTTCCTGAGCATTTGGTCTGTGACGTTCTCCTGAGTGTAGTAGGTGCGAGGTCACCCCTTTCTTGGGACCCCGAACTCCACAGAGACCAAGTTTTTGGTTTCAACACTCATGTAATTACGGGTTTGCCACCCGGGAGTTCTATAAATAGACCCTTAGAGTCTTGTATCAAGTATGAATGAATGAAGAATTCTAATTCTCGTCTTAAATGTGAGATATTGGTGACTCTCTCCTCTAATGAACAACCCCGCTTAGGCAGCCGTGTTTAGGGCTCTATTGTATCCTCCACCACCATCATCTCCGCCTTCAACCACTACTCCGGTCACCGCATAAATATGGTCATAACAACTTTGGTATCAGAGTCATCCTTCCTCGGCTTGACACTCCGTTGTTGCTCATCTCCCATTGCACAGATCTCCCCCGCTTCCTTTGTTGTTCGACCACAACAAGACGCCCCCACAGCCACTGGTGTCCTCTACGTCTTCTCCTTTTCATCATCCGCGACCATTGTTTTAAATGTTCTCTGGCATGTCCGACATGTCATTTTTAAGGGCAAACCAATATGTTTTTTTTTAAAAAAATAGATTATATCCTTTTGTAAAATATAGGCCGACATGTCTGATTTTTTTTTATATATTGACCGATGCAATTTTTAAATATATCACCTGCTATTTTATTTTATGTTATATTAGCAGACTAACAACATATATTTAATTTGTTTATATATATTATATTATGATGTTTAAATCGATTATACTTATTGTTTTGATTTTTTTAACATTTTATTCTTACAACCAATTTTGTATAATTATTTTCCAAATTTTTAATTTCATATTACAAAAAATATGAAAACAGTTAATACATTTATTAGTTGATTGTTTGTATATTTTTAATATAAATTTATAATTTTGAAAAGATTTACAATGATTTTTAACTTTTAAATCTTCTTTATTTACAATAAATTTATTGTTATCAAAATAAATTTTTTGTATGTTATTAAATATATTTTATAATGTATCATTTTTTATTTGTTAATTGTTAAAGAAGCTCATTTGACAAAGGCCCATCATGTAATTTTATTGTTATTTCTCTCTTCTCTTTAGTCTCACATCATGTATAGGATCTTCCTCTCTCTTTCTCCCTCCTATAAATATGTACTCATTCTTTGTATTTGATACAAGTGAACATATATACAAGGTTCTTTATTTCCTCTCTACATGGTATCAGAGCCAGGTTTGCCTCTCGTGGACTCCCGAACTGTATCCGCTTCTTTTGATCTCATGCGGCCTACTCGTCTACCCGCTGCGGCATGCGGCCTATTGCGACCTCAATTCGATCTGCGACCTGCTCTTCTACATCCGCTTCCTCTTCTTCACTGTGGTTCCACCCCCCCCCCCCCCCCCTCCTCAGGCTTCTTATAGCCACTTCTCTCGTCGTACCGTGGGGCCCACTTCTCCCTACAGTTCTCATTCAGTCTGTTGTCTCTCTGCAGTCTGTTGCGACCTCCTGCTCTTCTCGTTGCATGCTTTTTTCCAGTCCGCTGCGACCTCCTGCTCTCTTCTCTGTCGCGGGCTGTTAAGATCCGCTGCGGGCTCCCTGCTCGTGGACTGTTCTCGGTCGCTGCGTTTTCCCTCTTGCGGACTGCTCCAGTCCGTTGCGGCGCTGTTCTCCCCACTGTTCTCGCTCAGTCCGCTGCGGGCTCCTCTTATCCACTGTGGGCTCCTCTTGTCCGCCGCGGACTCTCTCCTCTCTTCCTCGTTGCGGTCTGTTTCAGCTCGCCGCGATCTGCTTCTCCATCCCGCTGCCTTCTCTTTCCGCTCGAGCCTTTTACTCGCGGTTTCTTCTCCCTGTCCGCTCGCATTCCTCTTGCGGCCTCCTTTGCTCTGACCGTTGTTGTGCTCAGCCAGACCTTGCGGCCTCCTTTGCTCTGACCGCTGTTGTGCTCAGCCAGACTGTGCGGACTATTGCCTTCCGGCATTTAGGTCGCGTTTTCTCCTTCCATCCCTGTCGTGCGTGGTTTCCGGCTTTTCTCGCTACGGTCTCCTCTTTTCTGTCCGCGCGGTCGGTCTCTATCCGCTGCGGTCTTCTCGAGCGGGGTGTCTTTGCCCGCTGCCTTATCTTTCTTCTGGGCTCCGCCTTTGGTCGCGGCCTCCTCCATGCCGCTGGTGTCTTCACACTGTGACCGGGCGATCTTCCCTCTAGTCGCGCGACCTCCCTACTCGTGCGGCCTCCTCTGTTGAAGCTCTCCTAGCCGCAGTTCGTCTTCATGGCCTCTTCTGTTGACTCTACCGGAACGGCGGTTTCTCCTGCAGACCACCCGGCCTCTCTTCTGGAAGTACGTGATGAGCTCCGGATTACAACTATCTCTCTGACCGGTAAGAAGAATTTTGTGGAATGGGCGCACTCTGTTGTTCGGGTCATGCAATCGAAGGGGTTTCTTCATCACTTGACCCGGGTCGTTACCGGTACTCCTACTGACGACCGGTTACGCAATGATGGTCGTGTGCAGACGTGGATCCTTAACTCTCTTGATGGCGAGTCTTATCGCCTGGCCATGTAGCACGAGACGGCCAAGGGCATGTGGGACGAGCTCCATACCCTCTACTCCGGCAAAGATAGTCTCCACCATTTGTATGACATTATCACTGCACTTCAGGCCCTTGATAGTGGTGGGGCGACCGATCTGACCTCCTTTGTTGCCCAAGCTCGGTCTCTGGTCGAAGCTTGGATCCAACATCAGCCTCCTACTGTGGACCTTGCTGCCCAACGTGCCCAGAAGGAAGCTGTTGGTATCTCTATGATGATGGCTCGGGTCCCGCATAACCTTCACAGTGTGCGAGCTCAGATCCTCTCCTATACAGTTACCTCGTCCTTCTCGAATGTGTGCTCGATGCTTCTCAAGGTCTCCCCGCCTCCGGATTTTTCTGGACCTCCTTCTCCAGCCCTTGTCCAGCAGGCCCCTGCACCTTTACTACCTCTCCCTTCTTCAGCTCGTGGGGGCCGTTCTGATTCTCGGGGACGTGGTCGGGGTGGCCGGCCGCGGCCTAAGTGTTCTTTCTGCGGAAAAGACGGGCATCTTGAAGCCACGTGCTATCGCAAGCATGGTCGTCCTCCTCGTCCGCAGGCCTCTGTTGCTGTCACCGACTCATCTCCCACTCGTACTGACCTCGACGAGGTTCGCCTTCAGCTTCAGCATCTTCATGGCCTGCTCAGCTGCCCGCCAGCCTCGGTTGCCTCCGCTGCCTCTATCTCCAATGAAGGTATCACCTGCCTCTCCACTGGCCCGCGATGGATCATCGATTCTGGTGTCACTCATCAAATCACCTCTGTTCGACCGCCTCAGTATTTGTCTTCTCCTCACCCGAAGTACATCACTATGGCCAATGGGGCCGCTGTCCCTGTCTCTGGCTGTGCTGATATTCCACTCGCTGCATCACTTCTCTTGCGTTTGGCTCTTCATGTTTCGGGCTCTTCTTTCAATTTAATTTATGTTGGTCTCCTTACTACTGACTTAAATTGCTCCATGATCTTTACTTCTTCTTCTTTTCTGATATAGGATCAGCAGACGCGGACTATCATTGGCAGGGGCGACTGCAGAACGGGCTTTACCTTCTTGATGACTATCCTACTCTCCTCGCATTTGTCTCCTCTTCGGATTGGCATCGGCGTCTTGGTCATGCTCCTCTTCCCGTCCTCCAGAAGGCTCTCCCGGATGTATCTCTTTCTGCTTTTCAGTGTGAAACCTGTATTTTTGGCAAGCAGTCGCGTTCATCTTTTTCTTCTCATTGTACTCGGAGCTCTGCTCCTTTTGTTTTGGTACACTCTGATATATGGGGCTCGTACAAGATTACTAGTATTTCTGGCCACCGTTATTTTCTTACATTTATCGATGATTATTCTCGCATGACATGGTTGTATCTCCGTCGTGATCGTTCTAAGCTTCCTCGCGTATTTCGGGCCTTCATTCTTGAGACTCGCACTCAATTCTCTGCGCCCATTCAAACTATTCGCACTGATAATGCGTGCGAGTACACTGGTCATGACTTCGCGACCCTCTGCTCCGAGTTTGGGGTTATTGACCAAACATCTTGTGCATATACCCCACAGCAGAATGGTGTCGCCGAACGCAAGAATCGTCATCTTTTTGATGTGGCTCGCTATCTTATGCTTCAAATGCGGGTTCCCAAACCATACTGGAACTTTGCGCTCTTCACGGCCTGTTTTCTTATCAACCGTCTCTCGTCCTCAATCCTCCAGAATGTTACTGCCTTCAGCCTCCTATTTCCCTCCACTCTGGTCTTCCCTCTTACTCCTCGTATTTTTGGGTGTACATGCTACGTTCACCACCTCGGCCCATCTACCGACAAGTTGGATCCCCGTGCGGCCAAATATGTCTTTGTGGGCTACTCGCGCACTCAAAAGAGCTATGTGTGCTATTCATCCACTACCCGCAAAGTGACTGTTTCTGCGGATGTCACTTTTCGGGAAGATCTTTCCTTCTTCTCTACTCTAGATCTCGCTCCTCTTCCGGAGCTCGTTGTGCGCCCTGTAATCTCTGTTCCCCAGTCTCCACCTTCCCCCTTCCTGCCCAGCCTCCGGTCCTTCCCCAGCCACCTGTCATTCGGGTCTATTCTCGTTGCTCTCCTCGTCCCGTTGCCCCATTGCAGTCGGCTTCGACCTCTGACGCTCCGCAGCCTGCTGCTCCGGCTCCAGCCTCCACCGCTCATCCTATGCCGAATTATGTTTCTCTTCATCGTCTTTCACCGCCACTTCTTCACTTTGCCACATTGTTATCCTCGGTTTCTGTCCCAAACTCTATGCAGGAGACGCTTTAGCATACAGGCTGGCGGGCTGTCATGGACGAGTAAATGACGGCTCTTTGGGCCAACCAGACCTGGGTTCTTGTCCCTTTACCTCCCGGTCAGCAACCTCTTGGGTGTAAGTGGGTTTTCGTCATCAAACATGCTCCTGATGGCAATGTTGACTGTTTGAAGGCCCGCCTAGTGGCCCGTGACTTCACTCAACAGCAGGGCCTTGATTATGAGGAAACCTTCTCTCCGGTGGCCAAGCTCAACATCATTCGTGTCCTGCTCTCCGTGGTTGTGCATCGCCACTGGCCCCTTCATCAGCTGGATATCAAGAATGTGTTCTTGAATGGTGATCTTCAGGAAACCGTCTACATGCGCCAACCGCCCGAATTTGAGATCACGGGGGAGTCTCGTGCGTGTCTTTTGAAGAAATCCATCTATGGTCTCAAACAATCCCCCCGGGCGTGCTTTGACAAGTTCAGCAAGGTTGTTTGGGACATGGGCTTCACTCGAAGTTCCGCAGACTTCTCCCTACTCACTCGACACCGGGCAACAGGAACGGTCCTTCTGTTGCTTTATGTTGATGACATCCTGCTCACTGGGGATGATTCAAAGGGGATTCACGCGATCAAACAGCATCTTAGCACTGTGTTTCAGACCAAAGACCTGGGGCATCTTCGTTACTTCCTCGGTCTTGAGGTCGCACGACGTCCGGATGGGCTTGTCCTCTCCCAAAGGAAGTATTGTCTTGATCTACTCAAAGACGCTGGTCAGTCTGGCTGCAAGCCAGCCACTACTCCGATGGAGGCAAATCACAAGCTATATGCTTATACCTTTGATGATGATCTGCCTCTCCAGAACCCGGAATACTACCGACGCCTTGTGGGAAAGTTGATCTACCTAACGGACACGAGGCCTGATATATCGTTCGTTGTTGGGATTGTCAGTCGATTCATGCATGCTCCCCGGGTTTCTCATCTCCAAGCGGTTGAACGGATTCTCTGATACCTTAAGGCAGCTCCGGGTCAAAGGCTGGTTTACAAAACCTCCAACTCTATTCCAGCATCGGTTGCATATTAAGATGCCGATTATGCTGGCTCACTGGACGATCGGCGGTCAACCAGTGGGTTCTGTACATATTTTGGCGGTCATCTCATTACATGGAAAAGTAAGAAACAAGCAGTGGTTGCTCGATCCTCCGTAGAAGCAGAATACCGATCGATAGCATCGGTGGTCTCTGAACTCACATGGCTTGAAAGCCTCCTTGCTGACATGCGGGTAAAACTTCCTTCATCTGTTGTTCTATTTTGTGACAGTCAGGCGGCCATACACATAGCAAAGAATCCGGTGTTTCACGAGCGCACGAAACATATCGAGGTTGACTGTCATTTTATTCGGGAGAAAGTTCAAATGAAGAAACTTGAATTAAAGCATGTTCCGTGCACTGATCAAGTTGCTGACATTCTCACAAAGGCTTTATCAAGCACCTTATTTTACCAGTGTTTGTCCAAGCTGGGTGCATATGACTTGTACACTTCAGCTTGCGGGGGAGTGTTAAAGAAGCTCATTTGACAAAGGCCCATTATGCAATTTTATTGTTATTTCTCTATTCTATTTAGTCTCACATCATGTATAGAACCTTCCTCTCTCTTTCTCCCTCCTATAAATATGTACTCATTCTTTGTATTTGATACAAGTGAACATATATACAAGGTTCCTTTTTTCCTCTCTACATTAATAATATTTTATCTTAAATACTATTCGATTTTATTTCGTAATATAAATGACTCATTTTTTATCTATTCTTTATATTATTTTTTTATATAAAATATAATTATAGTTATTATACATAAAATAAAATTTTTATTTATAAAACATGAAAATCCGATATTTTAAAATATCGCTGACACGTCTCTAACTTTCGACATCCGATATTTAAAAATTTAATCTGAAATGTCGCCGACATCGGATATTTACAACAATGTCCATGACCCTTCATTTTTTCATCGTCTCCCACAGCCCCTGTTTCCTCCAACGAAAAACCTTTGCATTATTCATCTTCGTCCAGGTTGCACCCAATCGATACTCTTACAACCAGCCATCTTCCTCTCCATAGGCTGCACGCTCCTCCGTCCAGATCGCAGTCCAACAGAGGACGCTGCCTCTTGTCCCTATGTATACCTTCATCCCGCCAGACTGCATCGTCTTCGTTCCAGCAGCCTCTACTTCCTACTCCATCTACCTGCATCATCGACATCGAAGCCCCTGTTTTCAGCAACCTGCACGAAGTCGCAACTATTCTCCAACAACCACGCGCAGGAACCTCTGTCTCTTCTTCTGCTCAACACGCCTCGCCTAGCTATCACGCCGCTACCTTGAGTCCCCTCCCAGCAGCTTTATTTTTATATTTAAAACCCCCCACACCGCAAGCCTCTAATACCATCAAGCTACATTAGTTGTATTTTTAAAAGCATCGCGTGGATCAGCCATGCCTCTCCCCTCCCATAATAGAAGTTGACTTTCATTAAATGGCCATGTGATCATTCAATTTCCCTGCAGCTTTATGTCTTATATTTTATTAAAACTTTCACAAAGCAGCCCACACCTCCTTCCATTTAACCGGTAAACCCTCTCTCCACATCAGCAAACTTAATTAATTACTTTAATTAATTATTCTACTGAATTAATTAGGTAATTAGTTGATTAAAATGGAGCAAAAGCTTGGTGTCGCAGAGATTGTTGTCCTTCGTTCGATAGAGGAAATGATAATCTCTTGGGATGCACGAATTCAGGACGCTGAAGCACATCGTCGGGACGCCATGACCACGCTCCTCCACAAGCTGGATAATTTGATAGCCTCCTTGTCGTCGAAGCTGCCACCTTTGCCGCCACCGCCTCTTCTTGTGAAATCGTCATCTTCACCGGGCGCTGACGTGCCACCGCTCTTAGCGGTGATTGCCCTTCCGCCGTCACATTCCGTGGTGGTGTCGCCCCACCTTGGTCCACCTTCGTCAGACATTATGGCCGCCTTCCCACCGGCCCATGTGTGATGTCGTAAATTGTGACAGGTATGACTAATGTATGTATGCATTTATGTTATTTGTTATGCACACGAAAACAACGATAAAATCGACGTCGTGCAAATTATGTGTAGACTTAACAAATAATTTTGTAAGAAGGCCTTAAGTCTAAGTATGTTTAAGTCAAAATATATAGGGATAAGAAAAATACATACGTAAGGATGAGAAATTAACCGGTTAATAGGAGATTAAGCTGGTTCATTCGTGACTCACGGTATGCGTGTCACTACAACCGGAAGCGGCGCTTGTTTAAGAGGAGAATAATAAAACGCGTACCTCATTTCTCTCCCAGTTACACCTGACGGAAGTCACATCCGACGGAAGAGCCGATCGACGCCAAGTCTCGATAGAGGCTCAAATCTCCTCCGTTTTCCACGATTTTTCTTTCTAAAGCAATGAAATCTCTTCCTCTCAACTCCTCTTAAGTTTTGTTTGGATTGGAGACTTCCTTTTTCTAGGTTCGAAATTCCTAATTTAACCTAAAATTCTTATGTTTGATTAATCTTTCTCCTCTTGAGTTTCAGAGGATTATTACGACTTGTTTTGTTATGTTCTTGCAAGATTTCGCAAACCCTAAATGGATAAATGATGTGTGCACCCTAATTTCAGTTATATAGTTCCTCTAAAGGGTTAATTAGGAAGGAATGTTGGTGTAGTATGAAATCAGGGCAAAAATCATTTGTCTCCTTGTTAGAGTAACCAATAATAATGAAAGATTGAAGTCAATGCTTCATTTATGGTTGTTTCTTGAGCCCTTATACATTTCCCTTGTTTAATTAGAGCATGTTTGGTATATCTAGGCGTAAGGGCAGCCATAATATGTCAAGATTATTATGTTTGAACTTTGAACATTATAGTTTACCAATTGATCAACTAATAACGGTAATTATTTAGATCATGGACTCTCAAGATAGAGGAATGGGAAATGATCCGTGCAAGGAGAAAGGAAAAGAGAAAGTAGGGGGAAATGATCCACGCAAGGAGAAAGGCAAAGAGAAAGTAGGGGTGAGTTCTTATTTTTTATATTTGCAATTATTTGCTTTTCATATGACTCATATTATGCTAATATATTAGAGTAGAAAAATAAATAATTAAAAAGGCAATTCTCTAATGAGTCAATTAATAGAGAGAAAGAATCAAACAAAGACAAATATTCAAGGTAGACGAAGAAAGACAAATGAACGATTAATCTTCCAAGAAATTATAGATTAAAAGAAAAAAGAACATGTAATCAATTCATGAAATATTAATTTACACTTCATATGGCTAATGATTCAAAGTGAATCAAGTAATATCATTTAAATATGACATAAGCAAAAGAAAGAGTATGAATAGGAGGGCTAATTCATTACAGGATTACAAACAAAAAGAAAGAGTACAAAAAAAGATCTATGCAAGACAATAAAAATCTCTAATGTAAAGAAATTCATCATAGAAGGAAAAATAAAAATTCACATACTTCTTTGTCTAATTAGAAAATAAAACAAAACAGATCAAGGAAGAGGTGGTTCCAACCACCAGTAGTCAGTGTCGACCATGTTCTCCTCGCTGGGAAAAGAGGTATCGTTTATGGGCTGAAGTTTCGACAATAGTGTTCGGCATCCAGGATGATCGCAGGTCGAGGTGCAAAGACTCAGAGTGTCTGCATGAGGAGTTTCAGTTTTTCTTTATGTAGTGTTTGTAGTTCTCCTTAAGACATATGTGCCCATACATAGTAGTGGTATGTTATGAGTCTGTCATGTTTATGTTAGGAGTCCTTCATGTTTATAGGTACAGTGTTGGTAAGCCCCTTTTGATGCATGTATAGGGCTACCTGTGGTACTGTTGTGTTATCTTATCCAGAACTTTAATGAAATAAAATGGTTTTATTTTGTCATGACTCATGACATTTTACTTCTCATACTCTATCATATATTGTTGTACTATGTATGTTCTTACTTTGCTCATTATGAAATGATTATGCTCAATTGTAACGGTAGCCGTTAAAAGGGCCGTTACACCTTGCTCTGCAGCTCCCCGCTCCGCCGACCCCGACAGATTTGTTCCTGCTTTCGGCCGTCACTACACTGACAGTCTTGCCACTATTGTTCGCCACCACTCCGCCAACCCCACCAGACCAAGTCCTTCCACGTCCAACCTTGTAGTCGTCGCAGCTTCTCACTAATGCCCCAGTTGTTGCAACCCGATATCGGGAGCTGTTCTGGCGTGAAATCAAGGAGTCAGATGACCGGGTCGCCATGTGGAGTTCGAGCTTGAGGGCAAGCTCGATTTCAAGGACGGATGAGATGTTACGGATTGGTTTTGGATCCTTCACCATTTCTCATATTATAAGTTATACATAGTTTGTATTAGGAGTCAAGTTTGATTATATTAGTATGTTATGTATTTTAATATTTTATGCGTCCTCATGTAATTACAGGTTTGCCACCCGGGGGTTTTATAAATAAACCTCTAGAGTCTTGTATCAAGCATGAATGAATGAAGAGTTCTAATTCCCGTCTTGAATGTGAGATCTTGGTGGCTCTCTCCTCTAACGAGCAACGCCGCTTTGGCAGACACGGTTTAGGGCTCTGTTGTATCCTACACCACCATCATCTCCGCCTCTGACCACTACTCTGGCCACCGCATAAATAGGCCCATAACAGCATGCCCTAAGGAACTCTAATAAGTGGGTGCTTGTAGAGCGTCCTAGGAACCTAGAATGATGTGATGCACATATAATTGTCCACAATTAAATGGCAATAAATTCTAAATTTAATAAAGAAATCTGCAAACAACAACAATTGATATTAGTAACACTTCAATTAAATAGTAAGTGAATAAGCCTCACAAGTAGAACAATTGATGGGCAAATTAGTAAATATCATAAACCATATGATTATCCACCAAATATTCAACAATAAATAGTAAAGACTTCATACAGAAACTTACACAAGCAATAGGAGTTTGAAAGGCAAGAACTGTGGCTGATTTGGAACTTGACAACAATTGATGAAAATCTGCAGTTGTTTCAGAGTTCTGGGAAGGATTCTGTGCAATGAAAGGTCTGGGGTGGTAAGATAGGCTGTTGGAAGAGAAATGGAGGTCTTGGTGGAGGTATTGGGGTAGTATAATGGAATCTGGAGGAGTTCTGAGGAAGTTACTGGCTGTTACAGTGGAGATTTGGGTGGGGGCTACAGATCGGCAGGAGGAATGAGGAAGTGGAGTGTTGCAGTTGAATTCCAGGAAAGGGCAGTAATGGGCAGTTACTATATATTCTAGTGCTGGACGGTCTTTGTAGGTGTTGGTTTTGCAATTCAATGATTGCAATTGCTTTGGAGTAGGCGTAGATTGCAAACAGTGAAGTCACAGGTGCAAATTTGTGGAGGGGAGAGGATCAATGTATTGACTGTAGATGGTGGTTGGTAATGAGGATTAAGGCTCAGGAGTAAATATTAAAGGTTGTGAATGTGGGAGGTTATGGAATCTAGGCAGAAAGATGGGTGGTTACTACAGGAAAATAACTAGAAACAACAGTTCCGAGCAGTTAAATGGGTGGTTATTGAGTGGTGGATAGTTACGGTAAATAGTTATGGTAAGTGGGTTGGTTAGGAAATGAATAACTTGGCTTTCGGACCAAAGGACCGCAGAATCAGCATCATGGGAAAACCGCAAAAGCCCAAAAAATTTGTAAAAAATTTGTGATCCTTGAAAATAAGCCCCTAAACCTTTATAGACTTAGAACTCACTAAGAATGGACAAAATAGTCCGAAACATGAATATAAAAGAAATAAATAAAAATACATAAAATGTGATGCCGTCGCTCTGAACATGACTACCACTCGAATCGCCTATCTGGCAATCATGCCCCTCCTACGACGTATGTAGATTTGAGCAAAATGAGTTCACCCACCGAGGACAATATTCTAGGTCAATAAACGAGAGACTGACAATCAGTAGCTCACAAGGTTAAGAAGGAAATGAGGACGAAAGTGTTGGAGCAATGCTATAAGAGAGAACCTGAGGAAGTGATCAAAGCAACAGGCAAGAAGGCCGGAAAATAAATAGGAAACAGCAACTACCAGAGTGATGATCCACCTATTGATGTCCCATTATGAACAGAAAGCATTGGTCTAAAATGTTGAATGTCATCAGGAACCCAGTGGTCGTACTAGAAGCTCTCATACGAACAAAGAGAAAGGATCAGAATTAAAAAAATGACTATCGGGGCATTGATACCAGTGGATTGGGATAGCCAATAGAATAAGGGTAGAAAAAGTCATTGGAGCAGACAGAAGACATTGACGGCAGGATTAATTTGGATAACGACCACATCATATATCTCGACACTGAAACCAGAGTTGGTGGTAGAGAAGCGCCTCAAACATGAAACAACGGCTCGATCGGGCTATGTGACAATGACGAAAGACATGGGATATGATGGCGGAGATTCGGAGAAGCTCAACGCAGAAGAGCTGAATGATGATGGTGTTGGATATTTGATCGACATCGACGCCGGAGCGGCAAAGGGAGAGGTGGACATTGGTGCATAAGTCCAATTGGGTCATGCTAGGACCCTATTTTCCCTGACACCGAGTTTATAGAATTGGAAATACAGTATTGGAAACTACTGAAAAATAGTCTTAAATAACATTCATTCCTCATGAGCAGGGGCGGACAAGCATAAAGACCAATGTGGGCGACCCCCACACCTAATTTTAAAAAAATATTTCTTACTAAATTAAATTAAAATAATTTTCCGTCTTTAAATAAATTATGTATTGTATCTATTCATAAGATTGGTGTAGTGTTCTTGGCACCATATTAAAGTCATGGATTTGAGTGAAAGATCATAGGTTCAATTTTACGACCAAAACTTGCTTTTTGTATCAAAAAATCATTAAAATGTAAACATTTTTTCTATATTTAAACATACTGGAAATTTATTGAAGATCATAGACACATTTTTTCTATATTGAGGCATTGTACAAAAAAGTACATTAAAAGGTAGACATATTTTTCTAACATTGCACAAAACAATTAATTAAAAAATATGGGTATAATGTAAAATATGGGTATAATGTAAAAAATGTAACATTAATATAACATAAACATATTTTTTCTATATTTGTTTATTAAATTTTTCGAATAAATTAGTACTCCGCCCACACGGAGAAAAAAATTATATGTATGTCAATGCTCATGAGGCATACATATACAGCATGAGATCCAAATTCTATCCATAATCGAATTGAACATTCAAAATAAGTATCACCAGAAAGAAATTATTAAAATAAAATACTGTAGAAAAACAAGGGAAATAGAGAAATAATCCAGAATTTTATTAATATTCTCTTAAATTTTCTTAATACACCACATGTATTTGTACATATTTACAGGAGGAGAGAGAAGAATCTGAATTCTATCCTAAGATGCTGGACTAATGCCTAAGAGAGCTTTACATGGCCCTTTAAGATGGGTTTTCTTCATAATTTCTTCAATACTCCCCCACAAGCTGGAGCATACAAGTCACAAGAACCAAGCTTGGACAAGAACTGAAAATATAAAGGTCGCGGTAGAGCTTTTGTAAGAATATCAGCGATTTGTTCTGTAGCAGGAAAATGTCTCAAGTCCAATTTCCTGAGTCGAAATTTTTCCCGAATAAAGTGACAATCAACCTCTATAAGCTTGGTACGTTCATGGATCGCAATGTAAATAGCAGCTTGACTATCGCAGAGCAAGGTGGCAGGAGAGGAGAGTTTGACACTCAGGTCTCCTAGAAGGTTTTCTATCCATGTGAGTTCGGAGATGACGGAGGTCATTGATCGATACTAAGCTTCTGCAGATGAGTGAGCGACGATCGATTGCTTCTTGCTTCATCAAGTAACAAGATGTCCACCAAAATATGTGCAAAAACCACTTGTGGAACGACGATCATCTAGGGATCCAGCATAATCAGCATTAGAGTAAACAATGTGAGATAGAGATGAGGATGGCTTATATACGAGCCATTATCCGGGAGCAGACTTCAGGTATCGGGGAATGCACTCAACTGCCTGGAAATGAGAAGTCTGTGGAGCATACATAAACCTACTAACAACCCCAACAGCTAACCATATATCGTATCTTGTAACTATCAAATAGATCAACTTTCCCACAAGGCAACGATAGTATTCTGAGTTTGGTAGGAGTGTATCACAGTCGGAGGAACATTCACAAAGTTTGTCGTTGGCATCCATGGGAATGTCAGCTGACTTGCAACCAGAGTAGTAAGCGCCATGAAGAAGATCAAGGCAGTATATTCTTTGAGATAGGACAAGACCATCGGGTTGACGGGCTAACTCGATACCAAGAAAGTATCGGAGATTTTCCAAATCTTTGGTCTGGAACACGGAGGGCAAGTATTCCTTGATCATATGGATGACTTTTGAATCATCGTCAATAATTAAGATATCATCAACATAAACCAGGAGTATCACGATGTCTGATGAACTATGACGGGTGAATAGAGAGAAATCAGTCGAGCTCCAAGTAAATCCAACATCATTCACAACCCGACTGAACTTGTCAAACCATGCCCGAGATAATTATTTGAGACCATAAAGAGATTTTTTGAGGTGGCATACAAGTGACTCCCCCGTGGTCTTAAAGTCGGGAGGTTGGTACATGTAGATAGTCTCAACAAGATCACCATTAAGAAAAGCATTTTTACGTCCAACTGATGCAACGGTCAATGACGATGAACGGTCAGAAAGATCAAGACATAGATAGTGTTTAGCTTTGCAACAGGGGAGAAGGTCTCGTCATAATCAAGCTTGTGTTGTTGAGTGAAACCACGGGCGACAAGGCGAGCCTTTAGATGTTCAAATGTCCCAGTTGGGGTATGTTTGATAGTAAAGATCCATTTGCAGCTTATATATGTCTAGCCAAGAGGGAGATGGACAAGATCCTAGGTGTGATTGGTTCAAATGGCAGTCATTTTTTCTTTCATAGTCGTCCGCCACCCCGGATGCCGAATAGCCTCCTGCAAAGAAGTAGGGATGGAAATCGACGACAATGATGTCGCAGAGGTGCGAAGCATTGGAGATAATTGATGCAATAAAACAAAATTACTGATGGGGTGAGTCGTAGAAGGCGTGTCTAGATCAGCAGAGCGCAGTGTCATCGGGAAAAGGTAATTGTCGTGGGGCATCAAAATGAGAAAGACGACGAGTGTACACACGAATCAGAGAGGGTTTTGGTGATAGGTTTGGGAGTGGCGTGAGGAGGAAAGTTGGAAGTGTCGAAGTAAAGGAACAGTTGGCCACGTAGGAAGAAGAGGAAGTGGAGGGTCACGGGGACGAGAATGATAGGGCTGGTTTTCGAGAAATGTGACATCAGCTGACATAACAACCTTTCAATCATTGGGAGAATAGTAAACATAGTCCTTCTGAGTGCGAGAGTACCCAACGAACATATATTTTGTGACACGGGGAACAAGCTTGTCAGTGGACGGGTCAAGATTATGGACATAGCAAACGCAGCCAAAAATGCGCGGGGTGACTGAAAAGGGGGATGTGGATGGAAATAAATGATTAAAGGGAGCCGCAAAGTTTAGAATGGAGGAGGGCATGCGGTTAATAAGATGACAGACTGTAGAAATCACGAAATTCCAATATTGTGTGGGAACATTCATTTGAAACATAAGGGAGCGGCCGACCTCAAGAAGGTGACAATTATTGTGTTCTACAACACCATTTTGTTGGGGGCATACGCACAAAAGGTTTTATAGATGATTCTAAACTCCGCACACAAGTCTGTAAACACATAACTTATGTACTCACGAGCATTGTTGGTTCGGAAAGGTTTAATGGTAGTAGAAAACTAGTTGTGAGTCTCAATTATAAAGGCACAAAAGACATGAGGTAATTCAGATCGATCATGAAGTAAATACAACCATGTCATATGAGAGTAATCATCAATGAAGATAACGAAGTAACGATAACCAGAAATATTTGTGGTTTTATAGGGTCCCCAAATATCTGAATGATCTAAAACAAATGGAGCATCGCTCCGAGTACAATGAGGTGAAAAGATAGAATGATGATGTTTGTCGTAGATACACGACTCGCATGTGAAGTCAGTGAGGGCCAAATCTGGGAGAGCTTTTTGGAGGTTGCGGAGAGGTGCATGCCCAAAACGCCGATGCCACTCGACAGAGCTAATAGTGGAGAGAATCGTGGGGTGGGAGTCCAGGATGTATAGCCCATTAGATGGTTGCCCTTTATCAATGACAATCTGCGTTTTTTGATCCTGCATAACAAAAGAGCTGGAAGAAAAAGTTACATAGCAATCAAGGTCTTGAGTGAGCGGGCTAATAGGTAAGAGATTGAAACGTGAGCCCGGAACATGAAGAATAGAGGGAAGACTGATGGAGGAGGTAAGGATGACGTCGGCTAATCCAGAGATAGGGGTATTGTCCCAATTGGCAACAGTAATGAATTTGGGATGCTCAGAGTCCAAGTATTGAGAAGATTTCTTCGATAAATACAAACTTGATAGCATGAAGTTCTGCAATGATCATGTATGGCTGACAGTAGTGATTTGTACAGCAATATGCAATGCATGTAAGAGAGAATCGAAATTCTGCAAAAGTAAAATAGAAATAACATGTGCTCTTGTGAACAAATTACAGGAAAAAAACAGAAAACAATACATCTTCATTAGAATTTAGAAATAACAAAAAAAATTGAAGGACTGCAAAATCTATAAAACGCTCAAACAACCATATACCTGTAAAGGATAAATCCAAGGAACTATATTCAGAGGACGATGATGGATTATCATTCAGCAGATGCTCTATACGTTCAGCCACAGATGGAGGAACACGAAGTATGAACTGCTCCTCCATTTGATGGGTAACTTTAGAGACCAGAACACTGAAAAAAACTATAAAAACATAATCTACAATAATATGAAAATAGATATTTTATGATATACATTAAATTATAACTTACAATGAGTGCCGGAGAAATAATATTTACACAAGCTACTGTAATTACACTCAAAATACTCATTAACAGAAATCTATAACAAAGAAAACATGGCATTGAACCACAACTGAGTGGATGATGTCTGTGATGTTTTTCTTAATTGAGGGAGGAAGGAAGGGTGATTAGCTATGTTAAATACATGGACGAGCTTACAAGAATATATAAGAAAGGCACTGACTCGGGTAACCTCTTAATTAAGAAAAAGACTTAATGCATTTTAATATTTTAATATTCTCCCTATGTAGAGTGGAGCCAAGGAGCCTATTATAGCAGTGTAGTCTGACGGGTGGAGGATCATTATCATGTATCAAATACGAATATACCCAAAGCCCATTGTCGCCTCTCCGAGCACTATCACCTTAGTATCGCATGTGTGTCTATGTTGCCCTAGTGGCATTTTGGTAATTATGTTGTATACTCGCTCGCATCTATATATAGTGGAAGGAATTCTTGGGATTATCTATGAATAATTTGTGTTTGAATTCTCATTTGGAGAGGAACTTCAAGAGGGAACCAGCACTCGGAAGATAGGACCGAGTTTGTCATGTGAGTTTGTCTCGCGAGTTTGGATTTAGATTCACCTTTCCTAGTACAATTAATCTTTCTACTATGTAACAATCAGTCTGATCTGCCTGTCTGCCAAAGAAGCATATGGCCGCAGCCTCCAACCTTATCAGTTACCGTGATCAATTCCCTGATGCGCTTGAATGTTGGATCTTGATCAACCGCAGTTCTCACACGACTCAACCAATCCTACCCAACAGAGCTTCGTCCTTCACCCTCGATCTTGATTTAGCTAGTGAGATTCGCTCGAGCAAGCGACGACAACTGTCTGCACGAAGGCTTGCGAGTTCCAGTCATGCTAGGTCAGTATTGTCTCGGCTTTCTTCTGCCCGATAAACACTTTTTGCTACAATCACGGTTGGGACAAATCCTTTAAATTTGATGGTACAAAAACTTATCTAATTGTTGATGAGGAACCTAGAGAAATTAGAAGTTTCTGCTTCAAAGTAAGCAACCCTGAAGCATAAAGAAAAAGTGTGATGGAAGATCTCCAGGAGAAGAGGTCGAAGAGTTACTATTCAGAATCACCTGAGAACACCGGTCGGAGAACAGATCACAGACCACCGTTCTCAATTGCAGCGCTCCCAGATCGTCAGAGATCATTGTTTGTTGACCGAAGCTAAAGTCGATCGCCAACCAAGCAATCCCTCAGCACTCACAAAAGGAAAATTTTGCACTCGTCGATCGCCGACCATCCTGAGATCAATGTTAGTTGACAGGCTGAAGATTTGTCGGAACTCAAAATAAAGTCGTTGCAGAGTAAAAAAATGTTGAAGTTGTTTTTTGTCATCCCTATCTCTTTGGGACTCGGGCAAAGGCCAAAAGAAGATAGGGGGAACCACCTTAAACCCTCTCCAATTCGAGGCAACTATTAAAGAAGGCAAGGACTTGAAGATCGGCGTGAAACAGCAGCATGGGGAGAATAAGCTGGAAGAGAAGAAAAGATTGCATAGAAAATGCCGATCAAAGTGCAGCAAGAACTCTCCTTACTTCACTCACATCACTTCTCTATGTAAATTGTCTCTCTCACTCTTCTTGAGGCACAGCTAGTATCTCCTATCTCCATTCGTAAAAGGTTACAAGATCACCTTTCAAAAGATTTATGAAGGTTGATGGGTCTCCTAGCAAAAAGACGCATTGGATTCTTATGCTGCAGCTCAGTTGGGTATCAGGACTTGAGATAGTTGTCTGATAAAAGAGGTACAGGGATCAAGCCCTGGCCTCAACAACCTACCTGGGAATTTATTCCGCGTGATCTGGGTTCATGTACCCGACGAGGGTCCCACACGCGCTCAGGAGATTTGGTTGGGGATGTTCTCGCCATTCGACTGCAGTCGGTCACGATGATCTGGACTTAGTCCCCGACGAGGGGCCCACGCGTGGTTTCTAACAAAAGATGGTCATCTTTTGTTAGAAACCACGGTGGAGCCCTCGTCGGGAACATGAACCCAGATCTGGTGGCCGACTGCAATCGTATGACTAAATCATCCCCAACCAAATCTCTCGGGCCCACAAGGGATAAATCCGGGTAGGTTGTTGAGAGCTGTGATAGAACCCACGACCTCCCCTTTATCAAGCTCTTAGCCAGAGACCTGATACCCAACTGTGCTGCAGCTCAGTTGGGTATCAGGTCTCTGGCTAAGAGCTTGAAAAAGGGGAGGTCGTGGGTTCTATCCCGGCTCTCAACAACCTACACGGATTTATCACTTGTGGGCCCGGGAGATTTGGTTGGGGATGATTTAGCCATACGACTGCAGTCGGCCACCGGATCTGGGTTCATGTGCCCGACGAGGGCCCCACCGTGGTTTCTAAAAGGCAGTATAATCTCACACACTGTGGAAGAGAGGAGTACCTATATTTTGGGGAACCTGAGAACCTCTATAAAAAAATTTATCTCTTCTATGTTGAATGCTCTCTATAGACTAGATCTGAGACTTTTATTTTCTTTTGTGTTTACTTCCCTATTTTTTGTTTTCTCTCCTTATCTTTTATCTTATTCTCTGCAATCTGGTTGAGTGCTTATGTGTAATTTATAAAAATAGTTTCACTCTCGCTTTTCATTTTTCCGCTAAGTAATATTCAAATTTATTTCCACACTTTTAATTAGTATCAGAGTGAAGTTAATCTTTAAGGGCTAACCCCTTGGTGAAATAAGATTCAGTTGGATCTGAACATTATTTCTAAATCTACAATTTTTCCTCAACTTTCACAATTCCCATGTGCATTCTTATCGTGGATGCATCATGAACATATAAAGTCAGGCTATAAACATACTTTTTCTAAAAGGGATACCGTTAAATCTACTATTTTGACTACAGATATAAAAAGATTTTCTAAGAAGCACATTTGGATCTTGGAAAGAAAAAGACTTCAGGAGTTTGATAACAAATTGTTGTGAGACAGGGAGAGTTATAAAATAGAAAAATCACAGGAAGACCCGCTAATTTTGAGACATACGGGAGAAGTATAAGAAAGGGGGGGTAGCAGATGCAAGTGGAGTAAACTATGTAGATGGAACTAATACTTCGATAAGTTATACCATCAATCTATAGAACTTTATTTTTCTCAGACAGGGGGAGATTGTTGGAAAAATCTCTTGAATTTGATGGTACAAAACCCTATCTAATTGATGATAAGAAACCTAGAGAAGTTAGAAGTTCCTGCTTCAGTGGAAGCGACCCTAAAGCGGAAAGAAGCGTGATGGAATCTCTCCAGAAGAATCGGTCGGAGAGTAGTTATTCAGAAGCACTCGGAGATCGCCGATTGGAGAATGGATCCCAGATTGTTGTTCTCATTCCTCATTGGTGTTCGTACTTTTCCTTCATTTGAACCATCAGCAACCCTCCGCCCTCCCTATTCCATCCCCGCGACTCTGTGTTATTAAAGGCGCTCCTCGGGCGCACCAGGCGCACAACGCCATGCCTCTACTAGGTAGAGGCGGGCGAGGTGGCTCGGGGCGAATGAGGAGCGAGTCAACCAAAGCGCAAAGAGCACTCCTTGCGGGCCTCACGAACCCAACAGATTTAAGCAGAAAATTAAGTCATTTTTCCTTGATTTTTATTCCATATCATGCTAGAATTTGTTCCGCTTTGCATTGCTTTGGTCCAAAATTGTTGCCCGTGGCTGAAAATAACCCTGAATTTATATCTGAACAACTGTTTTAACCTCCAAAATTGCTTCCCGGAAGTAATTATAGTAGTTTTGTACATTCAGGAAGCAATCGTGTCTTAATACACTTTGTGCATTTAATAACATAGCCACGACTTGTTCAATAGTTATTCGCGCCGATGAGGATGCCTCCGCTTCATCCTCCATTGATGTCACCCGCTTGGATTGGTTCAAAGCTTAAGTCAAACACCTTATGCTCATCCTCTGTAAGCTCTCCACTAGTGCCGCCAACCATCCCCCCCCCACTCCCCCATGGGCCCATTATTTACTACATGGGGTTCCTACACCCGGTCGGGGACATCAGTTCCGCCCATCTTCGTGGCTACATTGCTCTCCCCCGATGGTTCTTTGATCTCCAGTTCACCCCTGTCAATCAGAAGGTCTCAATGACAACAATCTACATGGAAGGTCATGCGCTAGGTGCATTGGACGCACAAAAATATTACGGATATTTACTGGCCTGAACTTAATGAGAAACTCCTTCGCCAATATGACACACGTCAAGCAGACAATGTGTAAAAGCTCATCCACTCTATTCGTCAATTTGACACTGACATCACTGTGTTCGTCGAGGCCATCAAGCACGTGAACGGACACTCCTCAAAACATTACTTAAGGTGATCCTAATTGGTCTGCAGCCCCACATCCATGCATGCCTTTGTTTCCATCATTTTATGACTCATGCACCTATCCTAAGCTATGCAGCAAGTTTGTTGCATCGACATGTAACTAAATGCGGCCCCACAACCTCCATCTTCTCAGTCATCCCCCTTGCATATGCCACCTTCCAAACTCAACTACCACTCCAATTGTTATATCACCCACCTCTGTCTAGACATGATCGGCCCAGCGCGACCTCCACCAGCCCTCCCCCCCTCGCCAAAAGTACCTCCAACACCCCAGCGTTTGTCTCACCAAAAGTATCAGTTCTTTGTCCTACTCCAAAATGGTCTTTGTTTTCTCTACAAGTATTTGTGCTATTCAGCACACAAATGCTCTCTCAATAAACTAAACTTGTTGATTGGTGATGAAGATGATAAACCCAACTTCGCGGACTTGGATCCACGTACACTTGTTGACGACCCTCGGGACTCAACCTTGAAGACAAGGTTGATTTTCGACAGAGTATTGATATGATTATGACTCCTCGAGTCGACGCGTGTTACGCGTTCTCATATTAATTTTGCATGTGCTTCTCTATCCATCTATGTATCCCTAGTGGTGTTTTGATAATTGTGTTGTGTGTCAACTCTCATTTATATAAGAGAGTGGAAGGAAGTCTTGGGACAATCTTTGGTTCATCTAGGTTTGAACTCTCATTTGAAAAGGGCTTCAAAAGGGAATAGGCCCTCAGAAGCTGGGCACGATCTTGACTCAAATTTATCTTATTTTCTTTTTCTTTCTAGTATAATCAATATTCTACTACGTATCAGTATCAATATCTGCTATAAAGGATTAAACCTTACGTTACTTGATTGTGTTTAGCTAGAGAATGTCTCTCAAATGTTAATGTAATGTCTCTTCTTCTTACGATCTTGTCCTGTTTCTTCTCAGTATATATTAATTGCTCTAACCTATCCTAACCACTCGTTGTTTTAGTCGGACGCCATAATATTTGCTCTTAATCTCATAGTAAAGATGAACACAAACGTCACCCTCCATGAACGTCAGCTTTGATCACAAGAATTATGTCCTCACCAACATACTGACAATGAGAAGCTCTTCACATTTCCACTGATGCCTCTAATTCCATCTTTGACGATAAGTCATTCCTTCTTCTCTAATTAACCCATAAACCCCAACAGGACCAATGCCTCCATTACTCGGTCTCCAATGATTCAGTCAATCCTACATGATGATCTCAGCACCATTGTAGACCAAAATGCCCCAACCCATATGAAGCCAGCTTCATCCTCCTTCCTAGCTACAAAATTTTGTAACGTTGACTTTTGTTTCCCTCTGTTGTTTCACATTATCGTCTGCCTTGGCCTTCCATTACAAGCATTCAAGCTACATTCCCACACCATCAATCCTCATCCCCACAACCAATCTTCTTCCCACCTATGACCCTAGCTCCTTCGTGCTCTATCAACTCCGTCAATACCCATCTGCTCGTACGTCGATGACAGTTTATACCTCTAGTTTGGTTTTCGCTGCCACCCTCACACTTTGGCCCTATGGTATCCTTCTGCACATTGTTGGCAGTTACGCCACCATTGTCGCTTAAGATCTTGGGGCGGCATCCAAACACAAATTGTAACCTCCTACGCACTCCAGACCCACCTTCCCAAATCACAATGCCGTCTTTTCCCTTTCATCTGCTCTCCTCCCAAAAGCCTCTCTCCACTTCACTTGACCACATAATAAAGAATGTTCCATGTCCCCATCTTGAAGATCGACGCACCTAATACACGTGCCAACCCATTCCTCTCCCTCGATCAAGCTTGTGAGTCATGACACAGAGTTTGCGTTAAATTTCTTCTTGTCGCATATCAACTCTACTAATTGGGTTGTTCCACACCCAACAAACTCTTCATTATCAAATATCTCCATGCTACCACATGCCCTAACTGGAATGCTCACTACACATAGTTGGAGCGATCTTGCAATTGTTATGAACATGCGATGTTAGTCATTCATATTGTTCCTAATCTATTATGCACGCTTAGGAGATCGTTTGGGATATTGATGTGAAACGATTCTACAAGCTCTATGGCAACGAAGAAGAAAATAGCTCGCTGTTCATTAAGCTCTCTCAATTTCATATTCGATGAATATTTTAGAGTAGTTAACCAAATTCGAGAGTGGAAATCTCAAGTGCTTGCAGCTGGAATCCTAACACTGTTCAACAATTCCACAGAAGAAATGGATTAAATAATTTACGGCGGTAATTACAAATACTTGGAGAGATCTAGGCAAAGCTTAATAACTCTTAAGCACTGGAGATTGGGGGGCTTTACAAAGCAGGTCACGCGGCTACAGCTGAAGGAGTTCGATCCAATCAAGCAGAAACGATCGATGAAGGAGTAGAAGATAGGGCGGAGTCGAGTGGACCACTGGAACGGATGCCTCGGGTTCGCTCACTTCGAGAGGGTCTCTGGATGAGTGTCGGTGTCGACTGAGACCCTAGGATGTCGCGAGACTCTGGAACGAACGACGCCAGAGAGCGGCGGCGATGACATCGAAGACGGCGGCGGCGGCGGCGGCGATGATGTTGATGGCAAATCCCCGGGGCAGCGTCGTCGGTTGCAGGGGAGGACGAGGGCGTGTCAGTTGGCGGAAATTATTGCGTCCGGATTCCGGGCCGAGTGTTTTGCTCGCGCGTCTTTATTTTGCTCGTCTTTCCTCTCTCTCTCAATCGCCCCGTTGATAGCTCCACTCGGCAACACCTCCTCTCACCCGGACGGAGATTTAGAAACGGAGCCGGACGCAATAACCTCTCGTCAGTTGGGGGCCGCGTGGCTTAGGCTGTCCGAGAGAACGAAACGGCAAGCGTGAACGGTGAAATGGTGATCGCCAGGCCCATGATAAATGTCAGGATCCCATCCTTTCACCCCCGTTTTCAAAAGGAGCGCAGGAGTAGCATCCCAAACAGATTCCCGCCGTCCTGTTCCGGTCGGAACGGACCCGCTGGTTTGTCAAACACAGCCTATGTATTAGAAATGGCGTCTACCAACTCTCTCATAACCCCGGAGTGTTAGGAAGGGAGCTATCAATTTCTTTATATTATTATTTTTGGCAAGACCGGTCAAACTGTTCGTATGGCTCTGTCTTACTTAAACCGTGTCCGGAACTCCATGTACACATGCCCGGAGCCAACACGACTCCCTTACACGGAACTGTGTCATGGAGTTCCACTGCACTCATGACAGGAGCCAACCCAGGTGCGCCCGGGAGGCACCCCATCCAACACCTGGATGGAGGGCCACACCCAACAAACTCCCCCTGGAACGTCATCCAGGGGGATCGAACTCATGACCTCCCCCTCGCCTCTGATACCATTGTTAGTAATGGCGCCTACTAACTCTATCAAAACCCCGGAGTGTTAGGAAGGGCGCTACCAATTCCTTTATATTATTTTTTTTGGCAGGACCGGTCAAACTGTTCGCATGGCTCCCTCGCACTTAAATCGTGTCCAGAACTTCATGTACATATGCCCGGAGCCAACCCAAGTCCCTTACACTGAACTGTACCATGGAGTTCCCCTGCACCCATGCCACGAGCCAACCCGGGTGCGCCCAGGAGGCACCCCATCCAACGCCTGGATTGTTGGGTGTGGCCCGCCATCCAGGTGTTGGATGGGGTGCCTCCCGGGCGCACTCGGGTTGGCTCCTGGCATGGGTGCAGGGGAACTTCATGGTACGGTTCAGTGCAAGGGAGTCGTGTTGGCTCTGGGCATGTGTACATGGAGTTCCGGGCACGGTTTAAGTGCGAGAGCCATGCGAACAGTTTGACCGGTCCTACCAAAAATAATAATATAAAGGAATTGGTAGCGTCCTTTCTAACACTCCGGGGTTTTGGGAGAGTTGATAGGCGTCATTCCTAACAGTGGTATCAGAGGCGAGGGGGAGGTCATGGGTTCGATCCCCCTGGATGGCGTTCCAGGGGGAGTCTCTTAGGTGTGGCCCGCCATCCAAGTGTTGGATGGGGTGCCTCCCATGCGCACCCGGGTTGGTTGTTGGCATGGGTGCTAGGGAACTCCATTGGACGGTTCAGTGCAAGGGAGTCGGGTTGGCTCTGGGCATGTGTACATGGAGTTCTGGGCACGGTTTAAGTGCGAGGGAGTCATGCGAACAGTTTGACCGGTCTTGCCAAAAATAATAATATAAAGAAATTGTTAGCGCACTTCCTAACACTCCGAGGTTTTGGGAGAGTTGATATGCGTCATTACTAATAGTGGTATCAGAGGCGAGGGGAAGGTCATGGGTTCGATCCCCCCCCAGGATGGCGTTCCAGGGGGACTTTGTTGGGTGTGGCCCGCCATCCAGGTGTTGGATGGGGTGCCTCCCGGGCGCACTCGGGTTGGCTCCTAGCATGGGTGCAGGGGAACTCCATGGTACGGTTCAGTGCAAGGGAGTCGGGTTGGCTCTGGGCATGTGTACGTGGAATTCCGGGCACGGTTATGTGCGAGGGAGTCATGCGAACAGTTTGACCGGTCCTGCCAAAAATAATAATATAAAGGAATTGGTAGCGTCCTTCCTAACACTCCGGGGGTTTGAGAGAGTTGGTATGCGTCATTCCTAACAGTGGTATCAGAGGCGAGGGGGAGGTCATGGGTTCGATCCCCCTGGATGGCGTTCCAGGGGAAGTTTGTTGGGTGTGTCCCGCCATCCAGGTGTTGGATGGGGTGCCTCCCGGGCGCACCCGGGTTGGCTCCTGGCATGGGTGCATGAGAACTTCATGGTACGGTTCAGTGCAAGGGAGTCAGGTTGGCTCCGAGCATGTGTACATGGAGTTCCGGGCACGGTTTAAGTGCGAGGGAGTCATGCAAACAGTTTGACCGGTCCTGCCAAAAATAACAATACAAAGAAATTGGTAGCGCCCTTCCTAACACTCTGGAATTTTGGAAGAATTGATGGGCGTCATTCCTAACACTATGAAGGGTTGATTATAGCTGTATTTTTTTCTAATCATCCGATCATTTTTTAAATAATCTTCTTTTTAATCAGCCTATCACAAAATTATTTATATTTTATTTGTTATTTAAATAATGAAAATTTGCTTTCATTTCCCTAATATCTTAAATTATAAGTCTTTTTATTCATCATCTTCTTCGTCTGTCAATTCAGTAAGTCGTCTACAAACCGAGAAGATAGGTTGGCGGAAATCAGTTGGATGACAAACTGTGATGTTGGCGGGCGTAATTGGGAGAAGCGGCAGGCTAGAAGGGAAGTAGTCGTGCGACTGGTGAGAGCAGTAATCGTGCGGCTAGTAAAAAATAGGAGAACAAAGAAGCCCTCAAAGTCCCACCTCGGGCACCCTAAATGACCGACGGTTCTTAATTTCATCTTCAAAGACTATGATCACCTTCAATGTCAAACAATGCGCAAACAAAGACACTTTAGACAGTTAATCAATATTTAGATAAGAAAAAAATAATAATCTTTAAACGGTCGAATGTTGTGGTTGGTGTATGTTAATAATAGTCCCACACCGTCAATCCGCTCTGGTTTGATCTGTTTATATGGCAAGGCAACCCTCACCTGTTGAGCCGGTTTTTCAGGTTGAGTTAGGCCAAACCTAACATGGTATCAAAGCCAGGTTCCATCCAGTTTTTGTCCGGTTCCGTCCGGTCTGCCCATGAGCTTTGTATCCCGGTTCCGTCCGGTCAATCCATGCTATGGGCGAGGGGGGATGTTAATAATAGTCTCACACCGTCAATCCGCTCTGGTTTGATCTGTTTATATGGCAAGGCAACCCTCACCTGTTGAGCCAGTTTTTCAGGTTGAGTTAGGCGGGAACAGTGTAAGGGGGCTGGGGAGAAAAGCGGGCTGCGGGCTGGGGGGAAGCGGGAAGCGGGCTGCGGGCCGGGGGGGGGGGGGGGGAAGACGGACTGATGCGGGCTGGGCGACTGGAGCTGCGGACAGAAAAATTAATGGTAACCTCCCTCTGATACTATGTTAGAATGAACGAGCTCTTCTATTCATTAGGTGTAAACACATGTATGAGTACAAATATATAGGGAGAGAAGAGAAGAGGAATCCCAAATAGACAATGTGGGACTAAACTAAAAACCAACATGGGCTCATAAATGGGCTTTACAATGGGCTTATATATATTAACAATGGGCTTATATATTAACATCTCCCCTCAAACTCACGGTGGATCATGAACCAAGAGTTTGCTAATGAGATATCTGAATCTAGCAGATGTGAGCGACTTGGTGAGGAAATCCGCTATTTGATCTTCAGAGGCAACAAATGGCAGAGAAATGGTGTTGGCGAGGAACTCTTGGCGCGTGAAGTGACAATCGATTTCAATGTGTTTCGTTCGTTCATGAAACACAGGGTTGGAGGCAATTTGTGTAGCACTTCGATTATCACAGAATAAGGGAGTGGGCCCGACGATCGATACACCAAGATCGCAAAGAAGACGACGAAACCAAACTATCTCAGCAGTAGTGGAAGCCATGGCACGATACTCGGCTTCAGTGCTGGAGCGTGCAATGGAGTCCTATTTCTTGCTACGCCAGGATATAAGAGAGTCACCCAAGAAAATGCAGAAGCCAGTAGTAGAGCGATGAGTTGTAACATCCCCCGCCCAATCAGCATCAGAGAATGCTCGAAGGGTGAGTGAAGAAGTGGCAGAGAGAAATAATGAGCGGTTGACGGAGGTGCGCAGGTAGCGAAGAATCCGGAGCACTGCGGTGTAGTGAACTGAGCGAGGAGCATGGACAAACTGGCTGACAAAACTAACAGCATAGGCAATGTCAGGCCGAGTCATAGTAAGATAGACTAGCATCCCGACGAGACGTCGATAGCGGGTGACATCCGGGAGAGGGTCGCCGTCAGTGGGGAGGAGTTTCAGATTGAGCTCGATGGGAGTATCAACTGTCCGGGTGTCAGCGAGAGCAACAGCAGAGAGGATATCCGAGATGTACTTCTGTTGGGAAACTAAAATGCCTCGCCTGGATCGGGAGATTTCCAGTCCAAGGAAATAGCGGAGGGGCCCCATGTCCTTCATTTCGAACTGACGGCGGAGGTGCTGTTGAAGAGAGGCAATGGTGGCATGGTCATCCCCAGTGATAATCATATCATCAACATAAAGTAGGAGGATGGCACAACCCTGAGGAGAAGTTCGAGTGAATAGGGCATGATCAGTCTGTCGTTCAATGAACCCAGCCTTGAGAACAACCATGCGGAAGCGCTCAAACCAAGCACGAGGGGCCTGCTTGAGACCATAGAGGGCCTTACGGAGATGACAGACGTGACTGGCGGGAACAGAGAGACCTGGTGGAGGAGTCATGTATACCAACTTTGTAAGATCAAACCAGACCGGCGGGAACAGTGTAAGTGTTGTAGAAAAAATAAAGTACAGTGAAAATTACATTGTATGTCGCACAACACTATGATGAGGCGAGAAAGATAAGTTATGGTTTGTTAAAATAAATTCTACTTATTTTTATGTAGAATGAGATTTTTTCAAACAAAATGATTGTTATGCAAGCATATAATACAAATATACAGTATAAAGAAGGCAAAACAAATTCATTTCTAGTATGTAATAAAGAAATTTAGGCTAAATTCTAGGTAGGACATTTATCTAAGCAAGATTGCATGATTTAATGACATAGAATCCAATTAATTGTTTAAAAACCACATAATGTGGTTTGCGCGTGACTTAGCTCGTCGAGTTGAGAATTGCAAAATTGTCGAGAATTGTGTTTTAAATGTCGATTTGGGAGAGAGTGGAAAAGATAGCCGATAATGATGAGAAGCTGAAAAAAGGAGATTCGTTGATGATGACTACAAAACAAGGATGTGATCAAGGATCCACCGACAGTGAGCCCAAAAGTTGTATCAAACGCGTTTTTAAAGAATCATTGAGAGGAATCAACAAAAAACATGCAGCATATATTCAACAAAGAAAGCGCAAGACCAATTATAGGCCCATGGATCTCATAGAGTTGGCCGCTGACTTGAAGAAAATACCTTATCTAAGACATGTGTAGCTCGTCGGGAGCTCAACAATTTAATGCATCAGCTCGCTCACGAACCCGCCCAATGATCTCAAGCTCGCTCGTGAGCCCTCTTCCTTAGTGTGTGGGACTCATACGAAGCTCGACCGTTCTACTCATCAGCTCGCCAGAGAGTTACAACAAAGCTCGTGAGCGTGTTGACAGTCTCCATCTCGTTCACGAGCTCTCTTCTCAGGCAATCTCTGGCCTAACGAGCTCACCTCAGCGAGACCAGCTCTGGCGACCTCGCCTAAGATGACATACTTCAGCTTGTCTGCTTCATATGTTCTCTAGAGTAAGGTTGTCATGAAAACATATATCTCATATTCAATTCAAACGGGGAATGACAATTTGAAGACCAAACCCCTTAGATTGCTTATAAATAGAACCCCAGTGCAAAAGTAGATGTCAAATACCACCCCCCCCCCCCCCGTTCCCCAATCCTAAGTGCTCGCCTCTATTGTGACTAACTCAGCTTTGACTTTCAGAGAAGAAGTTACTATAAACTTATGGGTGTGTAGTGCCACCTTCTCGCTTTTAGCACGTATGTCTTGTTTATAATCAATATACAAAATTCTTTTTCCTCGGTTTATTCTAGTTGTGTTTCACCTGGATTGACAGTTGGACCAATAACCTATGGTCATCTCTTATGTCCAAACTCTATGAACTAAATTTCTTGGTTCGAACACATAAGTGTGGTGAGTATGAATCGTGATCAAAGGAAGAAACATCTAGTTTGCGATCTCATGGAAAATCATGACGTTCGGGGGTTAGAGATAGTCAACTCACGAGCTCTAAATGAGTTCGTCACACGAGTTGGCCTTGTGAAGTTCAAGCAAGGCATGATAGATATGTTGTGGGCCCTTACCATGCTCAGTGTTGAGGTCGCAGTAACCTCGCAATCTGTCGTCAACTTAGTAGAGGATGTCGAGACCCCACGTGTCAACGTAAGGTTTCATTATATCGGCTTGAGCTATAAATGATGTCGACCTGAGGTTGGGCGTGTGGAATTATTGCACGCTCGTGCGCCATTTTATCGACTTGACCTCTCCCTGCGTCGACTTGAGATCTCGCATGTATCGTCTTGAAGATAGGCGTGTGAAATTCTCGCACGTCCTTGCGCGCACATGCAATTGCACGAGAGTAATTTTCTTAAGCTTCAAACACATATTTAGACGATCTCAATTCGTGTGTGCATCATTTTTGCACGTGCGTGCCCACACATGTAATCGTGTGTGCGGCGTTTGGCGACCAAACAACTTTTCACTCTACTGACTTTTTGCACGCGTATGTGCCAGCGCCGCACATGCGTGCGCCCTGATTTCTTTAAATATATTGCTTGCAATTTCAACCAAATGAAACAAGCGGGGAGCACTGCTCTCGCTCTTTTTTCTTCTCCAGGTGAAGGCTTTTGTCCAACAGCCTTAGGGGCATTATGTTGGGTTTTTTGTACACGAGTAGAACAGCACATCACATGTGCGTGGCCGAATAAATATACAAGAAAACCATAAATAGTAGATGATCTTGTGATCCCCATGAATAAAAAAAAAGAGTAAACAACAAGTACATAGTACCTGAATGAGATTGAGTCTTCACTCAACCAAGATGCTCCAAAAATCCAGCCCAAAAAACTTTGTCTAACAGTGGGTGGCTTTGTCCACACAGAAATAGATCTGTGACTCTATAGGTATTCACATGAGTGAAAGAGAATCCTGAGATCTTGTCAGACAAAAACTGGGTTGGAGAAAGAGTGCTCTTTGTGTCTCCGCGTATTGCTAGATTCATTTCTAAGAGAGACAGTATCAAGAAGAGTCACGACAGTTACTAGGGTTCGGCTCTAATGACAACTTCAAAAGAACACACACAGAAGTCACACATAGAAAATCTTTTTTCCAAGTCTATTTATACCCAAGGATATCAAACAGTCAAAAACTACTATAATTCTCAATAACTCAACGTTGCGTCGACATGCAGTCGACGGGCGTCGATAAGAACTCGACGCAACACCAAGAAGCATTCAACCCAACTTGCGTCGACACGTAGTCGACGCACTTGCGTCGAATAGAAGTTGACGTAACGTCGACATCTACTCGGCGTAGAGTCGACTAAGGATCCACATCAACTTTTAGTTTGGTTGCATCGACGCGTGTCAATATGCACTCGACACAACCCGTGAGACCAACCTAATCCTTCCTCCAACTTCTCCAAACACTCTTATGTGCGACCTTATAAGCTCATATCGCGTTGGCAGCGAGACTAATTGCTTGACCATTTTCAGATCACCATAGAAACATTAACACATCCTTCCTCGGTTCCTCCCTTTCCTGAGTATTTTCTAAGGGATTGAAGCACCGACGACATCCCACTTGAGCTCTTTGTGTCCAAAGCCATAAGTGTTGGAGGAGCAGTTGAAGAGATGTGACATGTAGAAAGGAAGTGATAGCTCCAGCCGCATAGCAGAGATGCAATCCACGACGAGAAGGAAGGGTGGCAGCTTTCCTTTAGATCCCGGGCAGAGACTTGCTCCTCCCATGGTTGGAGAGTGGTAAACTCATTCTTTAATTTATTTATTTGGAATAATTGCTATTATTTTGGTGATTTAGATAAAGCTTCCATACACGAGGAACAATGGTTGTGGAAGTTCATGTCTAAATCCTCGTTTGTAGATTATAGTGGTAAGAACCCTAATTTGTATTTCTTATACAACTTGCGTAATTCATTCCTAATTTATTTACAAGCTATTATGAGTTTGTGATAAAAGAATGTGCTGGGTTGATTGCGATTGTGGAATGTTTTATTGATGCTTCCTGAGCAATTGTTGGGTGTAAAATTGGCTTTATGATCCTCTTGTGATGCAGTGATTATGACCCGCATAGCTTTCTCATGAGCGTTGGTGCAATGCCAAGGAAGGTGACTTGCGGAGGTGCGCAATGGTGCAGGCACCCCATATATTAGATTAATTTTTCTCTTTACTGTTTACCAATCAAACTACATAAAATCGCCGACTGAAGACTTCTATCTCAAGTCTTGTATAAAAATATAACTCCACCCCGCCGTGCTTTCTGTGAGATCAATACTCGAGGGTAATTCCTCATTTTATATAACGATCGGTTCACTTGTCATCATCTCATCAATTATTACCCGCGACCCTCGGTTTGTTAGTCTAGGGTTGGATGAGCTCTGCAAATATATAAGACTAATCTACGCTTCGCTTCAATTCATGATCCTTAAAGCAATAATCAAGTGGAGGCAGCTAACAAGATCGTTCTTAACCTCTTAAAAAGAAGGTTGAAAATGTCCAGGGCAAGTGGGTGGAGCAGCTCCCTTATGTTCTATAAGCATTAAAAACAATAATGAGCAACAATCAGGAGGCGACCCATGCTTGCATATCACCTCGCCCCACATGAAATTCTTGACCACCTTACTCTCACGAGAAGATAACTCGCAAAATGAAAAAAGATTATCTTGTAACTTGTGGGTTTTACCTAAGTACCTGTTGGTGCTAGCATGCACCAAGTACGACAAGATGATAGTTTCTGCCAATAATGGGGGGGGGGGGGATTCGGCGGAGTGAGGGTCCTAAGTCAGACTAGCCTGGTTGGAGGTTGCCACTTCTTGTACTTGCCCAGCCGGACTCGCCTCTCTGCACCTTGCTTCCAGCCATGAGACTCGCTCAGAATTTTCTTGTGCAGGCTACGACCCACGCTCACCGCACCAAAAATATTGAAACCAAGTTGACCCAAGGGGGGGGGGTAGCTTACACCTACTTTTCTCAAGCGAGAATACCTGACTATCTGCTTGGAACTAAGAGACAAACATTGATCTGCAGCTAGGAGGTCTCGCCACACACCCGAATGATCAAAGAGAACTTCCCCTCCCTAACTAATGCCGAGTTGGGCACCTTGGTGGGCCTTGAGAGCACTCGCCAACCAGAGACATCCTTTGGGGGGGGGAGCAAGAAGAAGCAGTCTTTGCTCCAAGGTGCTCATGGGGGGTCTATCTATAGTTTTTAGAGTTTGACCTGCAAATAGCGGAATCTCATCTTTTCGTTTTACTAAACGCAGCCCAAAACGATCGGTCAACAACGTAACTCCGCTGTTTGGAGGGAATATTAGTATACCTAAAGAGGTATCCCGGGGTTGGCAAGTGTCTGGTGAAGCTTGGACTCGCCACTCGCACCGAACCTGGATCTCTCCCCTTAGGGGGACTGTACTCGCCCAGAGAGCCTAGAACTCGCCCCTAGGAGGCTGCACTCGCCCGGGGAGACTGGGACTCGCCCCTGGAGGGGCTGTACTCTCCCGTGAGAGGTGACTTCTTCTATACTTGCCCTAGGTGGGCGAGATCATCCAGGGCATAATTGGTTGCTTCTGATCTCGACAAATTACGGGTTATACAACTGAACTGAACATACTAAAATAAAGTGATGAAGTAAACTAGATAAGTACAAAACTAGAAATGTACTGAACATAAAAAACTATAAATAATGTACTGAAATAAATTTGACCAACACGAGACCGGAGTGGTACTTGGAAGAAAAAAAATAGAACTAAATGTAAAGAAATAAAACCAATACGAGACTAGAGTACCGAAAGAAAAGAATTAGACTGAATGTAAGGAAACAGGACTAGTGCAAGACTAGAGCACTGGAAGGAAAGTACTAAACTAAAAGTAATAAAAGTAACTGAACTAGTGCAAGACTGAAATAAATAAATAAACAAAAAGGTTAGTAATTCAATCACTCGATTCAGAAGGCTTCGGTTTCATCTCCGTTCATAGGAGGTGAGTTTAGTTTTATCTCCATTCATAGGAGGCAAGTTCAGTTCTATCTTTGTTCATGGGAAGTCAGTTCAGTTTCATCTTCGTTCGTAGGAGACAAGTTAGTTCTTACTTCGTTCATAAGAGATAAATTTAGTTCCATTTTTGTTTTTAGGAAATTTATTTTGAGTTTCACTCATTATTATGATATGATATTAGTTCAGTTGTGTCTTTCAATCACGGTTTATTTGGATCGAGGAAGCTTATTATGGTTTACATCTTTTTTATTCATTCGAGAATAATTACCAACTTATTTACTCACGTTGAATCAATTCCGAGCATCTTAGAGAGCATATTTTTTCTCGAATTTCAACCTCGAAAATTATTTCCGACACATAAGAAAAATTCTTCATTCGAAATAAGGTCGGATATTTCATCTTCCAAGTTTACCCAAAATACCTGAAAGTTGTTTCAAAAATAAGGCGCTCGGTGATTTTGCAAAACTCCTCGAAACACTCAGAGTTCGAAATTTCGGCTCAATATCTCACGTTGATTATTCATTTGAAGTCAACATTCAAATTAAAACACGATCACGTGCTCAGGTTTACATTTCTGAAGAATTTGGACGTAACAATTTCAAAGCGAGACTATGGACTCCAAGAAATCGAAAAAATCTTTAATTTTCACCCAAGGTTCTCAAATTCTAACACAACATTAAATAGGGCCTCAAATGAGTCCATAAATTTTTCCAAAATTTTCCGAATATTTTTTGGGCCTATAAACTGTCCAAATAATTCTAATTTATGCCTTTTAAGATATCAAATAAAATCATAAAATTCTCAAAAAATCCATGGAGATTGCCCTCATCAAGTGGAACAACTTTCATGTTAAATTTTTTTTTCTCTGGGAGCTTGGATTTTTCTTAAAAAATAATCAAAGTCTTTGTATTACTTTGGTCTGAAAATAGCAAAAATCAACTGATCATGTGGCAGAGATCGAGCCAGACAGAGATATTTCTCCTTCTGTCCCCACAGCGGATCAGACACAGATCCACTGTGGGGGTCCAAAAAATAAAGGCGTCACATAATTTGATAAGATCACAGCGGTCCGATTTTCATCAAGAGGATCGGACGGCTGCTGCTTGTCGCCGACGGTCAGAGTAGATGGGCTCTGCCACCGTCGGCCGGCAGCCGCCTCACGCCGACAGCCGCCTCACGCCGACGCTTCCCCTGGTCGGCTCGTCGGGGGCTGACGAACTTCTGGGCGGTGGTCCGGTGGCCCTGCGCCGCCAGCCACCGCCAGATTGATTCATCCCGAGAGCGAGGTGGGGCGGCTGCTCTGCTCCCAGCAATGTTGCGCCGCCCCGCCTCTCCGGTGGCTCCCAGGCCACGGTACCACGCCTCGTTAGCGCGTCGGGGGGTCAGGCTTCCCTCCAGCGGTGGTCCGACGGCCTGGCGCCGGGAGCCGTTGTCGCAATACAAAAATGAGAATAATTATCTTCTCGGGTGTCGTCGGAGCGACGAGATCCGGTGATACCACAACACTCTACCGCTCGGGCTTATTATCCCTGGTGGTGGAACACCCTCCCAGCACCACCGCTGACGCTGGGTAGGGTTAACCACTCGTGGCCACCTCCCCACCTAGAGCAAGGTAAGGGTGGCGCCGCCAAAGCTCCGGCCGCCGAGAGGTGCATGCAACACGTCGGGGGAGATGAGGAAGGGAGAGGGGAGAAGTTCCACCTGCTGTGGAGGGGCTCGGGATGAGCTTGGTCGGTTGCCATGGACGGTGGCAGAGGTGGTGGGCTCGGGTTGGATTTTTCAATTAGTTAGGGTTCCGACGGGGGGGGGGGGGGGGGGGGGGGGGGCTCGATTGAGCTGTATGAGGGGAGAGGAGGTGGGCATGAACTATAAATAGTCTGGAGAGGGGACCTCCTCCCCTCTCCCGATGATGCAGGATTAATCCCTCCTTAGGGAGGGATTAATCTCCACCCTCCAGCTGTCCCCTCTAGCTGTCTGAGGAGGATCCATGCTTGATTATTCCAGCATGTGAGAAGTAAGGGGAAAAAAGAAAACCCAAAGGCTTTGGTGATGAGCTTGGGGGAAAGAGAAAGAAAGGGGAGGGTGTTGGCCTCCTCTTGGCCCAAAGTCAAATCCAACCCCAATGGGTTTTTACTGAAGGGTGAGGCCCCTTTTAAGAGGTGGGTCAAGGTGGAGCCCAAACGAGGCTTAAATTAGAAATTTCCTCTTTGGGAAATTTTCCAAAAAATGGAAAAATTGAGGGTTTGATCAAAGTCAACCCTATGGTGGGTACCCCATGCTGGTCAAAGTCAAAGTAGATCCAAGTCATTGGGGGTCAGGTCATAGTTGGGGTATTGTGTCATAATTGGTGTGCACATGCCTTTCAACGCATGATAGTCCTTGGGTTGACAACAAATTGACCACCCATCATCGAAATTGACTGGAGCAAACTCCGTTGAATTCACATTGACCATACGAATATAATGTCACTGACCGGGATCAAATCGGAGTCCATTTGATAAACATCCAACTTTGTGCGTTGTAGCGCACTAAAACGGTCAAAACGGTCATATTCGTCGTTTGACTCCGGATCACAACGCAATAAGTTTCAACGCGCTCGTATCGACTATACGAGGTCAAAAGAACTGACAGAACTCAGATCAGGATTCTTTAACTCCATATCCCCATCTAGGGTCATTTTCTACCTCGTTATGGGTGTCGGATAGAGGTTCGAGTCACTTTTATTATGTCCATTAGGGTTTTAGTGACCCAATAAAAGTCGGACTGTTACACAAATGAAAAGGCCAAGTTAAATTTATAGCAAAAATGAGGTGCGAATAGTCGATGACACATAATCCCCACTGACTTGGTGGGGACCATGAAAATAATCGCCGTGCGCGTAATCCACCCGTGATCCGCACACGAGATCCCACTGCGCATGCAAACCGCTCGCGCCTGGCCGAAACTGTCGGTCGTCTCCACTCCAAGCAACGAGGTTGCGGCCGCCTCCCACGGTCGCAAGATCACGATCATAACAGGCAACCGCCCCCGCAGTCGAGCCCTGTGGCTGCCCCCGGCGGCTGCACCCCATGGTCGCCTCCCCCAGCCACCTCCCGCGATCGTAAGATCGCAATCGCACGAGGAGGCCGCGCCTCGCAACCGCCCTCCCCCCGCAACCGCAACCCACAGTCGCCTCTAGGTGTCGTAAGGTTGTGACCGCAAGAAGCCACCGCACCTCGTGGTGGCCCCCTGCAACCACCTCGAGCGGCTGCAGGGGGGACGCGCCTCGCGGCTGCCCCTGCACCTCGCGGCCGCTCCCCACGACCACGAGCCCACAGTCGAGTGGGGTTGTCAGTGCTTGGGCGACCACCCTCCTTGCTTGTCGCGGTCGAACATCCTGCCAGCCGCGGTTCCTCCTCCTTCTCCGACGACCGTCCACCGAAGATATGGCTGCTTATCCAAGGGGGACCCTCTCCACCGTCCGATCCTCCCAACACGATCATCGCAATCTGTTTAACGGGTAACCACCCACGTAACCACCGTGGTTAGTGAGGAAAATATTTAATAAATAAATTATGGCGTATGTATATAAAATATATTAATTAATATTCGTTGGAAACTATACTAATATGATATGCACCCAGTAATTTAGGTGGTCACATTATGCGGATAGCCGCATAACTACCATAACCATCGTCTGAAGCATATAAAAAGACCCTTAGATCCCCCCTCATTTCTAACTTTTCAACTCCCAACTTTCTTCTTTCTCAGGACAGAGCTATGCCAAAATCCTCCTACGAGTCATCGCCTCCCGTCGAGCCGCCCAAAAATTTGTCTAAATCCACAACGCCCCAAGGAAGATGACATTTTGTCGGCCACGTCAAGAAGCCACCTACGTGCGCAACATCCAGCAAATCCCTGCCGAGAGTTCACCTTAGGTTCCTGATCAATCAAAGCCTTGGGTGTTGTGAGTCACAATAAGTCCGTGCCTTTATAGTGGGGCCGGGGCAATATCCCCCTCTTTAGACGTTGTATAACTGACACTCCACCCCCACCCTCGAGAGTTCATAAAATGCTCTTGATAAGTCCAAGCCCTTGTTGTTGCGAGTCTCCATAAGTCAATGTCTCTATAGTGGGGCCAAGATCAACTCCCCTTTATATGTTGGTTGGCTGACCCCCTAGAGCTGAGTATCCCCTAGGTATGAACACCCTCATACGAAGTTTCTGTTATTCAAAACTTATCGTCTTCTGAGTCTAAAAAAACCTTTGCTCTTGTCATCCTATGAGCATAAGCAAACTCTTACTCTTGTTATTCTACGAGCCTAAGCGAACTCTAGTTCTCATTGTCCTTTAAGCCTAAATGTCGATGCGAGCTGGAGGGCTCACCTCTGGACATTTATTTCTATTTTGGACCCATATTCTACGTCGCGAGTAATAATTATGAATAGAGAAATTAGCTTGATGAATGTTATTGAAGCATGTTCCCTCAATCAGAGAATTTTTTGTGCAATGTACATATTAGTAGGAATGTTTTGGGAAAATACAATTTTTTTTGAAAGGTCATGGGGTGATTAAAATTTTTAATTCAATGACATCATCTTGTGGATGCCCACATAAAAAACTAAATTTAAACTCGATTATATGTTCTACGAGTACATTGGTAATTATCGTGATGTTCATATGTGCTTTCTACTTGTATTCGATTTATCGTGTCACATGGTTTGGTTCCTTATATGTCACAATATAACTATTTTCCATTATGGATGACCTGTAACCATTGGTAGTAATTGATATTAAAAGACAACAATGCAAATGAGAATTTAAAGATTGATGATGAGATGGACAATGAAATTGACATAGAGATGAAATGTGCTTTAAAGAAATACAAAAGACTACTACTTTACAGATATATATATATATACTAGCATCTTCGAACGGGCTCCACCCGTTCTCATTGCGTCGCTGCGGGCTTCGCACGCAACCAAGCGGGCTTCGCCCGCCCACCGGCGGGCTTCGCCCGCTCCCCGGCGGGCGGGCAACCAAGCGGGCTTCGCCCATCCCCGACGGACTTCCCCGCCCCCCCGACGGGCTTCGCCCGCACCCCGACAGTTATTTAAAATTTTAAAGTATTCAAATTTTAATTTTCTGAATTTTTAATAATTTTATTATTTATAAACAATATAAATTATTTAATTAAATATTTAATTATAAAATAGTAAATTATTAATGATTAAATAATTAAATAACTAAATAATTAAATATTAATTATAAAGAAAACGCAAACGGCGCAGGGGCCGCCTCTTCCGCCTGCTGCCGGTGGCGGAGCCGCCGACGACCTGCCCGACGCCCACCGGGGGGTTCGCCGGCCTCCAGCGAATCGGCCGGGGGTTGTCCGGCGGCGAGCGGGCAGGGCCACCGGCGGTGGCCCTGCCCATGAGCACTAAAACTGGAACACACGGGCTGGGCCACCGCCGGCGGTGACCCTGCCCGCTCGCCGTCGGACAACCCCTGGTAGGTTCGTCGGAGGCCGGCGAAACCCCTGGTGGGCGCCGGGCAGCCGCCGGTGGCTCCGCCGGCGGCTGCGGGGTGAGCCCGTGAGGTACGGGAGGCGGAATCTGGAGATCGGGAAATCCGAAGAAGTGAACAGTGCCCTTTTTTGGAGATTTGGATATTGACAGACCTGATTTTTTAGATCCAATGGCCCGATGCGATTTTCTGAAGATCGGACGGTCCAGATGAGTTTTATGGTGAATGTATATATATATATATACATGCACTAAATAATGAATTCAACATCCAAGTAAAACATTTGAAACATTGTTATCAAAAACATTGAAAGTTAACCCAAGGGGCAGCTACAAAATGTTCAAGGATGATGAAAAATTTACAAAACACAATCCATCCCTATTTGAGTATGTTTTATTGGATAGGCACTTGTCAACTACAATAATTACAATGCGTTCTACACAAAAGGTTGTAATGAAAGAAAAAAAATTGCTATGCAATGTGGAAAAGGAAACGTCATCACGTGTTTCCTAATATGTTATATATGTGATTGACGTGTGACATGATGAGCATTGTGTGACATGATGAGCATTGTGAGTACAAAATTATCAGTAGTGCAATGAACATGAATAATGACTGCTTAAAAGTGCGCATTGTTCTATTTTTGGAGCTATGGAACATAGAACGCATGTGTGACAACATATTTGGAAAAGAAAGAAGTTCAGGATTGCTTAGATCACTTGATTGTACATTCACTCCTGTTCCATATGACGTGTGGATGTTGTACAACCTCGTATTCGCAAAAAGTGCGCCCCAAGCAAGGCACAAGACTTGGTACACGTTTTTAAGTTTTTTGGGAGTTTTGCACTCATAGAGACCGATTTTGGGTGGACCTGCGTAATATACTAATAGGGGGAAAATATGTCTCCCCCCCGAGGCCCCCTTGAAGAGTCGCCTGGGCCCCAGGCCGCCCAAGCCGCCTCAGCCCGGCCAGGCCGCCCAAGTCGCTCAGCCAAGCAGGTCGTCTCGCAGCAGGCCGCTGTCTCGCCAGGGCTCAGCTCGCCAGACCGCCGCAGCTCGCCAGGCCGCAGCTCGCCTTGCCCCGTCTCGCAGCAGGCCGCCGTCTCGCCAGGGCTCCGCTCGGCAGACCGCCGCCTATCCCAGGCCGCTACCTCGCCAGGTCGCAGCTCGCCTTGCCCCGTCTCGCAGCAGGCCGCCGTCTCGCCAGGGCTCAGCTCACCAGGCCTTCGCCTCGCCCAGGCCGCCGCCTCGCTAGGCCGCAGCTCGCCGTGCCCCGTCTCGTAGCAGGCTGCCGTCTCGCCAGGGCTCCGCTCGCTAGATTGCCGCCTCACCCAGGCCGTCGCCTCGCCAGGCCGCAGCTCGCCTTGCCCCGTCTAGCAGCAGACCGCCGTCTCGTCAGGGCTCAACTCGCCAGACCGCCGCCTTGCCCCGGCCGCCGCCCAGCCAAGTAGGCCGCAACTCGCCCGACTTCAACATGCCTAGTGGTCGAGCAGGCCGCCAGGTCGCCACCTGTAGGCCTCCTGTCCGCCCAAGCCGTCCCCCGCTTCCCGCCTAACCGCCAGGCCGCCCGGTTTGAGGGACTACCCATGGCGGACTGCAATTAGCCGCTTTGGACAACAGAATTTGGCTGTTGGCATGCCAATCCGGGGGCATTTCGGTAATTTTCAGAGCAGTGGAGGTTGGTTCTTTGCAGGCCATTCCCAGAAAACTATAAATAGGCCCTTAGGGGTGCCTTGGAGAGCATTACTTGTTCACTTTCTCTTCATCCTCTAAGACACTCTAGCTCAGCATTGGCTAGGGAGGGGGAGATCTCCAAGATCTTCCGGGTGTGAGGTGGGACCTCCACGTTAGAGGCGAGAGTCTGTTCCTAGTTTCCTGAGTCTTTGGTCCGTGACATCCCCCTGAGTGTAGTAAGTGTGAGGTCACCCCTTTCAAGGGACCCCAAACTCCCCGAGAGACCAAGTTTTTGGTTTTAACAGATGTCAATGTATGATATTGGTTTGATGACTGCTTCTTGCTATAATGTAGCTTTTGTTCACTTATCTAGACATAAATCATTCACAATACCACAATTGCATTCACCACCTACGATTTCTCTTAATATAGTATACATCATGTTTGTCAATGCGAATCATTTTGTTCAATTGCAAATGCGTGAAGATTTTTTATTGCGTCCAACAATATTATTGTGGAGAAGATATCAGGAAGAAAATTGGAGCAACGAGGCAAACTCAATGAAAATGAGATGGTTGATTTGGGGAAAAAACAAATTATAAGGTACAATTAAAATTCTCTTGCAACAATCTATTCAAAAGAAGAGCACTACTTTATTACATATTACTAACATTACCACATTTCAACATGCAACATTGTACCTGTTACATAACATGAATTATTGTAGCTAGTTCATCGCGGTCAGATGTTCGTTGTTTGTAATAAGGATACAAGTAATTGATTGACCTTAAATATAAAGTTATAAGATTATTTAGGCTCTATTTGTTTGGGCGTTTCACAACTTCATTTTGGGCAAATGCCGCCGGAAGGAGGGTAAACAAATGAACATCCGGCAGCGTTTGCTCCGTTTCCACCCGCCCGCCCGCCTTGAGAAACGTCCCAAAAAGCTCCGTTTGGAGCAGCCACCTCCCCCCTCCGATTCGAACTCTCCGTCTCCACCCGCCGGATCGACCCGCCACCGCTAAAACAAATGAAGCCTTAGTTATCTAACATCACTTTATATTTTTTAAAGCAGGCTGCTAATAACTCTATAATGATGTTTTGAATATGAAAAATGTAAAAAATAAGATTTTTTGAAAGAATTGGAGGAACAAAAATCCCGATTAATGTTCATACCTAGTTATCATGATTTCAAAGATGAAAATAATATTTAATTTTTTTTAGGCTCTGTTTGGGTGGACTTATTTTCACCGTTCAAGCGGTTACGACCGCATGAAGTGTAACCGCTTGACCAGTGAAAATAAATCTCCCCAAACGGAGCCTTAATCCACCTCTTTTATGTTACGAACCACGCATAGTTTCATTTTTGAACTAATCTGTAGGTCGTACACCCCAACCCATTTTCGCACACGGAGCACAGTTCATTTGTAGCGGGTTGTTGAGATGGGGGCTTGAACCCACAACCTCCTATATAGAGGGACTTGAAGCCGGCCTCCATCAATAATTAAATGGAGATGAGTTGGGGTGTAGGACCTATCGGTTCAAAAATGAAACCCTGTGCCCTCATAACCATGATTTATAAGTAGCTCAAATGTGTTTGCAACATTGCACTTAAAACCACCATTTTTTGTGGTCCATATTTGTCCTTTTATAAAAGTTCTCAGCCGGTTCTCTCCAGGCTCGTGCTCTTCGATTCGAGGAGCCCTAGCCGCAAGCCGCATCAGCGAAATCCCTAGTTGCCGCGGAGACTGCATCCAGAGGACGGTGATGCCCTAGAGCCGACTGGGGAGATCAGCGCCGCGGGACAAAGTTCGGAGGTGATTCCTCCGGCGGATTTGCATAAGCTTTTCTTAACAGGGGTTTTCTGCAAGGTCTGGACAGAGCATCAAGGCCGGGGAGACTCGAAAGATTTTCTAAGCAAGATCCAAGTGGAACCGGTGAATCGTAGGTTTGGTTGACGGCGTTTGCAAGTACTGGCGGGGCCGAGTACTAGCCGGAGCAGTTCATCGGCAGAGGGTAGGCTGGAGTTACTGCTCAGCCGGTGGTGCTTTGTTTGATCAAAGTATTCATTCAGGTATTTATAACAGCAGTCATTACTTCGATTTTGTTAGTTTCCGTGTTTTCCTGGTGTGTTTTTTGATTAATAAATGGAGGTATTCCTAACAGGACGTAGGAAACTTTGGGGGCTTTAGTTTGCGTAGCATCTGAACTGTTTTTGGGAGATACACAATGATTAACGCTCTGAGTTTAGTTGACGGAGATAACCCATTGTAGCAATCTTAAAATTGAGAAGTTTCTGTTTATTTCGAGTTAATTATTAGTTCGTATTGGTATAAATTAGTTTTCTTTAGTACATATATTGTATATAGAAACTGTATCTCAGTGCAAATACATGATTTGCAGTTTTAGCCACTGTTCTCAGTGCTCTGAGTCATTATATATTATCTTAGTTGTATTTCTATTAAACTATTGTTTCAGCATTAAATTTTTTTGGAGGCCACCAGATCACAAATTATTAGTTTTACTATACCTTAGAACAACAAAATTGTTTGGGCAAAGATTGTAAGGTTGCTATAAGAGAGTTTAACTACACAACACATACTAGAAGTTATGTATTATATATATGTTATACTTATAAAGAATTGACCCAATTGGGCGAAATAAAAAAAAATTGAGTAATCGACTAGGGTGTGTTATTAAGGAGGTAAGCTAAAGTTTTTAAGTTGTGGAAAAGCAGATGTGTGAAAATATGATTGGTTCTTTTAAAAAAATTGTCATAAATACTTGAGAGAGAGAGAGAGTATGGAAATTGATATTTTGTTGACGAGTACACATTTTGGAATGGACAATTGGAAAAGGTTCCTAATGTTTGCTTAAAAAAAAAATCACACAAAATGTATGCCACCGAGAATTATGTTGATTATATGAAAGCTGTAAGTATTGCTAAAATTATAGCAATCTATATACCTTTTGATGATTTGCATACTATACTTGATTAATAAGTTGTTTTTTTCCTACAGTAAATGCATGAGATAAAAATTCTAAAAAAGTTGTTCAAGTTAAATGCACTAGAGGTCAAGGTAACATTATATTAAGATCTTAGATAAAAATGCATATGTTAAGTATGAGTACTTCAAACAATTATTGAAGGAGAGTTATAAGGAAGATGATACTTTGGAGTGGTGCATTGTGCATAGTTGTAAGATATACTACTGATTGATTCAAAAAGTTAAAGTGAAGTTACTTTAGAAGAAGATGCTTACAACTTAGGCTTTTGTCCACATGGCATGAGATACAATTGTTATCCTCATATGATCCATATGAGGGTCTTGGAGGATACTGCAAAGGTTGGTTAAAGAAGCTTTTTTAGTAAATACTAAAGCTTAGAGGCGTCCTTAGGATTTGAGAAATAATACTTTAATATTAGTATTTAAGAACAAAAGAAAATTTAAAATGTTTTGCTGCTTACGAACGAATCAAATTTGTGTTATGATGTTGAAATTGCAGGTGCAATTTATGGAACACGTACTTTAAAAATGATCTCTCACAAAATCAATTTATCTTCATGTTAAGAAAATTTATCATGGAAGTAACTTTTTTATTAACAGAATTACTTGAAAAGAATAGAGAACATAAATATTTTCATATGATTTCTATTTATCTGAAGACACATACAATTGTATTATCTCAACAGTTTATTAGATTTATATTATATTTTTATGAAGAAATGTATGTGCTAAAGATATGTTGAAGTTATTAAAACTATGCATGATGAACCACTGACAAATGTTAAATGCAGTTGTGGTATGACTAAAGAATTTCCGATGGCAACATGATTACAACAAGGATCATCATTTAGGTTTTCTCTTTTTGGAATAGCTATGGAGATGTTTATAAGTGAGTTCTTTGGTGTATGTTGTTTTTTCATATAACACAGTTCTAAAGATTGAAATGTCAAAATATTTTGAAGTCGGAAGTTGGAACTATTGGGATGCTATTTATATGATAACTATATAGGATTATTAAACAAGGTTTGAGTATGTAATATGCATATTTAGAGAATGAAATATTAACAGTAGTTTGTCATAAGATAAAGTGATATCTAGGTGAGATACAGTTAAGTACCTTATAGCTAATTATAGAAGAGAAGGAAGTTTTAATTTCTATAGTTTAGACAACATGCTAGAAATAAGATGTGTCTCATTCGTACTATGCGATAAAATATATCACTTAGTCACGAAAGTAAATTTTATATGATCTTTATTAGTCCACAGTGTTTTATGGATGCAATTTTTTGAAAGCTTAAAGTTTTTGACATATATTATAATGTTGACACGAATTTGTGGAAATCTGGGACTGATAAATTTAAAAGTCATTATATTCGATGAACAACATGAGTGACATCTATTTAATATTGTTATATCAGATATGAAAAATAGGCTCATGTGTCTTAAACATGTGTAATAAAGCATAGTATATGCTAATTATGAGTTAGTAGAATCAATGTTAAGGATTTGACAGGACAAGGATTGTGTCAAGCTATCTCTAATGAAATCTGTTCAAAATGATTTGCTTAGACTAGGTATAATGAAATCTGTTCAAAACGATTTGCTTAGACTAGGTATAGCACATAAAATACAATAGCCTGAACAAATTAAAAATAAGAATGATGACGATGATGATGGTGGTATTGATGGGTGAGTGGTGATGATGAGAGAATGGTCAAACAAAATACATATAGTCAATGAGAAGTGGTTTAAGTAAACATGATAGAAAATGCTTCTTACAATTTTTTTAAGACAATTCCTAACTGATATAACTGAATAAGTCCTTATATTGGTTAAAGCTCATTTCATATCATCTTTCTACCAAGTCAACTCTCTATTATGTATATATTCAATAGAGTAACAAGCGCCTTATCATATCTATACTAAATTTCAAATAGAAACTTTTTGTTTCTATTTTTTGTTTTAGAATTATCTAGGAAGTAGAAGTGATATTTCTAGCCTAATATCTACTAAGCCTATTGTAGTCTAGTCAAAGCTCTTGGGCATTGTAAGAATGACGACGATGACGATGAAGAATTGTATAATCGAGGTCTCTGTCAGGCCTTCCAATAGCGAAATCGAGGCCTCCTTGCGCTACAGTTATCCTTCTGCCGCTCTACCTTGCCGCAGAAGCCACAGTCTCCAATGACGCAACTTCCTGAGGATTCCCAAATGAACAATTAGAATGATGATGTTGATGATTGTGGTTATGATGGGAGAGTGGCAATGATGTGAGAATGGTCAAACAAAATTTGTATAGTCAATGAGAAGTGGTTTAAGTAAACAAGATAGCATATGTTTCTTTCAAAATTTTAAGTGAATTCCTAATTGATATAACTGTATAACTCCTTATATTGGTTGAAGCTCATTTCATATGGGTTTTCCACCAAACCAGCTCTCTATTATTTTTTTCTTGAATAGAGTAACAAGCGTTATCATTTCTATAATAAATTTCAAATCTGTGGTTATTGAAACTTTTCGTTTCTATTTTTTTTTGTTTTAGAATTATCTAGGAAGTGGAAGTGATATTTCTTGCCTATTACCCACCCATAAACAAGCATATTCATCTTCCCAATTGTTGCAGTATGGAGGCCGGACGGTCTGTTGCTGTTCGGAGGCCGGGCGGTCTGGCGGTTTATCCTAGCCGGCTTGTCTGCCGGGCTGTTTCTGTTTGGTATCCCAGCGGTCTGGCGGTTTGTCTCAGGCGACTTGGAGACCGGGCGGTCTAGCGGTCTCCTGTGGCGGCTTGTTCTCTGTAGCGCTTGTTCTCTCCTACTGTTGGTTGTCGGGCGGTTAGCCGGCTTGTCTAACCGCACGACTTGTCCGGTTTGTCTATTTATAAAGCCGCATATACTTGTAATTTTTTAGTCCCACATTGCTTATTTGTAATCTCTCTCATTTCCTCCATTCTATAAAAGAGAGGCTATACCTTTGTAATAGATAACTTTTTTGGATAACAAAGAATTTGTTACTCCAAATTTTCAGTCTACTTTTTTCTGTTCGCACATGTTATCAGAGCACTCGATCTTTTCCTCCTTATTCTGTGAGCCCTCTTTGTCCGCGCGACTTGTTTCTTCTTCTCGCGACCTGTCTTCACGTCTTGTTTCTTCCTCTGGCTTTCGCCCTGTTCGCGCGGTTTCTTTCTCTCCTTGTCATTGACCTTCGTGTGCGCGACCTCTTGATTCCTCTTTCTTCTTGCCGCGCACTTTGCCTAGTCGCTGACCCTTTTCTAGCCGCTCCTCTTCTTTGTCGCTGCGACTAGTTCTTAAGTCGCCGCGACCTGTGCCTTGTCGCCACACTTCTCTTTCTAGCCGCGACCTGTTCTTTGTCGCCGCGACCTGTTCTTTGTCTCCGCGACTTCTTTTTCTAGCCGCCACCTGTTCTTTGTCGCCGCGCCCTCCCTTTCTAGCCGCGACCTGTTCTTTGTCGCCGCGACTTCTCTTTCTAGCCGCGACCTGCTCTTTGTCGCCGCGATCTCTCCTTCTAGCCGCGGCTTGTTTTTCTCGCTGCTCTCCTCTATGACCAACTCCGATATCTCTACCACCACTACTCCCGTTGCCGCTCATCCTCCTACACCTCTCACTCCTTCTGGTAACCTTGACACCGCTTCCAAACTCATCGGTCCCAACTACCCGGATTGGAGTGTCTCCTTCACCTTACTTTTCCTCTCTCAACGCAAACATCATCATCTCACAGATGACCCTCCTCCGCATGATTCCCCTCTTTGACGATTGGGATGCCAGCGATGCTCTTGTCCGCACATGGTTGGCTAACAACCTCTCTGATGAATGCCTCCCTGTCATCCGTCATGATGAAACGGTCAAGGATGCTTGGCTCCATCTTGCCGCTCTCTACTCCAAGGGGGCTCAGACGTCTTGCATCTACACTCTATATGCGGACCTCTTTGCCCATCCCTCCATGTCTCCAGCTGCTGCTTACCAACAAGTTCAGGCTCTCGGAGCCGAAATTCTTCAAAATCGCCCCTTCTCTGCTGATCTCGCTGAGCAACACAAACACTTCCAGGAGATTCTGGTTGTGTGTTATCTTCTACGACTTCCTGAGTCGTATGACATGATACGTCAGCAAATTCTTGGCGAGACGGAGTCTCCCACCCTGGATGACACTCTGCCTGCATAACCGCTGTAACATATCTGCTCCAACGTCCGCTGCTATCCTCCCCTCCTCAACCGGACAACTCCGCTCACCATACTCAGCGAAGTGTCTCTGGTGGCCTCCACCTCCCATCAAGCGACCGTGGTGCTTCCCGCTTTCTCTGCTCTCACTGTGGCCGCACCGGCTACACAGTTGATCGTTGTTGGAAGAAGCATCCTCATCTTTGATCATCTGGGGACGCTTCCACTTCTTCTTCGAAGCCGTTCGCCTCCGTGGTCACGTCTTCAGGTAGTGCCCACGTCGCTACTCAAGGTAAATGACTGATCGACTCCGGTGCTACCAATCATATGACCGGCAATCCGCAATGTTTTTCTCTCCTAGAACAGCATGACCGGTTGCCCCTGGTCCTTGTTGCGGACGGCTCTCCCTCACAGGTCAATGGAACGGGTGTGGTTCAAGTCACTCCGTCTCTTCGCCTGGCGGACACCCTCTACGTGCCCAAGTTCCCTTACAACTTGTTATCTATTACTTCGCTTTGCAAACAACTATAATGCTCTGTCATATTCACTTCTACTACTTGTTCATTTCAGGATCCGGGCACCAAGCGGACGATTGCTACTGAGACTGAGAGCGCCGGCCTCTACTTCCTCGACAACGTTTCCGCACTCTCCGCCTTCTCCATATATTTTACTGATCTTTTCCAGTGACATCTTCGTCTTGGTCATGCTCCTCCACGTCTTCTACGTCAGCTTCTACCACATCTTCCTCCGTAGAGTCCACCTCTCAACTGTGACGCATGTCAGCTTGGCAAGCATCGCCGCTCCTCCTTCCCACGGAAGCAAGGTCGTGGCTCTTCCCGACCGTTTGAACTTGTTCACTCCGACATCTGGGGTCCTGCTCATACCCTCACCATCGGTCGGAGTAGTTCATATTTTGTAACATTTATTGACGATTTCTCTAGATGTACGTGAGTGTATCTTTTAAAAGATCGCTCCGAACTCTTTTTTGTATGGACATCATTTTATAATATGATTAAAAATCTGTTTGATATGTTTATTAAAATATTTCGTTTTGACAACGCTAAGGAATATCTTAGCACTGCTTTTTCTTTTTTTTGTATGCAACATGATATTATTCATCAAATCACCTGTGTCTATACCTCCCAACAAAATGGGGTGACGGAGCACAAGAACCGTCACCTCCTCGATGTCGCTCGCACTCTGATGACACAGATGCACATTCCTTGCTTCTATTGGAGCTACGCTGTCCTCATCTCCTGTTACCTCATTAATCGCATTCCCTCCACGGTTCTCCACAGACAAACCCCATTCTCTATTCTATATCCAGACAAGGATTCGTTTCCTCTCCCTCTGCGTATCTTTGGGTGCATGGCTTTTGTGCACAATCCTTTTGCCACTCATGACAAACTCGACTCACGTGCCACCAAATGTGTCTTTTTGGGTTACTCAACTACTCAAAAAAGCTACTGTTGCTTTGATCCCGTTCTTCGTGAACAATACGTATCCGCGGGTGTGACCTTCTTCTAGAATGTGTCCTATTTCTCTTCTGACCCATTTCCCTCTACAGTTCTTTCGCCTTCTCCCACCGTTCCCTCCACCCCGTCTACTCCCATCGAGATTTTCCCACCATCACCTCTACCGTCTCCTCCTTCCCTCTCTTCCTCATCACCACCGCTCTCTCCCTCCTCTCCGCGACCGCCTCTCTCCTCTCCCGGACCAGCTTTCTCCGCCACGGATTCCCCGGTTACTGAGGAACACGCTGACCTGGATCTTCCCATTGCTCTTCGCAAAGGGGTGCAGACGTGTACCCAGCATCTGCTGGCTGTTGTTGTTTCATATGATCGTCTCACTCTTTCTCGCAGGGCATTTGCATTGACTATCTCTGCGACTGCCACTCCCCGCACCTACCAGGAAGCTCTTGCTGTTGCTCATTGGAAGGCTGCCATGGATGAGGAAATTGCTACCCTCACTGAACGGGGTACCTGGACCCTGGTTCCCCCCCTTTGTGCACTGATGTGGTTGGCTGTCGCTGGGTCTTTGTTGTAAAGTTCCGTCCGGATGGCAGCGTGGATCGATACAAGGCCCGCCTGGTTGCCAAAAGCTTCACTCAGACCTATGGTGTTGATTACTTTGACACCTCTCCCGTTGCTCGTCTTAGCACCAATTCGTGTCCTCTGTCGCTGTCAATATGGATTGACCCATTTCACAGTTGGATGTTAAGAATGCTTTTCTCTACGGTGATCTTCAGGAAGATGTTTACATGGAGCAACCTCCTGGGTATGTTGCTCAGGGGGAGACACGAGTATGCCGGCTAAAGAAAGCTATCTATGGCCTAAAGCAAAGCCCTCGTGCTTGGTTTGACAAGTTCAGCGGCATTGTTGCGGCCATTAATTTTGAAAGAAGTTCAGCCCATCACTCCTTGTTCGTTCGGAAAACCGCCTCGGGTCTGGTTGTTCTTGCGGTATATATGGATGACATTCTTCTTACTGGCGATGACCAGAATGAGGTAACTTTGACAAAAAAATACCTCCGTCAACACCTGGTCACAAAGGATATGAGTTCCCCGAAATACTTTCTTGAGATTTAAATCGCTAGGAAACTCAACTCCATTGTCATTTCCCAACGGAAGTATGCTATTGATCTTCTAAAGGAGGCAAGGTTGACTGGTGCTAAACCTGCCCGATGTCCCATGACTGCTGGAGAAGACAAAACTTGGACAGATGACTCGCCCCTTCTATCCGATTTTACGAGGTACCGACGTCTGTTTGACAAACTCATTTTTCTCACTGTAACCACACTCGACATCTCTTATGCTGTGGACAAGGTGAGCTAGTTCATGTAAGCTCCTAGAGAGTGTCATCTACAATCTGGCATGAGGATATTGGAGTATGTTAAAGCAGCGCCAGTGAAAGGACTCATTTTTCAGAAGAATAGTCACTTAAGGGTTGAAGCGTACTCAGATTCGAGCTATGCTGATGACAAAGGTGACCTCAAGTCAACATCAGGTTTCTGCACATTTGTTAGATGAAATCTTGTGAGCTGAAAGAACAAGAAACAGTCTGTGGTCTCTATGTCTAGTGCAGAAGCGGAATATCGCAGTATGACATCGACCACATGTGAGTTGAAATGGTTACGAGCTCTCATGCTTGACTTAGGAGAGGTCTACAACTATCCTCTTCCTATGTTCTGTGACAACAAGACCGCAATATACATCTCCAAAAATCCTGTCTTGAGAGGACAAAACATATAGAAGTCGACTGTCACTTTATTCGGGAAGAGATCTTGAAGAAACAGATTTGTACTCCGTTCGTCACTTCCGACAACGAGTTGACAGATGTCTTCACCAAACCAGTGTCTGCTTCCTTCTTCCACATTTGCGACAAGCTGAACATGATTGATATTTATGCTCAAGCTTGAGGGGGAGTGTTGCAGTATGGAGGCCGGACGGTCTGTTGCTGTTCGGAGGCCGGGCGGTCTGGCGCTTTATCCTAGCCGGCTTGTCTGCCGGGCTGTTTCTGTTTGGTATCACAGCGGTCTGACGGTTTGTCTTAGGCGACTTGGAGACCAGGCAGTCTAGCGGTCTCCTGTGGCGTCTTGTTCTCTGTAGCGCTTGTTCTCTCCTACTGTTGGTTGTCGGGCGGTTAGCCGGCTTGTCTAACCGCACGACTTGTCCAGTTTGTCTATTTGTAAAGCCGCATATACTTGTAATTTTTTAGTCTTACATTGCTTATTTGTAATCTCTCTCATCTCCTCCATTCTATAAAAGGGAGACTATACCTCGGTAATAGATACCTTTTTTGGATAATAAATATTTTGGTACTCCAAGTTTTCGGTCTACTTTTTTCTGTTCGCACACCAATATTCTACTAAAGCCTATCATGGTTTAGTCAAAGATCTTGGTCATTTTCCAAAGAAAGATTTAGACAATCTTTGGATCATTGAAAGGAGAGACAACATAGGATGCACTTCTCTATTTTAAATCAAAGATAAAACAACTTGAACTTGATTTTGTAGCACAAATAATACTTATGATTCTCCCGCCCATTTGAAGCAAATGTGTTCCAAATCCAATCCTTACCATTGAGGTAGTAATTTTTGACTACAGAGGTTGTTAGAGATATGAAGTGAATTTTGTTTAGTGAGGATAAAACTATTTCACTTGATAATAAACATTAGCGGAAGTAAATCAAGGGTGCTTTCTTCAAGAGGACAACAAAACTATTTTTTTGATCCCATCTTTGTGGCTGGCGGCAATGTCATTTCCCATTCTATGGTGGTGGTGCCTGACAATTGACATGTGGGAAGCTGTAGCTAACTGATGTGGAAATCGTCGCTGAAAGGGAATTAATTGGTGGCATTGATAAAAAGGTTTGAGTTTAAATTCTTAAGGATTCATAATTAGATTTCATTAAATCATAAACCTTTTATTAAGTATAAGATGTTCTTAATCATTCTCTCTCTTAATTTAGAGCATTAATGCAATAAAGTTAAACTAAAATGCAAGACCAAATAAATTGCCTAATGAGGAAGTAAGGAAAACATCTGATTCCTCTTGGTTGGACCATCTAAATGCTATGAAGTGGGTCAGATGCCTTAATTTGATGGTCCACATTTTATTGTACTCAGTTTTGATCATTGATTGTCTTGTCTCATTTGTCTGATTGTGGATACTTCTTTGCCCATGGATTCCTGATGATTATATCATTAATCACAATGGTGTAATATAAGAATATAAGAATTACCATCATTATCTCCATCTTTTGATCATATTATTGGGTGACCACAATCGTTTAATTTACCAACTCTCAAATCCATTGATGACCTCATTTAGGAGAATTTCACTATTGCAAAGTCAGATGTGAAAACTGAAAAGATTGATTTCCTTTATTTTTTGCTGCACAACTTGCTTGCATTAAGAAAGTTTCCCTTTATGTACATGATTGGTAACATTTGGCTTCGAATGATGGATCTGATATACTTTTTAAAGAACGTCTCTGATCGAGAGGTTCAATTGCAAATATTATAGGTGTTGTAGGATGGACGTACATCTCAGAAGATGCTCCCCTGAATGTATTCTTCCCGGATTCAATTGACTCGTAAGCAAGGTTTGGTTTGTTAGAAACTATATTCCCTCTTAACATCACGATGAATTTTTTTAATTTTGTACTTCCGGCGCAAGGTTTGGTTTATTGGAAGCTATATTCCTTCTTAACATGACATCACTTGAACTAAGCCTCGCACACCGGTTAAGGTGTCGCCGTGTGGCCTTGAGGTCACGGGTTCGAGTCCTTGAAGCAGCCTTTTGCAAAAATGCAGGGTAAGGTTTGCCTACATTTCACCCTTGTGGTGGGACCCTTCCCCGAATCCTCGTTGCGCGGGGATGATTTGTGGACCAGGCTGCCCTTTTTTTAGTTCCGTATCTACTCTGTTCAAGATCCTTTCCATATGCTTAAGTGTGTCTTTCTAGATCGCAAAAGCCGATAACAAGAATTCATCCCGGATTGAAAGTGGTGAGCGGTAGTGAAGTTGATTCATACCCTAAAAATCTGGCTTGTAACTTCAGGAAAGGCAAGTAACCTCTTGGCTTGTTCTCCAACGTACCTTTCGTCTCTTTACTTGTTGGCTGGTTGAGTGACTAGAATGAGACTCTTTGATCTCAGTCACTTCTCTCAAGAAAGTAACAAAAATCATATAGGAGAAGAAAAGTTCCTTGTTTTACTTGAAATACTAAACCTAGTTCTACCACTGGGGGCCCAATCATAGCCAAAATTTGAGTTTGATTCTGGCTTAGAAAAAATGCTAGCGTCATGCTTAACATATGCAAGTGATGCCAACTAAAATCAATTGTTTGAAAATAAGTTGAATTTTAAGTTTGAAAATAAGGCCGTGCGGGCCAAAATGATCTTTTAGCGTGTAAAACTATTTTTAACGATTAACTTCAGCGAAAGCGTTTTTCGTTATTAAGAAAAAGTTCTTCGGCGTCTAGCGAGTTGAACCATAGCAAGATTCTTACAATCATACGTATAAACCACAAGCAATAATATGTGAAATAACAAAAATTAAAGCAGAAAGAGCGTTCAAAGGAAAGCTATTAAGTATTTAGTTAGGATGCTCAAATTTAAAACTAAATATTCCGAGCATTCGAGCAAGAATACCGAGAAGGATATGTCAGGAGGCAGGCCACTCTGAAGTCCTTCGCGCAGTCGAGGGGTTGAATGACGTCGTCGTCGCCAGAGTGCTCACCAAGAAACAACTGAGTTGCGGTCCTATCCGAGCCCTTGTCGCAGTAGATGATAAGGATACTGTCATCGATGTTACCTGCACACCAGAAACATGACCTATTGCCGAAAAAGGGCGGCAACAGACCTTCAAAGATGAGGTAGAGACACTTCTGTCGGCAGAGAAAACTCTCGCAACAGAGATGATGCTAGAGACTAGAGCAGAACTTAGTGTTGTCGGGGTTCAACGTCGAGATTGGAGCGTCGATGACATCTGGGTGGAGGGGCGTGCTCTGCTTTCAGAAATTGGAACTAGGGCAGTGGGCGAACTGTGGAAGGATGGGAGGCTCGACCGGCAACTCAGATAAACAAAAAGATGTTTCTTTGAAATTCGGCTTCTCTCCGCCTCCCCACCGAGAGGTCCTGTGTATAGAGCAGTTGTTCAAAGAATTATTTCTTTCCAATTTGTCTTTTCCAAATAGGCTCTTCTCTCATCAGTATTCTTTCCCAAATAGCTCATGACATCATTGTTTAAATTTTCCCTAAATTATATTATTTCCAAATAATCTTGTTGTCAAATATCTCTCCAAATAATCCCTAGATTTATCTTGATATGATTTTAGGTATCCTTACGAATTATATTTATACGTCATTAAATTAATTGAGTTTGCCTTGTTCGTCTTAAATACCTAAATTACCGGATCTTTTTATTCAGGGTCTCATCTGGTGGTCAAACCGATGAGCCATAAAACATGAGCATGTGCGTGGGAAAAGAAGTTGACAAAAATAACATAAAATAACAGAAAACAATACATATAAGAAAATAAATATCGCGTGATGATATCACGTGTCCTTGGATGCGACAACGATTGCATTGACTATACAAATGTTGTTTTTGGGGAGCTAGACAGAAGGAAAAGGGGCGCCTAGTTCAAGTGGTCTCGCCATGTAGTTTTGAAGCAGGGCGTTAACTATGACCTTGATACTCGGCCTCTATATGCATGTATGATCTTCTTGGTTCTGTTTCAATGCAAATATCATTCCCGCTGGAGGGTGGGCTTCCCCACGCACGAGGCTATCTGCAGCTCCTGCTATACTAAGTATACAGATAGCTTCGCCTTCGCTCCGTAACATCACCATCGTATTGTTCGTCTTTCTAAAGGCTCACCGTGATTTGTTTACTTCCCTTTGTAGCTACCCTTTCACTTTGCTACGCTTCACTCTTATCTTATGTTCGTCACATATAGCTATCCGATTCACCTTTAAAAGATTATGGATTAAAATGCGTTTGATAAATCAGGTAATTAAGACGATGTTCAACATTCGGTGATTACCCATCAAACTAATTCCATAGGCCATGTCAGAGATGAAAAACTGTTCAACCATCCGAAACCCTATATGCCTCTAATTTTGATGGGCCCTCACTAGGTCCCAGTTCGGTATAGCCGGCGTAATATCAAACAACGACACCACTTTTGATCATATTGTTTGTTATTTTATGTTACGTTATGTTAGCAATCTAACCGTATATGTCTATATATATATATATATATATATATATATATATATATAATGCTAGCAGTCTACTAATAATATGTCTAATATATGTATATATTAAAATCATTTATATATATTGTTTTCTCCTTTTTAATGTGTTATTCTTATAATTAATTTTGTTTAATTAATTCACACTTTATTTTTCTTATTTCATGTTACAAAAAAATATGAAAAAGTTTAAGAGATTTATTTGTTATTTATATGATTTTATCATGAATACATTTCCGGTATGGTCCTGTCATTAATCTTAAGTATAGAAATGTCCCCGTTTTACTAAATCTTCCCAATCTAGCTCCTTTTTGCATTGTTGGTAGCCAGGTGGGCCCGGGTGCAGAAATTGTCTGCTGTTTAGGATTTAAAGCATCACTTTCGGTCAGCTCCTGTTTTAATTAATGAGGATTTAAATTTATATAGGATTAATGTTAAAAATTTTCAGCATTGATCGGCTTATGCTCTGAGGAAATTAATAATAAATGATGCAATTTAGAAGCAAAAATAACATAACATTTTATCCAATTAACCTTCTCAAAGTAATAAAATAAACAACTAGTGCATTCCCAAAACAACAGATGCCTCATTTTTGCAACAAACAACTAGTGCATTCTTCCATAACGTTTTAAAAAAAATCATATTAAAACAAAACAAACACATGCTAAAGAAAAACACAAGAAAAAGTCTTCCAAAACGTCTTAAAAGGGCCTTCCATTTCCGTCTTGCTACAACTAGTGCAATCTACCCTAGACACACCTTCTGCACTAGCTGTTTGTTGCAAAAATGAGGCATCTGCTGTTTTGAGAATGCACTAGCTGTTTATTTTATTACTTTCAGAATGTTAATTGGATAAAATGTTCTGCTATTTTTGCTCCTAAAATGCTCGCATCATTTATTATTAATTTTCTCAAAGCATAAGCCAATCAATGCTGAAATTTTTTAACATTAATCCTTGTAGAAAGTAATGGGCAAACCTTGTAGATACTTCTTCATGTGTAAAATACAAAAGAGACTACAAATATATAGGAGAAAAGAGGGAGAAATAATTCTATACAAGAGATGTGAGACTAAAGAAGAGAAAGGAATTGAGCCTATAAATGGGCCTTTATATCAACATTTCCTATATCATCTAACGCTCCCCCACACGCTGGAGCATACAAGTCGTAGGCACCAAGCTTGGACAAGAAATGGTAATATAACTTGCTAGGTAAATCCTTGTTGAGGATATCAACTACTTTCCCAGACGCAGGAACATGTTCAAACTTCAACTCTTTTGATTGGACCATTTCCCGAATGAAGTGACAATCAACCTTAATATGTTTTGTTCGCTCATGGAACACATGATTCTTTGCAATGTGTATTGCAGCTTGACTGTCACAAAACAAGTTTGAATGTGAGGTCAATTTAACTCCCAAATCTACTGGGAGACTTTCAAGCCAGGTTAGTTCAGAAGTAACATCCGCCATTGCACGGTACTCAGCCTCAACAGACGAGCGGGCAACTACGATCTGCTTCTTACTCCGCCATGTGATGAGATTTCCTCCAAAGTATGTACAGAACCCAGTAGTAGACCGCCGATCATCCAACTAGCCCGCATAATCGGCATCTGAGTATGCAATAAAAGAAAGGGAGGAAGATGACTTATACACAAGTCCTTGTCTAGGGGAAGTCTTCAGATATCTGAGAATGCGCTCCACAGCCTGGAGGTGAGAGATACGTGGGGTATGCATAAATCGGCTGACCACACCAACCGCAAATGATATATTTGGTCTTGTAACTGTTAGGTAGCTCAACTTTCCCACAAGACGACGATAGTATTCCAGATTTGGAAGTAGAGAATCCTCCTCAGATCCCGGAGCACGCAGCATGTGGTTTACTTCCATCGGGGTATCCGCAGGTTTACAACCCGAGAGGCCAGCATCATGCTGAAGGTCAATGCAATACTTACGCTGTGACAAGACTAAGCCATCGGGTCGTTGTGCTACTTTTAGTTCAAGAAAGTATTGAAGATTTCCCAGATCTTTGATTTGAAAGATAGAGTTTAGGTGTTGCTTCACATGTTGTATCCCGGTGGTGTCATCACCAGTGATCAGAATATCATCCACATAAACTAAAAGTATTATGGTCCTTGTTGATTGGTGACAAGTGAAGAGAGAGGAATCTACAGAGCTTTGTTTGAAGCCAATCTCATGAACGACCTTGCTGAATTTCCCAAAGCATGCCCGGGGAGACTGTTTGAGATCATAAATAGATTTGCGAAGCAAGCATACACGGGACTCCCTCGTGGTCTCAAACCCGGATGGTTGATGCATGTAAATTGTTTCAAGAAGGCTTTCTTGACATCCAGCTGATGGAGGGGTCACTGACAATGAACAACTAAAGAGAGAAGGACCCGAACCGAATTCAATTTGGCGACCGGGGAGAAAGTTTCAACATAATCAAAGCCATACTGTTGAGTAAAACCCCGGGCCACAAGCCGAGCTTCTAAGCGGTCAACTGTCCCATCCGCAGCATGTTTGATAGAGAAGATCCACTTGCAGCTAATGCAACTGTGACTAAGAGGAAGAGGCACAAGATCCCAAGTGTGATTCCCCCACAGAGCCGTCATTTCTTCATTCATAGCGGCCCGTCACCGCGAATGTCGGGGTGGGGGGGCGTCCTGCACAGAGGTAGGTATAAAAATAGAGGAGAGAGAGAGAGCAAATGTAAGAAGAGGCGAAGAGAGCCAATGTAGAGAGACATAGTTGGCGATAAGATGTGCTGTCGAGGAGGAGGCCGGATCAACAGGCCGCGATATTACACCGGTAGAGGGAAGCTGTCGCAGGGCGTCTGTACGAGGAGGACAACGAGTATATACTTGAATGACATGAGGTTTGGAGAGGACTGGTGGTGTTGGGGAAATCGGGATGAAAGGATATTTGGACTGGTGTTGCAGAGGGGTAGGGAGAAGTGGTGGAAGTGGAGACGTGACAGGTATGATGGGCCGAGGTTGTGGAGGAGGAAGAAGAGGATCAGAAGGGCTGGTGTGATATGATTGGTTTTATTGAAAGCAGACATCAGCAGACACAACCACCTTACCGGTGCTAGGATAAAAGTAGACATACCCCTTCTGAGTGCGGAAGTACGCAACAAACATAGCTTTGGTAGCATGATTGGCTAGCTTGTCATTGAAAGGAGCAAGGTGATGGACATAACAGATACACCCAAACACACGAGGTGTGAGAGAGAGAAGAGAGTTGTGGATGGGTAAAGGAGAGTAATGAGTTCCACAAAGTTGAGGACAGATGAAGACATGCAATTGATGAGGTGACAAGCAATAGAGACGACAAAGTTCCAGTAGAGGGGAGGAACTTGCATTTGGATCATGAGAGAACGAGCCACATCAAGGAGGCGGCGATTTTTCCGTTCCGGTAGGCCATTCTGTTGAGCCGTATAAGCACTGGAAGTCTGATGTATAATATCGAACTCAGCGCACAGATTGGAGAAGGTGCGAGCAGTATATTCTCTAGCATTGTCCGTACGAAGAGTTTTGACACAGGTAGAAAACTGAGTGCGTGTTTCTGTAAGAAACGCACGGAACGTAGTCGTGAGTTCGGTACGATCACGAAGTAAATACAGCCAGATAATCTGTGAGTAATCATCTATAAAGGTAACAAAGTACCGATACCCAAAGACACTAGGGACCTTATAGGACCCTCAGATATCAGAATGTACTTGGGAGGAAGGAGAATCGCTCCGAGTACATGAAGGAGAAAAGGAGACACGGTGTTGTTTACCGAAAATGCAAGATTCACAAAAGAACTATTGGAGAGAGACAGTAGGAAGAGCTCTCTTGAGAATTGGGCGAGGGGCATGCCCAAGACGACGATGTCAATCAGTGGTGGAGACAGATGTGAGAGCAGAGGTGAGAGCAGTGGAAGGAACGTCGAGAAGATATAGCCCATTAGACAGTCGCCCTCTACCAAGTATAGTCTGCGTCAGTCGATCCTGCACCACAAAAGAAGAGCGTGAGAAAGTAACACATCAATCAAGGTCTTGCGTAATACGACTAACAAAAAGAAGGTTAAAATGAGAGCTCAGAATATGAAGAACCGAGGATAATGAAAGGGAAGGAGTAAGAGACAGATTAGCAGTGCTAGAAACCGGGAGCGTGTCACCATTGGCCACAATGATGTGCTTGGGGTAAGTAGTATGTTGGCTGCTGCTGCGGAGAGATATGATGTGTAGCACCCGAGTCCACAATCCAGTGAGAGCTGTGTGAGAGGCATGATATACCTTCCTTGAAGATTGAGGCTACAGAGCCAGAGGAGCGACGAACCATCCTTTGAAGCTGATGGAGTTGAGCACGCAGCGCAGCAATATCATCAGCAGTGTTCGAGGCGGATGCCATAATCCTGATCTGCGGCTAGGAACGGAAACCGGGCGACAAGGAGGTAAGCGACTTGCCGGACAGAACCAGCGGCTACTACGGAGGAAGCACAGAGAATTGCGATCAATGGCGAGAAGATGCGGCCGCGGGAGATCAAGCTGGGCGAGAAGAGCGGCGGGAGAGGCTACGGCGAGAAAAAGCCGCGGTGGCGAGAATCAAGCCGCTCAAGAAGAGACAAACAGCAACTTGAAGAAAGCGGAGTGGGGAAGAAGAGAAGCCGCATGGTCTCGGTGTCACACACCAGTGGTGAAGAGGCCGAGACCAAGATGCGGAGCCCGCAACAGAGGCCGCAGTGAGAACAAGTCCGCCGGAGGAACACTAGGCCGGAGCAGAAGAACCAGTCCGCAGCGGCCAACAACGGACACCAAAACACGACAGGTAATGGACAAAGAAGTAGTCCGCAGCGGACACCAAAACACGGCGGCGAGAACCCAAGCCGCGGAGAACAGAAGAAGCCGGACGGTTACGGGAAAATAGATAAGCCGGACGGTCAAGGAGAGAATGCCGACAAAGAGAAAGCGAAGTCGGTAGAGGCGAGGAGACAAGAGGCCGCTCGGGCACGTTGATAAACCACCAGCGGCAAGAACAAGGCCACGACCAGAGACGAAACCGCGCTAGCAGGCGGAGCCGAAGGGAAGAGAGGAGGCCGCAGCGACCAAAGAGATCGCAGCGAGAAGGAGAAGGAAGGAAGACAAGTCGCAAGAGGAGTAAAGCCGTAGAGGGTAGAGAGACTAGCCGCACTAGAGTGGGGACCACGGGCCAGGGAGAGAAATGATTATAAAAGGGCGACGAGGAAGCTGACAAGGTGGATCCACGGGAGAAAGAATGGAAGCGGGTAGAAACATCAGAGACCGCAAAGAGAAGCGGGTAAGGGGGAATGCCAGACTGCCCGGTTAGAAAAGAGCTGGGCGGTTAAACCAAGTCAGGCCGGATCGTTGGCTCTAATACCATGTAGAAAGTAATGGGCAAACCTTGTAGATACTTCATGTGTAAAATACAAAGAGAGTACAAATATATAGGAGAAGAGATGGAGAAATAATCCTATACAAGGGATGTGAGACTAAAGAAGAGGAAAGAATTTGGCCTATAAATGGGCCTTTACATCAACATTTCCTATATCTTCTAACAATCCTATATAAATTTAAATTCTCATTAGTTAAAACAGGAGCTTATCGAAAGTGATGTTTTAAATCCTAAACAGCAGACAATTTCTGCACCCGGGCCCACCTGGTTGCCAACAATGCAAAAAGGGGCTAGATTGGGAAGATTTAGTAAAACGGGGCCATTTCTATACTTAAGATTAATGACAGGGCCATATCAGAAATTTATCCTTTTATCATTAACTTATCAAGCATGAAAATATTTGCAATCAATCAATGATATTTAGCCTTTAAATCTTATTTATTTTTTATAATACTTAGTACAAACAAAATAAAATTCTTATATAATATTAAATATTTTGAAATTATTAGTAAGAGTTTTTAATTGTGTTTTTGGGTTTTGTCCCACACCGTAGTTATATAATGCCCCCTTGAGGGATAAATAAATTGCACCAATTGTTTCTTCTTCCATTTCAACATGGTATTAGAGCACAAAATGACTCTCTGAAATTGTAACCAGAATTGTTGGCGGCCTAATTTTTCTTGGTGGCTTCCTCTATCATTTCCGCCTCTTTCTCCCATTAGAGATCCCATTTTCGTCAAGCTTCCAATTCGGTCGACACTCCCTGCTTCCGCCCTCGTCGATGGGACTGACTTTTGATTCCGTTGACGGGAGTGACTTCTGCTCCCCACAACGAGGACTCCTCCATGTTCTTCATCGAGCTTGTCAATGTCCCAACTTCCCTCTTTGCCGACTCCTGTCCTTTGATCCCATTGACGAGGGAAGACGGGAGTGACCCAACTTCCCTCTTTGCCGACTCATGTCCTTTGATCCCATTGACGAAAGGCTCCACATTCATCATCGAGCTTGTCAATGTCCCTCCTGATCCCATCTTCTTCTCTCAGCTTCGATCCCGTCGCTGCTCCTCTTCGATCCCGTCGCTGCTCCTCTTCGATCCCGTCAAGCCCGTCGTTAGTCGATCTCGTCGTTCTTGTCGTAGCTCGTGGATGCCGTTCCGGTTGACGAATCTCTCTTCCGATCCCGTCGAGCTCCTCTCCGCATCATGCCACATATCATGTTGTCTTCTCCATATCCGCTCATCATCTGCGAGCCCGCCAGAGCTCGTTGCTGCTCCAGCTTTGCTCCCGATGTATTCAGTTGTTGCTCAAATATCGTGCTCTGGCCTTTAGATATGTGGTCAAGCTTCTTTCTGTCGATTCCATCTGCTGCCCTTCGTGCTTCAAACGCCTCCTGCCGTTGCCCCTCGTGCTTCAACTAATTCCAGCCGCGGCTAACCCTTTCGTGGTGTTATTCTCCCGTCGGTGACGGAGTTTCTTGTTTTTTAGTAGTTTCCGTGTCTTTGCTTGGTTAATGTTTTTTTGTGTCTTGTCTTCAAACCTTCATGCACGTGAGGTGGAGTGTTTGTGACGAAGATGACTCAAATGACATTTTCCCAATTCTCGCCTTAGTCAAACACGGCCTTCAAGCTTATGTTTTGCCCTAATGCCTTCATGCACCTGCGTTCCACGTGAGGGGGAGTGTTTGTGACGAAGGCCACTCATGAATTTTTTCCCTACTCTCGTTTTAGTCATACATGGCCTTCTGATGTATTTCTTATGTTGTTTGCGTCGTCCCATTTTTCTTCATTGTTGGGTAGGTGGTATGGTTTTTGTTGGTTGACCTTTCTATCCAACAAGTTTTATTGTGTGGGAGTATCCTTGAGCACCCGTTAGTTGATTTCTTTCCTGCGAGTCTACGTAGCCTGTGGGTCTACATCGCGTGTGGCTATATTCTCGATTTGGAATTTTCTCTGGTGGCACGTCTGATGTTTTGTCCCACATTGCTTATCACCAATACCTTTCTTTTTTATGATGTTTTCAAGGTGCAGATTTTCCCTCCAATTTGAGAGGGATTGTTGAAGTTATTAGTAAGAGTCTTTAAGTGTGTTTGTGGTTTTTTTCCCACACCATAGTTTTTAGTCTATTAGTCCTTATTTGTCCTATATAATGCCCCCATTGAGGAATTATTAAATTGCACCAATTTGTTTCTTCCATTTCAACAAAATATATTTTATATTGTACTGATTTGTACTTGTTATAATATTTTTTTGGATATTTTGTAAATTTATTTTGAGATATACATGATTTATTGTTCGTTTATTTGTTATGTTTTTTTGTTGTTAATTTCCTTATTTATGAGATAGGAAAATCCGATACTTGAAAATATTCCTGACATGTCTTTGACTTCAGACATTTAAAACTCAATCCGACATGTCACCGACATCCGATATTTACAACCTTGAGCATAACTCACAAAAACACATTTGAAAGCTCATTCTTCATGTTTATTTCTTTCTGTACCTTGTAATGCAAGATACATATCTAATTATCAAAGTATTGGTTTATCTCTATTTTTGAGTAAACTTCCCACGATAGTACTTAGAAGTGATACCTCTTTTTATACAGAAGAGTTCGATGTTTAATTGTTAAATTCGCGCCTGATCTCTTTTTTTGTAATAATTTTGTTATCCCACATATTCTTGGAGGTTCAACAAAACATGTAATATATTTCAATTCCATTTTCCATAACAAAGATTAGCCATGTTAGATTGTCCCATTGTTAATCCTCATATGGTGCATCTATCATCATGGAGGCGTTTTGGACTTAATGACAAAATCTAGGTTTTTCTTGCTTTTGATGAGCATCATCTTCGATTGAGCCCATGAAGATAATTATTCTCATTCAACATAACATTGCTAGGTCCCACGACAAAGTAGTCATTAAAAAGATCGCAACAACAACTAAAGTAGCAAAGAGAATGAGTTTGCAATAACTCCAACAACAAGGTAGTGGGATAACAATGGTAGAACCATCATTTGAGAAAGTTGCAACAACTAAAAGAATAACGAGACGAAAAAAACAATGACTTGAGTATTACAAAAATAAAGAGAACGATAAATGAGCCTTATTATCGATGCCAAGACAACTAAGTGAGACCTGAGATCGACAATTACCAATTGATTGGATAGTAATGAAGGGAATTGAAGAAAGTGCGATTGATGTGGCGAAGAATGCATCCAATGTGCAATAATCTAAGATGAAAAATTGCACCGATGGAAAGAAATAAACAATTGACAAATGCAATACTAGATTTGAACTGAGATGATTGTATCCTGCTCTGATACCATGCTGGTTGAGTACATGAAGAATAGCTTGCAATGCTTAGATGTGTTTCCTTTCGTTAGGCTTGATAAGAGATGCACCACATTATTCATTAAGTTCTCGATCCATGGTTCAAAAGAATATATAAGACTATATACGGTAAAATCCTAAAGTGAAGTAGGTTCACACATAAGTATTGAATCTGTTGAAAAAAAGAGTTGCTAACATCCTCCAATAGGTTAGCTTGGGAACTTTAGCTATGTATCTTTTCTTATTTCCCCCTTGAGATGGTTGGTAGTGATAGCTCTCTTGCAATATTGAGGTTGATGGTTAGCGGCTTGCTTGTTGTTGATAGATGCTGAGGCCATTGATAGCTTTGTGTGGTGGAGGCTTTGCAAGTGCTAAGAGGGATAATGGAGAAGAATTTGAGGGATATTTCATTTGATTCTAAGTCTTTAAACAAACACAAGCCATCCTTATTTAACTCCCTTGATTTAGAGAATTTAATTTATATAAAAAGATATATTCATGACAAAGTAAATTTCTTTTAAAAGTATGAGAAAGTCTTTCAACATCCCTAGAGGACCCATCAATATGCAATGAATTGGGCGGCTGTCTGCCCTAGCTGGGTGATCTATTGGTCTAGAATTTTTCGGTCTAGATCTTGATCCTCAGTTACTTGATTCATCGTTGCCTATGAAATCTTGATGATATTCTCGTCGTAATTTACAACATGATTTGAGAATTGCCACAACATTGAAAGTCTCCATTTTATGATCGGACCATTGGATAATTGTGATATGAGATTATGGATCCTGTAATATTTGGCTAGAAAGATGAAATTTTCTGGGAATTTTACTTGAGCATAACTTTATGCTTATCATGACCAGTCATCATCACAGTTAACCATCTGAATTAATCAAATTGTTTGATAAATAGTGATTCAATAAATAAATGGTAATGAACAATGCTGATTATTCAAGTGTCTTATATTAGAGGCATATTTGTTTAAGGAAAAAACCATGGCAGAACTCGATAATATTCAGATGGAAAGCTGACTCCATTTCCATTGATTAACTCTATTATCGGATCATTAATTAAAATAGCAAATCTGGCACGTGGGAGGTGAGATCATGTGAAGTATTTTGCTTAAGGGCTACAAATTAATCACACAGCAGCTTAGTTATCAAGGCGCGCGCCTGAGGCTCCGGGCGCACTGGGAGCAGCCCGCCGCGCCTCAGCACAGCTGAGGCGGGCGATGTGCCCCAGGCGCGCCCAGGCGCGCGCCTTATAGGCTCCTAGGCGCGCCTGGCCTTTCAAGGTTTTATTTTTTTAAAGTTTTTTTGATATGGACAAAAACATGATCTTAGACGCACCCGAGGCACCTCCTAGGCGCACATGGGTGCCCAATTCGCTGAAATTGAGCGAATTGGCCGCCCAATTCGCACAATTTCAGCGAATTGGCCGCCCAATTTGCTCAATTTCAGCGAATTGGCCGCCCAATTCGCTCAATTTCAGCGAATTGTGCGAATTGGCCGTCCTAGGCGCACGTGGGTGCCCAATTCGCTGAAATTGAGCGAATTGGCCGCACAATTCGCTCAATTTCAGCGAATTGGCCGCCCAATTCGCTCAATTTCAGCGAATTGGCCGCCCAATTCGCTCAATTTCAGCGAATTGGCCGCCCAATTCGCTCAATTTCAGCGAATTGGCCGCCCAATTCACTCAATTTCTTTTTTCCCCAATTTTTGCGCCTCACGTGCCTTAGGCGCGCGCCTGCGCCTTGCGCCTAGGCTCCAGGGGCCCTTTGTGCCTCGTGCGCCTTGCCCCTTTGATAACTTATTACAGCAGAAAATATTGACAACTATGTTAAAGTGGATGCAATTGTGTCTTAATCTGTACTAACAAAACAATGCATCATTGTTATTGTAAAGAGAGCATATCAAACTTCCCAACATAATATCCAACACTTCTAAGAATTGCAATTTTCATTAAAGGGAACAATTAAGTTTTTTTATCCATTAATTTAAGAAGGAATTCATGACCATCAAAAAATTCAGAGGACATGCTGTTAATAACAGCAGTTTCTCTTGGCCGTCTGATTGGTGGAGTCATTGGAGGTGAGCAACAACATTGAAATGAGGCGGTCAATTTTTCCCGACTTATTTCATTCACACTCCATAGGAATTAATTGAACAAATGATCATTGGTTGTTCCCCTAACCTCATCCTCTTACCCCTGCTGTGCTTTATTGTGGCCTTCTTTCCGTCATCTCTGGTGCTCTACAAGGAAATTATCTCCACGACTGCCGACAATATTTAATGAAGTTGTCGACATAGCCACATCATAGTTGCGTGTGGAACAAGATCATCTTGATGTTCCAGGACTGATGTGGAGGGGGTCATTTAGGTGTGAGAAAATCAAGCTGGACAAATGGCATTTGATAGATCCTTCATGACGTTGCAGGAAAGTGAAGTTGAGACTAGAAAAAACAAAATGCAGGTTTTTCAGTAAAAGGGTACTTGCAGAAATACGTATTTTAGAGATATTATGTTGTTTTAACGTAAGCTTTGGAGCAATGGTTAAGTTTCTCAGACTGTGATATTTTATTCTCCTTGGTATTCTAAATGATTAGCCTAAACGTTCTGTCACTTTTTTTGTTGATAGTGTTCTTTTTCTAAGGTTTGTGATCTTAGGAGTCTGCAATTTTTGCTACAAAAATAAAATAATATTATTAACTCTTATAATGACAATTTTACAAGTATTTTGCTTTGAATTCTCATGTTAGTGATTTTTTTCCCTTTTGTAGTGAGTATGAACTGTAAGCATAGAAGGAATGATTGGAGTTCCTCAGATTCACTTTTTATTCTCTTGATGTTCTCAATGATTGACCTAACATTCATTCTCATATTTTGCCACTAGCATTCTGTTTTTATCGTTGGTGATTTTGGGAGACCTCAAATGATTTGCTTCAGCAGGATTTGACATCTAATTTTTAAACTTACCTTTTCTATGAGTTAAATGTTTTTTCTTGCATAGTTATTTAAGGTGGTTACTTTTTGCTATAAAAATAGCAAAATATGTATCATTAACAATTATAATATGAATCAGTCTAGCATTTTGCATTGAAATTTTTATTAATGGCTGTGAGAACAATATATCTTTTTCTTTGGCGATCAAGTGTAGAACTAACACTAAAATGTGTTTAAATTTTAACTGTATTTGGCTCTAGGATCACTGATCTGTATAAAGAAGAAGGGCTTCGGATGGCTGCTATTGAAGCTGCCACACCTTCAGCGGGTCCTAGTTTTGCTCCTGAAGACCCCACTCTCCCAAAGCCATGGAAAGGTCTTATTGATGGAAGTACTGGCTTGTTATATTATTGGAACCCTGAAACAAATGTTACCCAATATGAGAAACCAGCTGATTCTGCACTTACACTGCCCCCAGGACTTCCTTCAGCGTCTCAGCTGAATGCATCTCCAAACCAAGCTGCTCAAACTATACAGGTAAATGGATCTTTACCTCAACAACAATCAGGGCAGCAAACTCTTCAACAGTCATATCAACATGCGCAGCAGCAGAGTCAGCCACAGTTACCTACTCAGCAAATTCCGCGCCAGCAATTGCACCAACTACCATATCAGCAGCAGCAACCACTGCAAAGCCAGCAACCCATTCAGACTTTTCAGCAGCCTTCTCCACAATACTCTCATCTTCAGCAACCCCAATATCAGCAAATTCAATACATGCAAGGGCCTCCCATGCCGCGGGCCCAAGGACAATTTCCATATCAGTCGGCACAACAACCACAACCTTTTCAGTTCCCATACCACCAAGGCCAGCAGTTACCAGGGCAGAAATTCCAACAAGTTTCAACAGGGATGCAGCCACCCGAATCTCAAGTTGGTCACCAATTGGGGCAGCAGATTCAAGGGTCCCAGACTTCACAGCAGCTGGGGCAAGCATTGCATGTTCCACCCACCACACATGAACTGGGGCATAACTCACTGAATCAAAATAGTGCACAACAGCAGGTAATGCAGTCACATGTTCCACAATTCTTTAAACAGCAAGAGATGATTCAACAAGGGCAGCAACCTGCACAGCAACAGTCACAGCAATTTGGATTTCCAGGAGCGGGGGATGCTGGTCATAATGAGGGGAAATTGGCTGGTTATCCTCCATCGATCGTGCAACAGGACCATCCTGCTGACCGCCAATTGTCCGGTTTACCTCAGCATTCCCAGATTCGACAAGCTGGTGCTAATGTATACAAACCACAGCTGCAACATCAGCTTGGTGCACCAGTTTCTAATAATCAGCAACATGCTGGAATTGGTCAATCACATCAAGCGACCATGGATTCTAGTCATCATCAATTGCAAACAGGAGGCTCCATGTTTCCTGGTCAAATTGGCCATTCAATGGTTCAGCCTACAGTAGGTTTAAAAACAAGCTATGAAGATCACCATCATGAAAGAGGGGAGAATTATTCTTCTGGCAGGACTGAGGGACCAAGGATGCACACAATGCAGCCCAAGCTTGCACCTCTTCCCCTTGCACAAAATAAACAGGTTTCAGATTCTTTATTCTCCGCCTTTTCTCTGTTAAGTTTATGGGAAATTTCACCTTTCTCTGTTTTGGAATGCATTAAAAATATAAAATATTGGTGTATTTAACGCATTAAATCTGTAATATCAAAATTTTTGAATGTGTTGCAAAGAAACCTTTAAAAGAATTATGTGTTTCCTCTTGTCGCATAAACTGCTTTTTTTTTTGATCAAGTTGGTCATGTAGTTTAGTAGATTAATCCATTGGTCTTTCTGTATGGCCTTGCATAAAATTGGTGTTCATTTTTTAAAATTTAGGTAATGATGAAAATTTTTGTAGATAATTTCTGTTACCCTCACTAGTTTTAGGCTTTTGGATTTTAAATTGGACATACAGGTCAATTCACATGCAGGATTATGCGATGCTGATATGCACACACACACACACGCACACACACACACACGCACACACACACGCGCGCGCACACACACACACACACACACATATCCTTTCATCCCGTTATCATTCCTTTTTGTTCTTCATGGGAGAACCAAGTGTATTACTTCATACGTTATTTACTGGTAGTGTACTTCTCTTCAAACAGCTCCTAATATACTGATACTTTTAAATTATCCTTCCTTTTTCTTGCCTATAATATGTATAAAACTTTGCATTAATGGCTCTATGAAGATTTTTGTGTTTTCACTTCTTTAAATATATGGCAACTACTAACCTTCTCATGCAAATTAATATCTTCATACATAGGCAACTTTTTTCTCTCTTTTCACATAGAATTTTAGTTATTATTATTATTGTGAAATATGAAATTATTCCCAATTGGAAATCCGAGAGAATTTGCTAATTTGAAGGAATAGATGAGTATATTCTTCTTCCCAAATTTGTTGTATTCTTGTTGCACGTTTCCTAGTTTTTATGTTTCTTTGGTTTATATTTCTTTACAAGTTCTGCCTTACGGATGTAATTGATATCACAATAAAAATTTCTCCAACTCTCGATGTCGTGGTATTACTGCTGTGATTCAATCCCACCCTTTTGTCGCCATAGTGTGCATGATTGGTGTATTGGGGATGACTTTTTCTGACGATTCTTCTGGTTCATCCTTTCCACCTACTTCCTTGTTGGCGCCAACGAGTGGTGATCATTGTTATCCAAATATCACAATATAAACTTGGCGGGACCAACTTTGAGTGGCGGTCTTAACAAGTTATGTTGGCTATACGAGGAAAAGAAAGAATCTGACTATCATTAGGTCAACAAGGCAATTGAAGTATAAAGTAACTAATTAGTGCTACAAAAATTTCATTGTGATGACATGGTTGTTAATTATTTTGAAACACAAAATTAGCGGGGACCCTCTCTTCTACATGTGCAAAAGAGATAAGTTATGTTGTTAAAGGCCCAATGCATACCAAGACTTAAAGGGGTGTTGGAGCCTAGGTGCAAGACAAATATGAGATGCAAAGATGATTTTTTTTTTACAAAATCTATGTTATTAAATGCAAAAACACCCGAAATAAATCTACCACCTTATTAACACACTAGAATTAAAGCCAACAATGAATAATGTGATACACAAGAAAAACAAAATTACTATTAAAAGTAAGAAATTATTAAAAATACAAATAATTTATTACTCACTAGTTCTGTATCAGTTACTCATTCTCAGAAAAGACTACGTCTTCATTATATTCTTCGCTGTCATTCTAATCTTCTTATTCTTCTTCAATGTACTCAACTTTCTCATCCTTGTCATCATCGTCACTACTAGAATAGGAACTTTTTTCTCTGATGTGCCCCCTTTTCAATTATCTTTGTACATTTAGGGATCACATTCTTTCCTTTTGATAAGCGTGCATGATAAATACCCTCTTCGACTCCAGTGGCCTTAACAAATCCACAAGTCAATAATTCGTCATCAAAAATCAGTTCCTCCTGCTGAGCTTCAACGTCTTCCTCCATTCTGCCCATCAACCATTCGTTGCTATTGTTAATATATGCCAATGAAATCAGATCAATACGATCACGTGCATCATTTGATGTCGCAATACTAGATTGTACTTTACAAATACTAAAGCATTCATGTGTTGTTGAGCTAGTCTGTTTCTTTTTTTTGCTATGAATCTACAATATAACCATTTAACCATATAAATTAATCAACGTGATTTCATCATCTTATTAATCTTCCAAAATAAAACTTAAATACTTATATGTTTAAAAAAACTCCAATTGCGCTCACAATTATATGCACTGCAACTAAGACTACGCACCTTTATAACAAATCTTCTTAGATTAGGAGTTGAAGTTTCATAAGATTATCACCATTCATCTGCTAAAGTAAGTAATTTTTAGAATTAATCGTGTATTCTTAATATAAAAAAACTTGTTTGGATATTATCTAATTTACCCGGGAACATTTTTCTATGTCGAATTGCCAATTCCATTCTAAATTACCCTTCTACATTTCTATATAAAGTTAGCTGGTCAATCGGCTTAACTTGCTTGCCATGGCTTGGAATAAGTCTTTGCTTTGTCTTGTATAAACCTCTCATAACTTCTTAGTCTTCTGCAATAGTGGGGTTTGAATATAAGAATTCTTGATTTAGATAATGACCTGCTGTATGTATATGTCGATGTAGTTGGCTTTCCCATCTCCTGTCTATAATTTCCAGGACATCCTTATATTTTTCCACTTTCTCCTTAAAAGATTTGATGATCACCTCTTTAGCTCTAGCCATAGTTTCATAGATGTAACCCATGACTGGTCTTTTCTCACCATCAGTCAATCTCAATACACGTTCTAAACTTTGAAGATCTTCAATGTACACAACACTGCTCCAGAAAGAGACCATTAATATAATACTATGTACTTGCTTGCCACCAATTTCCTTTGCCCACTCGCTTGATATCCACTCAGGTGAAGTGAACATCTTTCTCAGATTATTCCTATGCTTGTGAATGCGCTGAAGTGTGAGGAAAGAAGTTACAAATCTCGTCATAGCAGGTCTAACTAGCACAACTTGCCCTGTAAAATTCCTCAACATGTTGACAATTCTAGGGAGAACATAAATATAATCATTTATGGTCATTGCGCTCTTCAACGTTCAACTTATATTAGGCATCTTCCCAAAATTATCCGGCGCCGAGAGAGACAGCGAGAGGAGCTTCATGTGAGCAAGAGGAGGAGCTTCACACGAGCAAGAGGAGCTTCATGCGGGCGAGAGCTTCACCGAAAGGGGCTTCACGATCAACGACAAGGAGTATCGACGATGGGTGAGAGGGAGAGTGTTGAGAGGAGCGGGCGAGAGGAACAGATTCACCGAATGTAAAAATAAAATGAGGAGCTTAGTCAGGCTCACGGGAGCACAAAAAAACCTAAAAATAAGGAGCCGGGCTTAGTCTTCCTATATGCCTTGAAGACCCCAAGGCATGCCTTGGACGCGCCTCACCCATGCCTCGGTTATTTTGCCCACCTCGTACTAGACGTGGCAAGCTTTCTCCCTCCTGGTGAGCCTAGCGCCTGAATGTACTACAAGTTGACTTCACTTGAGGAGCATTTAAAATATGCCTAAATGTTTATGACAGAAGTTGTCTTTGGCTTCTTCATTTAGGGTTTAGGAAAGGAAACTATTAATGTGATTAGTGCTTACGCGCCACAAATAGGATTAAGTGAAATTATCAAAGTGTAATTTTGAGAAGACTTATATTTAGTAAGAGAAATCTCACAAACAGAGAAGATTTTCATAGTAGGAGACTTAGATGATTTTCCAAGTGGGTTGGTTGAAGTGGAGAGGGGCGTCAGAGATCTTATGTGATCGTAAAGTACCATTTAAACTTAAGGGCAAGTTTTGCCGTACTGCGATTAGACCAACGATGCTCTATGGTTTTGAGTGTTGGGCAGTGAACTGTGTACATGAGCAAAAAATGGGAGTTGCGGAGATGAGAGTGCTTACGTGGATTTGTGGACACACAAGACTGGATACAATTAGGAATGAATGTATCAGGGATAAGACAGAAGTAGCACCAATTACAGAGAAGATGCGAGACTCTCGACTAAGATGGTTTGAACACGTACAAAGGAGACCATTAGAGGCACCTGTTAGGCGTTGTGAGAGTCTTGTCACTAGGCATGTTAAGCGAGGGAGGTCTAGACCAATAAAGACTTGAAATGAAACTATAACAAAAGACATGATGTGCTTAGGCATTAGTGATATTATGACAAAAGATAGGGCACATTGGCGACAAAGGATCCATATAGCCGACCCCACTATAGTGGGATAAAGGCTTGAGTGTTGTCGCAAATAATTTATTTATTACTGGTTCCTTGAACTTTGATAATTGAGAAGCCAAATATATATAGAAGTAACTTCAGAAGGTCACCAAATAATCAACATTAGCATTATTTGTAGTATATACATCCATGCAAAAGGTAATCAGGTTTTATAATAAGACAACAGGGAACTTTTACTCACAGTCAATCCAACTCAAAATAATGAACTGCATAGCTTGGATGATCACTGCATGAATATTACTTTCTCGCAAAAATTGTTAATAACAATAATAAATGCAATCAACTTAAACCATAACTTATTATAGATATAGAATTATTGATGTTTAAATTTGATGCAAAGTTTACTGAACATGCTCTTTGAATCCACTTTGTATTTCAAAGTTTACTGAACATAATAAGTTTACTGAACATGCTCTTTGAATAGTCTTATTGCATGAATGGTAATGAGCTTCCAACAGCAGAAGGCAAATTCCTTCGGGAAATTGAATTAGAAGGGATCATAGCTGTTGACGAGGAAATTATAAAACCTCAGAAACATAAAGAATAACAATAAGCTTAAACTTGGTTGCAGAAGTGCTCAAGGACTTGCAAAGAAAAACATCACCAAATACTACACTGAATTAAAAAATTGAAAACAGAAGGAAACTATGAAACCAAATAGTTTGCTGAACATGGCTCCGTGAGAGACAACAAGAGGAAGAACTTCACATGCCAAGAGGTGGTGCTTCACGCGAGCGAGAGGTGTAGCTTCACGTTCGAGAGGGGCTTCACAATCGGCGAGGGGTTTTGGCGACGGGCGAGAGGGAGAGGTAGCGTGAGAAGCGGGCTTACGGGTTGTATTGAAAAAATCCATAAATGTTAATAAACTACTTTCATCCCGTGAAGACTGCAAAGTGCACATTGGGCGCACCTTGCGATTTGGAGGAATCGCGCCTGCGCATCCCGCCCGCCTCTGCTTAGCAGAGACGCAACTCCTTGTGCCTATATTTTATTCTTGTTGATGAGGACTGGGATTGTGATGTTTAATTACCTATATTTTATTGGTAACAATGATTGTGCCTATACTCTGTATTACAGCTTTACCCACTCCTAAAGATAATTTGGTGCATGCATGACATAGACAACAAAGTTTTCCTTTCATAAAAGTTAACTTGTCCATTATTTTTCCTCTTTAAAATTGTATTGTTGCTAAAGTTCTTCTTCTCTCGTATCCTCATTCTCCCTACAAAACCTAGTGTCCATTCTCTTCGACAGTGATATTTGTACAACCCCGTGTTCATCGAGAGGGTCCACCAGGTCAGGCGAGCGAGCCAGGGCGACCGGCCGCACCAGTACAGAAGGCGGGCGAGCCCAGATGGCTGGTTCGCTCTCGCCAAGGCTTGGCGAGCGAGTCATGCAAGCCAACTCATCCCTCCCGCGTCAGCCTAGGCGACCTCATCGCCGACCCGCCTCCGTGTAGGGAAGGCGAGCCTTGGCAGCCCGGCTCGCGCTCGCCTAAAGTTAGAAGGCGAGCTGTGCGAGCCGTGCCACATCCGCCCTGTAGAAGGGCGAGTTGATCCCCTGTTCCTCGGCACTCGCCCAGTGGGGCCCAGAGGCAAATTACCTGGATGTCCTTGTAGGGGGTGCAAATAGCTTTCCAGAATAACGAAGTTACGCTGTTGGCAGACCCAGTTGGGCTGCACATAGTTTTTCAAAACAGCAGAGGTTGGCTATTTGCAGGCCATTTTCAGAAATCTATAAATAGAACCAAGAGTGGTACCTCAGAATGCATGCTTGTGCCCCGATCTTCTTGCGCTTTCTGAGGTATCCTTAGCTCGACATTTGGCTAGGGAGGCGAAGCACTCTAAGATCTTTCGGGTGTGTGGTGGGACCTCCACGCCGAGCCCTTGGGTCTGTCTCTTGCTCTTTTCCCTTAGTTGTTTGGCCCGCGAGAGAGAAGTAGGTGTACGATCACCCCTTCCCTAAGGATGAACTCCACAGAGACCAAGTTTTCGGTTTCAACAATATTTGCTGCCCCTCAAGTTGCCAAATGTTTTTGAAAATCATTTTTGGTACATCATTGAGAGAAAGTTGAAGTTGACATGTGTTAACCCAGAAATCCACGATCCTCTCCAAGATGGCTAGCTCAGCAAGCCGCGGGCTCCTCCGTCTCATCCGGGGGGGGGGGGGGAGTTCCCGACCTATTATCCAGCTAGCTGCGCAGATAAACTTCTCTGTCCGCGCGGCTAGGCTAGTCGCCTGGTAGTCGTCAGCTCTGCGTTGGCGCAGACTACTGCCCAGTCCGCAACAACAGGTCGCGCGGCTAGCCGGGCGGGTAGCGGTCTCTTCCAACCCACAACTAGAAAGCAGACTCTCATCAGCCCGCCTGCGACAGGCGGCCTCGCATTCCAGTCCGCGGTAACCTTGTCATCAGGTTGCTTGGCAGTGGATAACACCCAAGCAGGCGGCAGATTCAATCTCCAGCTCGCCAACAACAGAGACAACACTCCAGTTCGCCAGCAACAGTAGGCGACCTGCCTCCAGGTCGCCCAACAGTAGGCGAGCTGCCTTCAGTTCACCCAGCAGTAGGCGACCTGCCTCCAGGTCGAACAGCAGTAGGAGACCTGCCTCCAGGTCGCCCAGCAGTAGGCGCCCTGCCTCCAGGTCGCCCAGCAGTAGGCGCCCTGCCTCCAGGTCGCCCAGCAGTAGGCGCCCTGCCTCCAGGTCGCCCAGGAGAAGGCCCCTTGCTCCAGGTCGCCCAGAAGCTGTAGTCGATCTGCTATCTGCCAACGGGTAGCGGACTCGGTCTCAGTCCGCCTGAGGGGGGATGACTTGCTCAGCCCAGCAGTAGGCGGACTCCCCACCAGACCGCACACCACAGCGCGGATTCAACTTGTCTGCCAATAGGTGGCAGACTCGATTCTTCCCACCAACAGGGGCAACCTGCTCCTATTCGGCAGAAGGTGGCAGACTCGTTCTCAGTCCGCCTAAGGGAGGTGGACTTGCTCCGCCCTCCAGCACACTCTTCACCAGACCGCACAACACAACACAGACTCAACGTCAGTCCACCAGAAGGTGGCAGACTCGTCTCATCCAGCAGCGGAGGCGAACTCACCCTGTCCGCCATGTACCAGGCGGACTCTTTACGCGGTCCGCCAGAAGCATCTTCAGCTTCCCAACATCGGCTTCTCCCAGCAGCATGCGAGCTACTCCTCAGTCCGCAGCATGTCGCGGACTCGATTGCAGCTCGCCCATGTCATCGGGGTGACGTCATCAAGCCCAGTTCTGGACGTCAGCTCCTCGAGCATATAAATAAGCCCCCATACCTCTTGAGAAGAGGAGGACAGTGGAGGACGACCCCTGGGGAGCAACATTGGCAGCAAACCCTGCAGATACAACTTCCTATCCGCCAACCGTTCTTGCGGACCGACCACCTGTCCACGCGGCCTCAGCGGCTAAGCCTTGCGGTCTAGTCCCTGAACTTTGCTCCTGTAGCAGCCTGTCCCAGCGACCTCAGCGTCTTCCCTGCCTGATCGTGCAGTAGGCCTAAGGCAGCGAGCTGCGGGATCAGCAGCCCGCGCGGTCTACCGACCTGTTTGTTCAGTCCGCGCGGCCTCTGGCAACCTCTTTCTTCTAGCCGCCAGCTTCCCCTTGTACCCTTTATATTTTTCATGTAAAGGAGCAACTCAAGCTGTAATGTTGATTCATAATCAAAGGAAAGCCCGTCGCAAGAGTGACATTTAAGCCGCGGCGGGCGAACTCCGCTGTTGCCGCTGCTAGCGGCCCTCTCTCTTTTTTTCTCTCTTCTCCTCTCCTCTCTCAGCCTCAACCGCTAATCCCTAACCGTTAAAGTAACTGGCTGCTCGACAGTTCCTCATCAACCTCCTTTTACCCCCGCATTCCCGGATCGAACGTGTTCTCTGTCACCTCTCTATCACAGAGGCGCATTTCCTGCATCAACAGTTAACACACGACCTTCAGATCTCGAACAGACGGTGAAAACCAACGGTTAGCCATGACAGATCATCAACCTGCCGAGAACCTTGCTCTTTCAAGTCCTAGTGAAAATCCTCTCTAAGAAGCCTTGAAGCAATCGCGTCGGGAAACCGCCCAGCAATTCCAGGCAATCAACCATACTCTAGCTGCTATCACGCAGCGATTAGAGGTGCAATCCGCAGCAGCACCAGTTCCTCCAGTCAATCCAACACCAGCATTGGGGAATCCGCAAACCTATCCTCCAGCCTATCCGCCGGTCTATCCTCCTGTTTATCCACCAACCTACCTGCCAGGGCAGGCAGCAGCTCCTTTGCGATCTCAAAATGACGAATTTATAGCTCGTCAAAACTTCTTCCGGGAAGCTGCCCGAGGAAGACCAAGATTTCTGAACTTTCAGGAAAGTCACCCCTAATCTCCTGCTCCTGCATTTGCTCCTCCCGTTGCAACCTTTCCTTCCTATCCTCCCGCTCCTTTTTCAACTGCAGCTTATGCTTCGTTTTTTCCTTTCCCTTATGTGTTAGGGGAGCAGAAAGAGCCATCGCCGTTTACAGAGAGTGTACGACATGAACCAACTCCAGCTAACTTCCGAGAGCCGCAATTACCAGTTTACACTGGGGAGTCTAACCCAATCACACACTTGCAAGCTTTCGAGTCAGCCGTCGCTCTCAAGACTCTTACAGATGCTAGCAGGTGCAAACTTCTCGTAACATCCTTTGATGAACAAGCAAGGGAGTGGTTCTATGGACTGCGCCCTCAGTCCATCACTTTCTTTGCCGATCTGCGAAGAGAACTTCTGCTCAGATTTTCTACCTCTACAAAGAGGAAAGACGGTCCTGAAGCCCTGTTTGAGATCAGGCAGTAAGAAAATGAGATTTGGGCTCATTTTGCTGATCGTTTTCAAAGAGAAATTCTTGACATTGAAAACGTCGATGTAGAAATGTTCCGAGTCGCTCTGATAAGTGGTTTAAGGGAAGGACCACTAAAATTTGAGGCTAACGTCTGAGTGCCAAGGACATATCATGAGATGATCAGTCTTGTCAACTTATACATACGAGGTGAAAAGAGCAATCCCAACTATATTTCCAGGCTTGTAACGGAGAAAGATTCTTCTTCTTCATACAGGCAACCTCCAAAGTCTCCTCAGAAGGATTTTCAACCGCGAGTAAGGAAGGGAAGGAATTTCATACGTCATCAACTCCTCTTCCCAAGCCAGGATCATTTCCAAGGACAAAGATTATAATTGCCAGCTCCTTATCCGGCAGTAGCTCCGCAAGCAGCTTCGATTTATCAACAACCGAATTATGCAGGAAGTAGACCAAATTATGAAAATCTGAACTAGACCAAATTATGCAGGAAGTAGTCCAAGTGATGAAAGGAAAGACCGGTTATAAAAGGCCCTATCAGCCCGCAGATCAAAGATCCAATGATTCAGATCCCTACTGCGAGTTCCATAAAGAGAAAGGGCATCCAACCGAAAACTGCCGAGCACTTCGTCAACTGTGTGGAGAAGATGCTGTGACAGGGTAAATTGCGTAACTTATTCCAGAAGGATGACCACTCTGATCCGTCTACTTCAAAAGACAAAGAAGTAGCGGACATTCCTTTCGGCTCAAAGGGAGTGAGCCAAATCAGCAATGACATTAACTTCATTATTGGTGAGAACATTGATGCGGATGACGTAGACACCCTTGAAGATCTATTCTGAGGTGAAGATGGACACAACAAACTTCTAAAAGCTCTTCGCGATCATGTCTGATCGATTTTGTTCTCCATATTGAACATTTCTCTTACATATGTTCTGAACATTTCTAAGTTCTATTTCATTCATTTCAATAAATTTTGCATCAGAGATCCCGTACTGACACATTTCACTTTTTGGAGTGCCTCCTCCTTTATTTTCTCTTTGCCAAAGGGATCGCTGAGCCAACGAGATATCGTCAAGTCTTGCTCGTCCCCCCATAGGTTGGTTTCTGGCGTAACACCACGATGACCACATATAGCGGGGAGTGTTCGCATATGTGCAGTGGGAGCCGTTCAATCTGTGCAGACGGACTTCAGGGCTTCGGATTCTAGCCTGTATCTAACACACAACGCGCATCAAGGGAGGTCTCAGTGTGTTAGCTCTGCTGTGCTTCGCTCAGGATACTATTACAGCTTTGATGATCTTTCTTGAGCGGGCAATGTTATCCCTCGGGGAACACCTCAGGCACACCCGGCCTTATTGATCATCTCACGCTGTGACAGTTGAATACTCCAAGGTACTCTCAAGTTGTACCTTCAGGGGAGCCACGACATTGTTGATCTTTTAGGGCGAGCAATGTTGTAGACCACTTGACGCACCTGTCCTAACTGATCAGCGTAGCTTGTAGCCCAAGGCATGAGAGCAGTGCGTCCATCGTTTCCTTCTTAGGATTTTGTTTTTCTTTTTTGTGTCCTTCCGGGGGTGCGCGGTTAGTCCGCTCTTAGTAGATCTACACTCTTGATGACCTTTCTTGTGCGGGCAATGCTTTAGCCCCCGGGGAACACCTGGGGCGCACCCGGCCTTATTGGTCATCTTCGGGTGTAAATTGCTTTTGTGAACTGCCTTCTTTCAGGTTAACAGGTTAAATTCAACCTCTCCGAAGGATTTATGACGTTATACTTCTTGCTTATACTCGCTTTATATACTCAGCTCATACAAAGCTCTATCCACTAGCAGTGTATCTACCATGCTTACTGAATATTTTTTTGGCACCAATTGTTTAATCAAAGAATCTGGTTCTCTTTGTCGACAAGCCATGCTATTGAAGTCTAATCAAAATGGTTTCATCTGGCTGATCTGGATTTCATATTGAGGATGTCATATCTGATCACGCATCAACATTTGCAAGTTCCCCTCAGATACTTGCAAATCATTTTTCTTTCACATCTGTTTCTTACTCTTCTTTTTGCAGAGATTAGCAGATGCTTGCCAGTTCCCCTCAGGTACTTGCAAGTTATTTTTCTTTCATATCTGCTTCTTACTCTTCTTTTTGCAGAGATCGACAAATATTTGCAAGTTCCCCTTAGGTACTTGCACGTTATTTTTTCTTTCAATCTGCTTCATACTCTTCTTTTTGAGAGATTGACAGATATTTGCAAGTTCCCCTCAGGTACTTGCAAGTTACTTTCCTTTCATATTCGTTTCTTACTCTTTTTTTGCAGAGATCGACAGATATTTGCAAGTTCCCCTCAGGTACTTGCAAGTCACTTTCTTTCATATATGCTTCTCACTCTTCTTAATTGCAGAGATTAGCAGCTGCTTGCAAGCTCCCTTCTGATACCTGCAAGCTATTGTTCTTCTATACCCCCTCTCACTTTTGTTTTGCAGAGCTCAGTAGAAGGCATTCACAAGTCTTCTTCACTTTGCAAGAACAATTCAGGTACACACAAGATGTGCCGTTTTCCACTTACAATCTTTTCCTTTGCAGGAGAAAAATAACTATTTACAGACCTTTCTGAGAAGAGACATCAGGTTCTATCTCTTCCTGCCCATTATCTTTTCTACTATATTTCTGAGGGGCGGATCACGATTTTAGGGGTTACCTCTATTTTTTCGAAGTTTCCTGCAAACTTAAAAAAGTGCGGAGATTATGTTAACCCAGAAATCCACGATTCTCTCCAAGATGGTTAGCTCAGCAAGCCGCGGGCTGCTCCGTCTCATCCGGGGGTTCCCGACCTATTTTCCAGCTAACCGCGCGGATAAACTTCTCTGTCCGCGTGGCTAGGCTAGTCGCCTAGTAGTCTCCGACTCTGCGTTGGCGCGGACTACTACCCAGTCCACACCAACAGGTCGCGCGGCTAGCCGGGCGGGTAGCGGTCTCCTCTAGCCCACAGCTAGTAAGCCGACTCTCATCAGCCCGCCTGCGACAAGCGGCCTCGCATTCCAGTTCGCGGTAACCTTGTCATCAAGTCGCTTGACAGTGGATAACGCCCAAGCAGGCGGCGAATTCAATCTCCAGCTCGCCAGCAGCAGGGACGACACTCCAGCTCGCCAGCAGCAGTAGGCAACCTGCCTCCAGGTCGCCTAGCAGTAGGCGACCTGCCTTCAGGCCGCCCAGCAGCAGGCGACCTGCCTCCAGGTCGCCCAGCAGCAGGCGACCTGCCTCCAGGTCGCCCAACAGCAGGCGACCTGCCTCCAGGTCGCCCAGCAGTAGGCGCCCTGCCTCCAGGTCGCCCAGGAGAAGGCCCCTTGCTCCAGGTCGAGTAGTGGTCGATCTGCTATCCGCCGACGGGTAGCGGACTCGGTCTCAGTCCGCCTGAGGGGGGTGGACTTGCTCCGCCCAGCAGTAGGCGGACTCCCCACCAGACCGCACATCACAGCGCGGATTCAACTTGTCTGCCAATAGGTGGCGGACTCGCTTCTTCCCACCAACAGGGGTGACCTGCTCCTTCTATTCGGCAGAAGGTGACATACTCGTTCTCAGTCCGCCTAAGGAAGGTGGACTTGCTCCGCCCTCCAGCACACTCTTCACCAGACCACACAACACAGCGCGGACTCGACGTCAGTCCGCCAGAAGGTGGCAGACTCGTCTCATCCAGCAGTGGAGGCGGACTCACCTTGTCCGCCATGTACCAGGCAGACTCTTTACGCAGTCCGCCACAAGCATCTTCAACTTCCAACATCGGCTTCTCCCAGCAGCAGGCAAGCTACTCCTCAGTCCGCATCATGTCGTGGACTCGATTGCAGCTCGCCCATGTCATCGGGGTGACGTCATCAAGCCCAGTTCTGGACGTCACCTCCTCGAGCCTATAAATAGGCCCCCATACCTCTTCAGAAGGGGAGGACAGTGGAGGACGACCCCAGGGGAGCAACATTGGCAGTAAACCCTACAGATACAACTTCCTATCCGCCAACCCTTCTTGCGGACTGACCACCTGTCCGCGCGGCCTCAACGGCTAAGCCTTGCGGTCTAGTCCCTGAACTTTGCTCCTGCAGCAGCCTGTCCCAGCAACCTCAGCGGTCTTCCCTGCCTGATCGTGCAGTCCGCTCGGCCTAAGGCAGCGAGCTGCTGGATCAGCAGCCTGCGCGGTCTGCCGACCTGTTTGTTCAGTCCGCGCGGCCCCTGGCAACCTCTTTCTTCTAGCCGCCAGCTTCCCCTTGTACCTTTTATATTTTTCATGTAAAGGAGCAACTCAAGTTGTAATATTGATTTATAATCAAAGAAAAGTCTGTCGCAAGAGTGACATTTAAGCCGCGGGGGCGAACTCTGCTGTTGCCGTTGCTAGCGGCCCCCCTCTTTTTTTTCTCTTCTCCTCTCCTCTTTCGGCCTCAACCGCTAATCCCTAACCGTTAAAGTAACCGGTTGCTCGAGAGTTCCTCATCAACCTCCTTTTACCCCCGCATTCTCGGATCGAACGTGTTCCCTGCACCTCTATCGCAGAGGCGCATTTCCTGCATCAACAACATGACTTTTCAAATCAAAATTCCAAGATAATACAAAGTCAGTTTTGTTTTTATGCCAGTTATTCACATTGATATTTGCTAATTCTATTTTGATTTTTGATTCAATCCTTGTTATAAGTGAAATCATGATTGTTTCATCGAAGGTTCTATGTTCATACATCCTGGCAAGTGGTGTTAGTGAAATTATTCCATGTTATTTTTGGCTTGAGATAGTTCTTATTGCTTCTTATCTTGATGATAATGTTCCGTCTGATGTACTCTCTTTGGAAGTCCTTTGACTGTACTGCTTAAGCCCTTTCTTCAAACTTAGTTGTTCATTTCTATTCCTCTTCAAGTCTTTGGTTGCTCATCTTTCATATCTAATGTTATTTTTGCTAAAGGAAAGCTGGATCCAAGATGCATTTATGTGATGGAAAGTTTGATCCAAGATGCATCTTGGTGAAGGAAAATTGGATCCAAGGCCATCTATATCATTTTCCCTGGTTACTCTTCCCCTAAGAATGGATACGAATGCGGCTTTGCAGATCAAGTAGCAGTTTTAGGATATCAAATTTTCCAGAATCCAACTCTATTTAGGGGTGATTCCACTAGAAAAGTCATTGCTCTTTCATCCCTCTTAGTTACTCTCCCTCCACTTGATCCTTTTTATTCTCAACCATCTCCACCAGATCTTCATCCACAGTTGGATTGGTTTTCCATTCATGCCATCTATAAGAAAGAAGTTTAGGTAAGATGGAGAACCATTACTAAAGAAGAATTGTACATTTACATTAGAAATAAAAACAAGCAAGTGATTGGAGCTCCCACACATCACAAGAACGGTGAATAAATGAAGTCTAGAACCTTGAAGTACAAAAGAAGAATGTGCCATGTTGGAAGTTAATATATCTATCTTGATATATCAATTTTTCTTAGAAAAGGGATCAGAGCATCTACATTACACATTAGGCTCCGTTTGGCACGGTGGTGGCTGTCGTAAACACATGAGCTAAACCGTCATTCGTTAAGGATCACCTAATAAACATCACCCGTTTGAACATAATGACCGCCACCACCGTGCCAAACGGAGCTTAAGTCCTAACTTTTTATTTCATCACATTTTGCCACTAGCTTTACAAGCCTCGGCTAAAAATATTTTAAAGTGCCCGTCTCTAGAACATTTAGGAGCCTCTACAAGGTTTTGAATGGTGAACTACTGTCCTAGAAGAGGATGACTATCTCCAAAGAAATAATTATGTGAAATTGTTGAATTGCATGGAAGAAAGAAGCCAGCTAGGTGTGTTTTTAAAATAGAGTTCGACTAAACAAAATATGATGGTACAGTATAGATGTATATTAGTGGTTAAAGGGCTTAGTCTTTTGGAGCAGACAACACAAAGGAATCTAATTATTTTCTATATGGAAGTGGCCGAGAGGAAGAAGTATCATTAGGTGGTTTGAATCTAGTCACGGTCACACCAATCATGTGTGCAAGCTAGTTTAAACAATTATTGAGATAGGTTCTTCAGGAGGAGAAAGGCTAAAAAGTTGTTTCAATAGAGATAGGGATACCAGTTGTTGGTGGAAAACTAAGAGAATCACATAGAAGTGAAAAATATTACCCATTTGATGAGATCTTGAGTTACATGAAATCTACGTCTTGTATTTTTAGAAAGATGGAGATCGAAATATAGAGGACTACACATGCAAATTGTTCTGGCTCTAGTGGTAATAATAGATTTACATCGTGCTATTGTCCAGCTTAAAGCACGTCTTATACACTATGGTTTCACTAATACTCTAATAATCTAGGTCTCTAGATTCATCCAAGGCCATTTCCACTTATCCAGTATTATTCCCATACTTCTAGAATATTGTATTCGTTATTATGTAAATAACCTCGGAGAGGTCTAGATGGTTCTAGGAAAGTTAGGGCTAGAGGATTCTAGAATTTCCATTCTTTGAAAGGAAAATGGACCGTGGGATATAAAAGCGGAACGCTTACTCATCTGAGCTTTAAACCAAGAAGTTTTTTTCTTTTCTAACCCTCCCCACTTTTCTTATGGGCGTTGTTGCAATTCACTACATGGTTGCTGACAATGTTGATTTAAAAGTGTAAGTTTTAAGCTTGCTGAGGTGTTGAGTGCAAGACTCCTAAGTGTCTCACAGGTTCCCTTATTAAAACTCCAGTCCTAATCTATAGAGATGAAGTTTTTCTAAAAACTCTAGTCTCATGGCATCTGCCCTTATTAATATCATACTCATATATAGAGGGTCTGTGATGGGGATTGTTACAAATAGGCCTACACGATGATCAGAGTCGTGTGTTTTGTGTGGGTCGACGATCCATGAATTTTAGTTATTTTTAAATTTTTTGAGTCTATTTAAGGGTTGTCATGATCAGAGAATCATGACCGTCTATGATGAGCCCTTAGTCTATAAGTAGAGATAGATGGTTCATTTCGAGGGATTGAAAGTTTGAGTGAAAAAAATGTACGTTCGATCACATGGTTCCAAAGCCGGAATCTCAAGTGCGAAGCTTGAGAATTATCGTTCTTATCCCCCTTTTCATTGGCCGGCCACCCCACATTCTCCCACCCTCTTCTCCATCCAGCTCGCTTTCCCTCTTCCCCACCACATTACTCGGCCGGCCTCTCCCCTCTCCCTCCACCTCCAAATAATTGGCCTCCGTACCCTCCCTACAGCATCACCACCATTCTAATTCTCTTCTTTTCAGTTTTTCGGTGATTGCCGAAAAACCACCTCCAGCCACCACTGTCGAACCTCGACCACCTCCTCAAACCACCCCAACCCCCACCATTTAAATTCCTCTCATTTTCTGTTTTCCGGTGATTGCCGGAAACCACCTCCGGCCACCACCACCACTGGAGGTTCCCTCCGTCCACCTCCGGCCAGACACCACCCTCCCATCCCCATCATAATTCCCAAACCACCTCCCCAATAGCCCACTACCCCATCCCATCATCTCCACCCTCCTCAAATTTAGGCCATTATCCCTCTAAATTTCCTCCACATCTCCCATTCCCCCACTCCCCAATAGCTCCTAAACCTCTCACGTGGATCCACTTTCTCAGCCTCCAACCGAGCCCACCTCTCCCAAACAGCAGCCAGCCACATCCCCCACACCCGGCCCCCAGTACACATCCAAACCCAGCCCCCCTCCTTTCTCCGAGTGGATGGAAGCCTCTGCAGCCTTCCAGCCTCCTTCCCAACACCCAGAATATTATCTAGAGTGGCTAATTGCAAGCAACCCTCTGGAATAGCCTTCCAGCCCCTCTCCTTCTCAACTCCACCCGTCTGGAACCACCCTTCCTGCTCCAGGAAATTGACTGCAGCTGCTCTGATTGTAATTCCTCAGTTCCCTGCTATCCCGGAGCCCTCCCAAACACTGGACCCGATGCTGAAGACCCATTCCAGCAGCCTTAAACCTCTGTCTCACACTCCCAGTTCTCCTGAACACTCTACCAGCTCTGTAAATCTATATCCAGATGTATATACAGCACCCATTTACTGCTTTAGAGCCATTTAGTCTCTTGAAACAGCCCTCTTGAACCCAACCCACTATTGTCCACAGTCATCCAGCCCTGCAGCAGTCCAGCTCCAGGGCATCAAGCTTCCCCCGGGGCCACCATTCAGTCTTTTACCACCTATTCAGTCCCTTGAAGTTTTCCGGAAAGCATACCAAGCCCTCTACTACTTAGTTGTAACTTGTGTAAGCTCTCTTGTTGGAAATTGGATCTCATTTTAGCTCTCTACTTGAAGAATATTTGTTTGTAATCTTTGTTTCCAAGTTTTGAAACATTGTACTTCCCATTTATTGACTTATTTGATTGTGAGTTCACTTGCATTTATACAACTTCACGTGTCTCCTTTTTTGCTAAGCTCTAAAAACCACGGTATATCCTATATATTATGATTTATAAAAAATTTACTATGCAAGCTCTAAAAACCACTAGTCGTCAGATTCATATTGCTGCATTTAGGGTTCATCCATTATTCCCTTGATCGAGCCGTCATGCGTCAGTCCGGAGTAGTGCTTAGGTTGTCTATAGTGTAATATAGAGGTTCTAAATTCAAATAACAAGGGAAAACATCTTCGCAAATATTGGGATAAAGTTGTATAGATCAACCATCTCAGATCCTCTTCCTTTGTTGGAGCTTCATTTTATTAAATTTAAACCCTTTTTTGAACATTTCTAAATGCTTATTATTTCTAATTGTTTTGACAAATATGTCATGATTGAGTTACTTTCAAGAAGTATATTTTAGGACAAGGGTGAAAAAATTCCCGTGCCTTGAATGCTCGCCCAATCAAGAGCCTAAGTATGCATGGATTTAGTATTTCCTATTTCAGCCCCTCGTTAGACCTAAGGGGGGTTTAGGCCTCCGATTTGGCTTGAAGTCTAGCTCGGTAACTCGCCCTTGTTAGGCTTCGACACTAGACCTGCGTGATCGAAAGATTCAACTGGGTGTTGGCGGCCAAGTTTTGGAAATGTTGTGTCATGCAAGGGGGTCTAGCTAACACAAGATTGGGCCGTGGGGCCTTGGCAAGCACTCTTTATTTTCGGCTAGATTAGACCTGACAAAAGAAGGGTCTTGAGGCTGGCCTTGGCCTTGTCAGCCTTATCTGCACGCCTATATTTGGTAGCTCGCAGTATGCCAGTATCCTTTACCTGCATCTTCCGACCAACAAAAAATTGCGAACTTCATGATGATTTTTGTTGCAATTTTACTTTAATCTTGGTCAATGTACCACTATTAGTTCCATCTCCCTCAGTTTTATGGCTTGTTTGGCGTGGCGGTGGAATTTCCGCGGAAACCATTCGCGCTGCGGGACTGCAACCGCAGTTCCCGCGGTGCGGATGGTTTCCGTGGAAATTCCGCGGTTTTCAGCGGCGGGGCGGAGCCCTACCTCCCGTTCGCGGCCCCGCCAAACACACGGGAACCGCGGTCGGGCGGTTTCATCCACGTGAACGGTGCGGTTCCGCCCCGCCAAACGGAGCCTTAGTCAATATTTTCTCACATCTAGTCAAATATTTTGAGTCCGCACCTTGCTAAACAACTTTGTTCAAGGATTTGGTGTAGTTTTCGTTTTTGTTACTCTAAAATTCAATTATGCCCTGAAAGAAAATATAATGATTTAGAAACTAAATGTGAATTTTGTGGGTCTCTTCCTAGCAAATCAAGCCATCATGGCTGTTCTGATGATTCCAAATCTGTGTTTAGAGGAGCTGGAAACTAAATTCATAATGTATTTTTGGTGATTTCTCTGCTGATGATGGAAATTAGATCTAGACTTGGTCTGGAGCATATTGCTGACTTTAGCACATGGTTCTCTAGCTTTGTGCGGTTGTGTTTGTCTATGTTGTTAAAGGCGCGCCTCAGGCGCTTGAGGCGCGCCTTTGTGCGCTTGAGGCGCGCCTTTGTGCGCTTGAGGCGCGCCTTTGTGCGCTTGAGGCGCGCCTTTGTGCGCTTGAGGCGCGCCTTTGTGCGCTTGAGGCGCGCCTTTGGACACTTGAGGCGCGCCTTTGGACATTAAATGCGTGTCTGGGTGTAATTTTTGCTGTAAATTTTCTTTTTTTCAAAATAATGAAAAAATAATGCTAGAGCTCAATAATTTTTATAAGATTTAGTGTTTTTGAAACATAATCGATCTTTGAGACTTATATATGATCCAAACAACCATATTAATTTTATTTTTTAAAAGACAAATGATAGAAATGAATATTTAATGAGTAAAATATATGAAGAATCGTTCAAGAAGATGAACTGATATTTGATGTTGATTATTTAAAATGAATGTGGTTGCGCCTTGCCTTCTCCGGGCGCGCGCCTGCGCCTTGAGCTTTGCGCCTATGCTCCATGACCCATTTGCGCCTTGGTGCGCCTTGCGCCTTTAATAACTAAGGTGTTTGTTGATATTTACATTTTAATTTTCTCGTACAAATCCATTTATTGATGGTAGGTTTATCCCTGTTGTCCTTTTCCCATTGGTGTATGCAACAAAATTTGCAATCTTACTTATTTATGCATCCTTCTTCAAGATGGAAATTAATTCTCATGTGCTTTTTACTTTGAATTATTTTGTTCAGGACGGAAGAGTGGGCACTGTTCCTCCCAAGTTCCTCTCTCCAGGTCATAGTGGTGGTTATGGCATGTTACCAGGGCGTACAATGCCAAACATGTATAGCGATGCTGCATTTCCAAATGCATCTCCAGTGAGACCATCTCCAAGAATATTTGCAGCACCTGATTCTCCAAATATTTCAGTTGATGCATATCGTTTGCGTCATGAAGTTTCAGCAATGGTATCTTTTCATGCATATCACAGTACTCACATCATTTGATTTCTTATTGCACACTGATGTATACTAAATTGGAAAATGTGTTGAAAATTAGAAAATCAGCTAATTAATTTATCCATGCCACGACCCCGGGAGAGTGGGCTCTACGTTAGAGAATCCCGAGCTTAAGCTTTTTCATAAATATTTTTCAGGTGGGTTAGTTAACCACTAGCGCTTCACATATAAATAACCACGATTCTAGCAATGAGTGTGAAAATTTACATCAACGGAGGAGAGTGTAAGTAATTAGTAGTGATCACTTAAATGTAATTGCATAAAATTAAATTAACAGAGAGGAAGTGGAGAGTATACCTTCCGTAATTATAACTTTTCATGCATATCACAGTACTCAAATGATTTGATAATTTTTATAGCAAACCTATTATACCTAAAAATATAATATATCAAATAATACTTTTACAAATATTAGGTCCTCTTAAATCTAGAAGAATGTATTTGGGAACAACTTCTAGATATTGTTGCAGATGACGTGTGCACTTTTGTACGAATGTTTTTCATATGATAACTCGGTAGGTGGGAAACAATTGTGAAATTTCTTTTGGTGTATTATGTATGTTTTTTATCAAATCATAGAAACATCCGTTCTCTAAATGCAGCTTCAGGATGTGCGCACCTACTCGTACTCAGATCTTGCATTATTAGGAGCTCCATCTAATGTGGTTGTGGGACATCCTGGTCATGCTCCACGTCTCCCTCTGCCTATGTAGTCCTAAGTTGCATTATCATAATTTGTGTCTCACTCCCTTATATAAGGGAGTGGTAGTGTGTTACGCCCCCAAACATGACACAGTTCTTCGGGCGTCAATATGCCCCTGGCGGAAGAAGAAGACAGACAACAACGGGGCTGAACCATCCGGTTCACCGCCCTCTCACTAAAGACAGACGGCTTGGAGCTGAACCACCCCGGTTCAGCCCCGTATGGGAGGGGTTGACCAGCCCCTCTTGGGCCTGGGTTTAAATATACCCAGGGCTCTCTCTTTTGGGGGAGAAGAGGTATTATCATGTATTTTCCTCCTTCCCCCCCGCCAACCCTAAATTCTCTCTAGACTTCTCCCTAGTTCTCTCCCCCTCTCCAATCACCTATCATTTGGTATCAGAGCATTCGCCCTACGGCCATGGTGAACACCCGCTCGCAAGAAGAAATCAACCGGTTGGAAACCCTAGAGGAGAACTACGCCGGGTTCACGGATTCGGTATCCGCCATCGAAGAGAAGATGAGGGCGTCTACGCAACGCTTGGAAGAACGTATCGATGCCCGTATGGAAGAACTCAAGGCCCTATTATCGCAAAATCTGAAAGGAAAGACGCACGAGGAGATCGGCAGGTTGCAAAATGCCGCGACTTCCGCTTCACACTATCTCGCGCCGCAAGTGGGCGAGGGTTCTAGATCGGGCGACCCGGCTTGGATCAGGATGGGACTCAGCGGCACCGACGGCGCAGCGGGATTGGCAAGGGTTCCGGATTGGCGCAGAATGGGCACGTCAGCCTCCACCGGTGCGGGATTGATCCTGATCGGGGCTGGCGACTTCGGAGCAGGGCATGCGCCCTGGGGGCGGTTCATCAGCGAGCAGGGAGGTGCCGGACGGGCTCCAGACGCTCCGTTGGGGGGTCCAAGGGGCCTCCTTCCCCATCCACGGGGCTGGGCACCTCCAGGAGGGTACGAGGCCGACATTCCTTGGCGCGGCCAGCAACATCAAGGCTACCCGGGCCCAAATCATGGCCCTACGGAGCCAAGAAGACCAACATGGCATGGGCACGAACAAGGGTGGCAAGGTCAAGCAGCCCCACGAGCGTACATGCCTTCGAAATTGGCGCGCATGAATTTCCCAAAGTACAACGGAGGGGACGCTCTCGAATGGGTGCAGAAGGCCGATCTTTTTTTCAGCTATCAAGAGGTTCCAGAATGCCAATTGGTACAGCTAGCATCATTCCACTTGGAGGATGACGCCTTCCAGTGGACATAGTGGTTTTTGAGGGGCAAGGACTACGTGTCCTGGGCCGATTTTGTGGAAGGTTTCACCAACAGATTCGGGCCACTGGAGTATGAGGACTTGGAGGCCCTCCTGCAAAAATTACGTCAGAAGGGATCAATGATGGAATACTGTACGGAGTTCGAAAGGCTGGCAAATCGAGTACACTGGGTAGAAAAGACGTTACTCAGCTGTTTTGTATGGGGACTGAAGGAACACTTACGTGATGAGGTTCAAACCTATATACCTCGCAGTCTGAACCATGCCATCAGCTTAGCCCGCATTCAAGAAGAGCGCTTCAACAGATAGCAGACCCGCAGCACGTGGAGACCTATGGCTCCACCGTCAGCCGTCAGGAGAGAGCCACTGGCGACCGGTAAACCTACTGTGACACGATTATCTTGGTCCGAGCTGCAGACGAGGAAAGAGAAGGGACTATGTTTCAACTACGATGAAAAGTTTGCGCCCAAACACAAATGCCAGAAGATACAAGTTTATATGCTACATGAGGATGTGGAGGAGTAGCCTTCCCCCGAATCTGAGTTGGATGAGGACTTAGATTTGACCGAGTTTGGAGTGTCCATACATGCGATGGAAGGTTGCAACGCCCCCTCACTATGCAGATCGCGGGAAAGATTAATTAAGAGAAGGTGACATTTTAGTGGATAGTGGGAGCACCCACAACTTCATTCATCCCGACGTGACACAACAAGTGGGACATGGGATCGATACGAGAGCCGCTTTTCATGTCATAGTGGCGGATGAGAGCAAACTTCAGTGCAAAGGAGTTATGTAGGGGTGAAGCTGCGGATATAGGGGTACTCATGATGCACAGACGTATATCTTCTACCCATCAGAGGCTCTGACATGGTGCTTGGGGTTCAGTGGCTGCAACAACTGAGGCAGGTGACCTTTGATTGGGACCAGATGACGATGAAGTTCGTACAACACGAGAAGCAATGCCGTCTTCGGGGACCTAAAATATTCCCAGATGAAGGAGGTATTCCTTCGGAGTTTGGAGCGACTTGAGAGCCAGGGCAGCATAATGGTAGTGATTATGGAGGTGACACCGGCCCCCACAACCCCTCAAGTTGTACCCATTTAGATGCAGACGCTTTTGGCTCAATATGTCGGTATATTTCAGACACCCCGCACACTTCCACCACAGCGGTTCAGAGATCATCATCCAGCTCAAGACGGGTGCAGAGCCTACTAACAACCGACCGTACCGCTACCCGTACATCCAGAAGACCGAGATAGAGCACAGTGTCAGGGAAATGCTTACCGTCGGAATTATCCGCCCCAGTACCAATTCTTTCTCATCTCCCATCATTATAATAAAGAATAAAGACGGGACGTGACGATTTTGTGTGGATTACCGCGGTCTGAATAGCTCAACTATTAAGGATACGTTCCTCATTCCTCTGATCGAAGGGCTGTTGGCCGAACTGCATGACACTCGCCTCTTCACCAAGCTCAACCTCAGGCCGTTCTACCATCAGATTCGGATGCGCGAGGACGACATACAAAAAACAGCTTTCCGTACGCATGATGGACACTATGAATTCCTGGTAATGCCTTTTGGGCTTACTAACGCCCCGTCCACGTTCTATGTAGTCATGAACGTGATCTTTCGTCCTTTTCTCCGCCGATCAGTACTAATATTTTTTGATGATATCCTCATCTACAGTACCAGTTGGGAGGAGCACTTGACTAGAGCTGTCACGGTTCCGGTTCGGTTCCAGTTTTACTAAAACCATAAACCGAATCACTAAGATAACGGTTCTTCAAATTAGAACCAAAACCTTATTTGCTTTGACCGGTTCCGGTTCTGGTTCTAGCTTAATTTTTGGAACCGTCGTGTCAACGGTTCTGGTTACGATTCAACAAGAACCAAAACCAAACCGGCCACTAACGGTTCGGTCCGGTTCCATGCGGTTCGGTCTGGTTCCAATCGGTTCCAACTAAAACCAAAATCAAACTCGATGAAATGAAATAAAAGAGGTCTGCAAATAGTAAAACTCAAAAGAACATCGAAGTAGAAATAATTATGGTGCGCACTTCTCGACGGTCTTTTCAACGATCGGTGGGATAGTATCAATCGCCTTCCTACATGTGTATACTTCCCACGACTTCTAGTTGGCTTGTGCACGCATCGCCGACATGCTCAACCGTAACAACCGGCTACAATTAGTTGTCTTTCATGATTACTAATAAATAATAGTTGTATATCTTCTATATTTTTAAATAAAATATTTCAAAAAAAATATATAAGTAAAATTGAAAATATATTATATAACTGTATAAAAATCAAAAGTGCACTGAAAAAATTGACTCCAAACCGCATCAATGTCAAACCATACCACGATTTTTATGCGGTGAAGTTTTGTTCGGTCCAAAATCGCCTCATTTTAGTGCGATTGCGGTTTGAGCTCAAACTACACTAGTTTCACTCGTGATAGTAAATATAAATATTATAGGTAAATTTTATAATAATAACAATATAATAATAATAATAAACAGGTTGCGGTTCGGTTCTACTTCGGTCCGGTTCGGATCGGGCCTAAAAATTTTAAAACCGCTTGAGAGTTGTATGTTGCGGTTTCAGTTCCGGTTCCGGTCCGAATAATAAAATATAAGAACCACACCCGGAACAATATTGTTCACAGTTCCAAAATTCAAACCGGAACCCGAATAATTTGCGAACGGTTTGGTCTAGTTCTTTGCGGTTCCGGTTCGGTTTGCGGTTTTCGGTTTTTAGTGACAGCTCTACACTTGACCCATGTCGAGCACGTTTTCACCATCCTCCGCCAGCACCAACTATATGCCAAGCAGTCTAAGTGTTCGTTCAGGCAAGAGGAGGTGGAGTACCTGAGACTTTTGTGTTGGTGTTATCATTGTGATCTGGAAGTGATCAAGCATGTAACCTTATTGCCAACTCAGCATGAGGCTATCAGGGTCGCACATAAGATTGTGGAGAAATTGAGAGATTGGATCTGTATGGTATAGCTCATATGATGAGTTGAAAAGGACTTCAAAAATTCTAAGGCAAAAGCGTCGAGTGTGTCTAGACCACTCAACGCCTTCGTCGAGTTAAGAGTTGACTCGTCGAATGGCGGCGTTGAGTGAGTTGAGTATATTCAACGACTCGTCGAGTCAAGTAGTTGATTCGTCGAGTATGACACTTAAGCGTTTAGTGTATTGAGTGTACTCGACGATTCGTTGAGTCAAGGAGTTGATTCGCCGAGTCTGAGTCTCAGGCGTTGAGTGTGTTGAGTCCACTCAACGCCTTCATCGAGTAAAGGGTTACTAGGCGAATCTGACACTTAGGCGTTGAGTGCACTGAATGCCATTCGACGAATTTGGCCTTAGGCGTTGAGTGCTGAGTTCACTCAACGACATTCGACGAATCTGGTCTTAAACGTTGAGTGCGTTGAGTGCACTCAACGCCATGACGCAGAAAGCGTTGACAGCGTTGAGTCCATTCAACGCCTTCGTCGATATCAAGTGTTGATTCGGCTGGAGGTAGGCGTTGAGTTCGTCGTGCATCTTATGGATACTCGACGATTCGTCGAGTATATAATGGTACTCGACGATTCGTCGAGTCAAGCGTTGACTGGCCGAAATTCTGGATTCTAAGTCTTGGGTGTGCGATTAACGACATGCTGTTCTTATTTATTCCTTGAAGTATAAATAGGATGTTTTAGGGGTTCAACCTAATGCTTGAAACAATATTCTGTCTAAGCACACGAGCCGTTACTGTGCGAAAAGACCAAAACCCTAGAAACCCGGCGAAAGCGTTCCGCCGCCGTCGCCTATCCCGATCCCGACGAGTGTCGCCGCCGCCTCCACTCTAATAGATCTAGCAATATCTGGAGACGTTGTGCGAGCGAACAGAGTGGAGGCGCGCGGGGCAGAAGATGCGATGCAGAAGAGGTGATGCAGGTGGGGCCGAGGACGCGGTGCAGCCGTGCGGCGAAGCGGGAGGCTGCGCTGAGAGGGCGCGACGTAGGTGCATGATCGACAAACGGCGTGATTCGGGAGATTGGGAAGTGACGGTGGTTCCGGCACGCGCTTTGCAGGCGGGAAGGGCAGGTCGGACCAATGATACACATATGAAAATAAAATACTTCACTAGAGGAACACAACACCCCGGATACAATCACAAGCTATACTCGTGCCCTTTTTCTGGAGGTTGGTTCCTCCAAGAAGCTTTTCTCCAAGAGAAGACCCAAAAACCTAATAACATAAGATGAGATCAACTCTCCCATACCACGTCCTTATATAGGGAGGGGGGGGGGGGGTGTGGCTCACATCAATAAACATAAAAGACAAGATAAATTAAATTATGCGCACGTACTTAACGGTTTATCCAAAAACTTATAAAATGAAAAAGTCTATGTTGCTAGATCTCATCATGATGTATTCCTACACCGTTGATTTACACCTATGGGATTTCTTCTTGTTATATACTATATACCTTATTGTTGCAGTTTTAATATGAAATGTACTGATTAAGCTGTGTTTTGAACAAATTTTCTAGGGAGACGACATTCCTGCCCCATATATGACATTTGAAGCCACTGGATTTCCTCCTGAAATTTTGAGAGAGGTAACTTATCCAGTTTATTCTTTTTAGTTGTACTTTTGGCATAAGATAGGAGATATGAGATAATTAGTTGATATTATATATTGGGGAAAAATCTTCAATTATGTAGTTCATCTGGGAATAACTTGAAGTTGCAGCTTTCTGGCAAGTGACATAAGCTGGGGAACTCTTACTCTAGCATGCTAACATAAGTTTGATATGGTGTTGAGTTTGAGCTACCCAATTTCAACTCAAATCATAGATTTTGATTCCACCAGATACAAGTTTTAGTCTGGTCAAAATGATACATATTTATTTAATTTCTAATCATCATTATTATCTTCATATATGTATATATATATTCAAAATTTGTTTATAAAGTTAAATACGGTGTATAATTTGTGTACATATATATACAATAACATATTTAATTTCTAATAATGATTATTATCTTCATATATTCATATATGTATGCATATATGCATTCAATATTTATTTTTAAAGTTAAATATGATATATAACGTGCACACACACACACACACACTTAATATAAAAAACTTCAAGGAGATATTGAGAGAAAACTTGCTTTATTCTTCCACAACGTGGGAATATATAGGGACTACAATAATACATAACAACAAGACTCACAGTGTGGGACTAAACCAACTTATGCACAATAATAATAAATAAACCCAAAATATACGACTTGTATAATAATTCTCAAGTCTCCCCCTCAAGTCGGATGGAAGATGGCAGTCATTCCAAGTTTCTTGATGTTATCCATGGACGGGTCACTTCCCAAGCTCTTAGTGAACACATCTACTAGTTGATCTTTAGAGTGGACGAATGGTGTGACCACTGTCTTTTTATCCAAGTGATCTTTGATGAAATGTCGATCCACCTTCACGTGCTTTATTATGTCATGTTGAATTGGATTGTGGGCTATGCTGATGGCTGCCTTGTTGTCGCAAAACAAGATAAAGGGGGACGTCACGGGAAACCACAAGTCCTGTAGAATGGTACACAATCATAGACCCTCACACATGCTTTGGGACATAGCACGGTATTCTGCCCCAGCGCTCGATCTGACCACTACGTTTTGCTTCTTACTGTGCCATGTTACCAGGTTTCCTCCAACAAAGGAACAATAACCTGTTGTAGATTTTCTATCGTCACGGTATCCGCCCCAATCAGCATCGGTGAAAACTTCATTCCTCAGGTGGTCTTTCTTGGAGAACAAAAGACCTCGACCTGGGGCTTTCTTCAAATACCGTAATACACGGTATGCTGCCTCTTGATGTCTGGCCCTGGGAGCATGCATGTATCTACTCAGGATGCCAACTGCATAAGTAATGTCCGGACGAGTATGAGACAAGTATATTAATTTCCCAACTAATCTCTGGTAGCGAGTGATATCGGCCTGGTCACTGTCACCGTCTTCACTGATTCCATGATTTTCTTCTATCAGAGAGTTTGTAGGAACACAACCAAGCATACCGGTCTCCTGCAGCAAATCTAGGACATATTTCCGCTGTGATATATAGATACCCCGTTCAGATCTAATCACCTAAATTCCTAGAAAGTATCGTAGCCTTCCCATGTCTTTCACCTCAAATTCAGCAGCTAAGAGGAACGTGAGATTTGCGATCTCTTCCAAATCGTTACCTGTGATTGCAATGTTATCCACATAAACAATAAGGACCACAACACCTTGAACACTCCTCCGAATAAACATAATGTGATCCGACTGCGCCTGGTTGTACCCAAATTTGAGCATAGCCGTGATGAATCTGCCAAACCACGCTCCGAGGGACTGTTTCAGGCCATATAAGGACCTTCTTAGTCGACATACAAGGTCTTCAACTCCTTTTTTATGAACCCCAGAGGGAATTTCATGTACACCTCTTTATCGAGCTCACCATGGAGGAACGTGATCTTAACATCCAGTTGATCCATTCAAGCCGCGCAAGAGAACAATACCCGAATAGAGTCCATTTTAGCCACGGGGGAGAAGGTCTCCTGGTAGTCAACTCCCTGAGTCTGAGTGTACCCCTAAGCAACCTGCCGTGCCTTGTATCGTTCGACCTTCCCTTCTGTATTCTGTTTGACTGAAAACACCCATCGCGAGCCAATATCCCTCTTGCCAGGAGGGAGGGGCGAGACATCCCAAGTATGGTTCTTGTCCAAGGCTAACATCTCCTCTTCCATAGCCTGAGTCCAGGCCAGAATACCCAATGCTTCCTGCCATGTCCTGGGAACAACGACCGTCGAGAGAGAAACAACAAAGGCCTGGTGGGAAGTTAAGGTGATGGTAAGCCACGTGGTTAGAAATAGGATGTTTAGTACATGCAGTCTTACCTTTCAACAGAGCATGCGGGATGTGCAAATCCGCATCATCAAAATCTGAGGCAGTAACAGGCACTGGTAGAGGCGGAGCCTTAGTAGCATGTATACAGGAGGAGCGGCGGTGATATACGCGAGGAAAAGGAGATATCAGAGTATCAGGCAGAGGAACGAGGATAAGGGGTCCCTGTTCCTGAGACACAGGAGGTTGTGGTGGTAGAGAAGGAAGAAGGGGAAGAGGGACATCTATATCGACAATATTCTCTCCCTGACGAGGAGCATGAGTTGATGGCAAAAGAAATGATTTCCCTTCCCGAAAGGTAACATTCATAGTGCAGTAAACACACCCAGAGGGAGGGTGGTAACAACGATACCCTTTCGTAGTGGACGGGTATCCGAGGAACACGCACCAGAGGGCCCGAGGGTCCAATTTGTCACGGTGGGGCAAATGGATGTGGACGAAACATACATAACCAAAGACACGAGGAAGGTGGGAAGTATAGGTCGCAGTCATGATAGACAGCCGAGTGAAGGGAGTAACATAGCTAAGCACACGTGAGGGAAGCCGATTGATAAGGTGTGCAGCAGTAAGAACTGCTTCGCCCTAATAGGACTTAGGGAGGTGCATAGCACTCAGAAGACAACGGGCGACGTCCAATAGGTGCCAGTTTTTCCGTTCAGCAACTCCATTTTGGGTAGAGGTGTGGACACACGTGGTCTGGTGTATGATGCCATGACTAGCGATGTACGAGCCAAAGACTCCCCGATCGTCATACTCCCCCCTCCCCATTGTCACTCCGTAAGACACGAACCATACCCTTATATTGGGTTTGAACCATTTTGTGAAAAAGCTGAAAGCAAGGGAAAATTTCACTTTTCTTTTTGAGCAAATACACCCAAGTTGTACGAGAAAACAGTCAATAAATGTGACAAACCAACGAAACCCAAAGTTAGATAAGACAGAGGAAGGTTCCCAAACATCAGAATGAGCAATATCAAACAGAGTGCTACAAGGAGAAGCTAAATGCGATGAACTATGTCGCACATGCTTAGACTCATCACAGATATCACAGACAAAAGTTTGTAAAACAGGGAAAAACAGGGAACAATTCTGACGGTAGATAGGAGAGGGATGTCTTAGCTACAGGTGCCAGCGGCTAACATCATCAGCTGTAACAGGAGCACAAGAGAGGACCTGAGAAAGAGGTTGATACAGGTAATACAGTCCACCGTGGTTCCTACCACTGTCAATGTTCCGCTTCGTACCCAGTTCCTGAAAAACACAGGAATCAGAAAAAAAGGTTACAAAACAATTAAGAGAGCGAGTAATGTCACTGATAGAAAGAAGATTGCGAGGAAAGGAGAGGACATGAATGACAGATAGTAGAGTGATAGAAGGGGAACAAGAGATCCGGCCTTTCCCAGCAATGAGAGGCAATAAGCCATTAGCAGAGATAGCTTTGTCCTTACCAGACAAAGTGGTGTAAGAGAGGAAACCTGAGAAAGAGCCGGTCATTTGGTGAGTGACACTAGAATCAATCACCCACTCAGACGGGGAGGCAGTGACAACATGAGCATGTGGCATAACAATAGTAGCAATGGACGCGGAGGCACCTGGAGGCTGATCAGACTGAAAGTGTCATAAACGACAAAATACATTTAACTCAGGAGCAGTAAGAGGCCCGAGCACAACATGGGGGGTCTCGTCATAGACGTCTATAGAGTAAGTAGCATCATGAGATCTGGAACCACCCGAGCGATGGCCCCCTCGTCCAGGCCCTCGTCCACGACCATGACCACGAGGAGCAAGATGAGGGTGAAGCTTGTATCACACCTCCCGAGTATGGCCTCTGCGGCCACAATAATCACATATAAGAGCAGACAGGCTAGGGCTGAGGACTTGGTCACGACCAACTCTAGTGAGAGCAGAGCGATCAGGAGGGGCACTAGCACTGAGAGACCTCCGGCGGTGTTCATCACCCATGATCATACTAAAGGCCTCACGAAGGGACGAAAGCGGAGTGCGGTGAAGAATGTGTCCGTACCATGTCAAACTGCATGTTCAGTCCCATCAAGAAAATATGGAGACGAAAGCGATCCTCCCGTTGTTGTAGCCGGACAGCATCCACAATACAGGCTAGAGTGAAGTGGGACAAGTAGTCCAACTCCTGATATAACTGCTCGAACTCGGAGAAGAAGGATGACGCCATCATAGATCCTTGTCGTAGTTCCAAAATGCGGTGAGTAAGTTCATAAACCTGTGTAAAGCTGCCAATCTGGGAATATGTCTCCCGAGCACGGGTCCATATATCAAAAGCAGAATTCATCAGCATGTAACTCCGGTAAACCTTTGGAGACATAGAGTGAAGGAACCAGGATACAACCAGGGAGATTTTTGAGTCCCATCGCTTCCAAGAGGGATCAGTCAGTTGGGCTCCTTAACAGTCCCATCGATGTAGTCATACATCCGATGGCTACGGATGACATGTAGCGCTGCCCGGGACCATTCAAGATAGTTTGTGTCATCTAATGGGACGGTGGTGATCTTCAGGGAACCAGAGAAGCGATGATACCGCTGAGAGTCGCTCATCTGAGGCGGAATCACGCATGGGGACAACACCGAAGAGTCACCTTCATCAGGGGAAGGAGCAGCCATGAAGGAAACAAAACACAAATGTGGCGGCCCGAGAGACTAGTTGGCCTGCCTCAAGCAGAGGAGAGGACGGCCGGGCTGCAGTAGGCAAAGAAGGCGGCAGTCGGGCGGCAGCAAACAGAGGAGACGGTGGCTTGCCTCAAGTAGAGGAGACGGTGGCCGGGCTGCAGCAGGCAGAGAAGGAGGCAGTCGGGCGGGCAAGCAGAGGAGGCAGCAGCGGGCTTCATGACGGAGAGGAGATGGCGGCGACAGCACGGAGAAGAGACAACGGGCTGCATCATGGAGGGACGGCGACGACACCCCTCTCAGCTACCGGCGGTCATATGGGGGCCGCCCGACATCTAGGCCGTGTCAAGCGGGGTGGTGCTAAGCCGAGCAGGACGGACCCGGGGCGGGGTGGGGTAGGTCGGAGTCAGGATGTGGGATGAGCGGGATGAGGTCAAAAATAGGTTTTTTTTGTGTTTCACTCTGATACCAAGTTGAATCGAGAGAAAGCTTGCTTTATCCTTCCACAACGTGGGAATATATAGGGACTACAATGATACATAACAACAAGGCTCACACACAAATATACGACTTGTATAATAACTCTCAAGTAAATACGATATATAATTTGTGTACATATATATACAATAACATATTTAATTTCTAATAATGATTATTATCTTCATATATTCATATATGTATGCATACATGCATTCAATATTTATTTTTAAAGTTAAATATGATCAGGGGACTTTTTTTTGTGTGCACACACAAACATTAATATAAAAAAACTTCAAGGATAAACAGTAGCCCTGTCGGCCACTCATGCATGGACTTTTTTTGGCTGCAGCTGCGGTTTTCATGCCAGTGGTTTTATAAATGTTTATATATTTAATTTATATAAGATAAAATAAAATGCATGAACAGTATAGATAATAAACGATGCTGCATCCCCCCCCCCCCCCCCCCCCCCCCCGTGCCACGACAATTCCGCGCCCTAGACAGTTCCCCGACAAAGTAAGACTATCGCTGCTCACAGCATCGTTTGTTTTCTAATCCGGTCCGGGGGGCCGCTAGCGGCGGGAGTGCCGTCATCCGGGGGACTGTCGTCGCCGCATGTCTCATACCCTTCTTGTAGGGTTTAAATATTCTGATAAACAACTAGTTACATAGAGTTTCACTTCTGTCTATGTGGTATCATAGTATTTTCTCTTATCAAGCTTGATTGATTTGCTGCTGTTTCTGATTTCCCAATGTTCTGACGCATCAATCTTCAAAATTTCAGATACATGCTGCTGGTTTCTTGTATCCCACACCAATACAAGCACAAACCTGGCCCGTTGCTTTACAGAATAGAGACATAGTAGCCATTGCTAAAACTGGTTCTGGAAAGACACTTGGTTATATTATTCCTGCGTTTATCCATCTTAGTCAACGGCGGAATAATCCTCAACTTGGTCCCACAGTGCTTATATTGTCTCCAACCCGAGAGCTTGCAACACAGATACAAGACGAAGCAATGAAGTTTGGTCGTTCTTCACGAATTTCCTGCACTGTAAGCTCTGCAACACAGATATATCAACATTACTGTGAGGCCTGTTAATGAAGAATACTGGAATTCTATATTTCGATGTATCAATAGATCTATTTTTCCCTCTTGTTATCACATATGATACATTCATTAACAGTTGTTTATAATCTGTGATTATGTTTAGGGAGCATAAAAGTTCCTAATCACCCATACGGATTTAAAACCTATATACTTACATTCAATTTTTTAAAATTTATTTGAATTACTTAGTTTACAATCCTTAATTTCTCAGTGCCTCTATGGGGGTGCCCCGAAAGGCCCTCAGTTGAAGGAAATCGAACGCGGTGTAGATATTGTTGTGGCAACACCTGGTCGGCTCAATGACATTCTTGAAATGGGGAAAATCAACTTTCGTCAAATTTCTTTTCTTGTGCTTGATGAAGCAGATAGAATGCTTGACATGGGTTTTGAAATTCAGATTCGTAAAATTGTTAATGAGATTCCTTCCCGAAGACAAACTCTAATGTATACTGCTACTTGGCCTATGGAAGTAAGGAAAATAGCTGGTGATCTCCTCATAAATCCTGTACAGGTCAACATTGGAAATGTTGACGAGCTTGTTGCCAATAAGTCCATTACGCAGGTGAATTAATATATTTCATTTACACCTTCTATTTCGTGATAAAATATTCTATGGTGCATGAAACTGTTTTTTTGAAACTACTGAATATCTGATTCTGTATTGATTATAGATTACTTGTCGTGATTTTGTCAGTGTTTTCTATTATGGTCCATTCGGTTGGGCGGAATTGTGTCTTCATAATTGGAATTGGGGGTTAAATTCAATTGAAAATGACTTCCAATTCTAATTCCAGATCTCCAGTTCCATCTAAACGAATGGACCCTTGGATTTTTCTTAAGCGAGTATTTGAAGGTTTAGTGGAATGAGTGTTGATTTTAAGACTTGTACTTTTGATGTTGATTTTATTTGTTTAAAGCTTATCCTGTTAGTGTGACAGGATAAGTAGAAGTTTTTGAACAGCTTGTAACCAGAGGAATTTTTTAAATTTTTAACAGAACATTCGGTCCGTTGCTTGAAGGAAGGATCGGTGTTTGTTGTTGTCTTGTTGATGGGTAAGGCGAAGGCTTTGACCTAATATAAGCCTTGCTCATCTACTATTTATTATTATCGTATCCATTTGGAATATTATGCTAATCAATTTTTTGGCGTATGTTTAAGGAATTCTTAGTGTCAAGTTTCAACTTGGACTGAAGCTCGAACCTTCTTTCCTTGCCTGAAGGGAAGAGTGTTTGTTTGCTGTATACAGCTCAACTTTTCTTGGAGGAAGTTAAAAGGGACTGAAGGCTCTAAAGGATCAAACCAATCTTTGGCTGCCTTTTCCTCTTATCACCCTTTTTAATTATATCTTCCAGCCTCCTGAAATGACCATATGAGCATTTAGGGCTCGTTTGGTTTGGCTGTTGACGTTGTCCTAATTGGTTAAAAAGTTACCGCAGGAAAACAGCAGTTAGAAATTGGTTCGAATATAGTAGCCGGAACAAACTGGTTGCACCTATGGTGTAGATGTTGTTTGAAAAACAAGTTTCATATTCTTTGTTTGGCGGAAACTGCTGACAAGCTGCTTTATCATCCCAAATGACAGTAATTGCCTCATTAATAACGACGAGGGCAGTGGATTGGGATTTTTTTTACCTTGGTCAAACTGCCTTTTGAAAGTAGTTATGACTAAACAGCACAGCAGCTTCTCCTCACAAGTTTTGGTTGATAGTTTTTCATATCGCAGGTGCATAATCTCCACCCATGCGCTTGCTTGTTGACAAGTTACTTTTCATATAGAAAAGCTGGAGAAAAGCACAACCAAACAGCGTTCACAAGTTACTTTTCATATTGTAGTTTTAGTTTTTGATTTGCTTGTAAACTGTTAATGTTTTTGTAGATATGCATGCATTGAGCACACCACTTCTATCTTTTTCCTCGTTTCATCATTTGGAAAATAACTTTTTAGAATTTTCATTGCTGAACATTATGGGCTGTTGGCCTTGGTTCGTGCAGTATGTAGAAGTTGTGCCGCAAATGGACAAGCAAAAAAGGCTCGAGCAGATTCTCAGAAGTCAGGAGCGGGGAAATAAGGTCATCATCTTTTGCTCGACTAAGAAACTCTGTGATCAGCTTGCCCGTAGCATAGGCCGCACTTTTGGTGCAATTGCTATTCATGGAGATAAGTCTCAAACAGAAAGGGATCATGTTTTAAACCAATTTAAGACAGGAAGATTCCCAATTCTTGTTGCTACAGACGTTGCTGCCCGCGGACTTGACATTAAAGATATCAAGTTAAGTATTTATGCATGCTAAATGTTTCTTGTTCTTTCTTAACATCTGGAAAAAAGATAGTTATGCGTGTTTTTTTATTAATATGATTTTTGGATGATGTTACTGTCAAAAAATCACTTTTATTTGCTTCTGAAACAGTTGGTCAGACAAAAACCTGGTTGGTTAGCTCCTGCGTGTATTTCATAATAAGCACTGTGATGTCATATTTGTGATCTCCTTAAGCACTTGCTTACTCCCTCAGAGAAGCAAAATAAGATATATTAATGATCTCTAAAATCTCTTAAAATTTTATTAATTTCTAATTTGTAATCAAAGTTATGATTAGTTTACTTGAATTGTCTTCCAAATTGCATCAACCAGAGAACGGACATTTCTCAAGCTCTTTATTGCTTTTAGATTTTGGACCCGGGTAGGTTATACACATCAAACCTATAGACGAAGTTATTTAATAACACCTAAAATTTTCTTCAGCCATTTAGAAGTTTTACTATGGTTTACACGTGTCATTGCAGGAAATCCAGAGACGATGTTTAGTTTGATTTTTCATAACTCCTATTTTATGCATGATAATTGCATGCAATTGAGGAGAGAAGTTCATAGTTTCAAAGATCTTAGGAATCCAAAATCTATTATGCAGATAAATTTTAATATGCCACAACAATTAAAACATTGATCATCAACTCCTGATAAAAAATTTCATGCATGGTTGCATGGACAAATATAGCTATTTTATTCACATGAATGAACATAAAACTTCTATTTATATCTTTGGTGTTCACCATGCCGCAACTCTGGTGGTCACCAGCCAGCCGTTCTCCACCACTCACCACTGCTCTCTGGTGGTCATCATACCACATCAACTTCTCCCGAGTATCTTTCCCCATGAGTCTTCATATACTTCAATGCATAAATATAAATGATTAGCAGATATTTTCATGCACGATTTTACTAAACTTTACAGTCCCCGCTTAAGGGCGAGTTATCATCACGCGCGGCCATTTTATTCACATGTAAATCCTTGACAATCCGTGCATGGCTGCTATGCGAGGGAAAAATAATAATAAAAAGAACATTTTAGCTACATGCATGTCACCATCAATTGCATGCCCGCATACTTCTTTCATGAAGGAGAAATACTCGGACAGTATCATTTTGCTACATGTATGCTACATTGCTACTGTTAAATGCACGTATTCTTTATGTTTGAAAGAATCAAAATGAGTCATTTTAACTGCATGCAAGCTTACCATTTCTTACAAGCATACCCTCTTCTTGCATGCGAGGGAATATTCATGGATATACATGATTTCTTTCCCACCAAATGTTGCATCAAAGGATCTGCATCCCATTATGCATGATTACCCCTTTTTTCAATCATTTACATGATTATAATAATGTAAAATCAAAAGGAGATAAAACATTTGAACCATGATTCTATCCAAGCTTCACATACAAGCATACAATCTTCTTGTTAACCATGGTGGGGGGAGAGAATGGAGAAGCCTAAACTTGAGAAGAATGGCAGATTACTGATGCGTTCTGGAAGAGAAATACTGTAGCTAAGGTGAATAACCGCCAATTAAAGCTAGGAGTTAACTGCCGCCTGAATAAAGTTTTGGAGGGGAAGTTGTTTGATATAATTTGAGCTTATTTTTGTAAGGGATACTTAAGTAATTGTATGATCATTAGTATAAACAAGGGAGGTGCTATGTGGGAGGTTATGTAATTTTATCGTGATTGTTTTTACTTCCATTCCTGTTACTTCCGGCGTGCAGCTGGAGAGAACCTCCGCTACCTTGGATACTAAGAGGTATCAAACCTCTTACGATCCAGTTATCTTGGTCATTTTGCCTGAACATCAGATGATTGTGCAGTTTCAAATCTTCTTGAATGCTTGAATTGTATTCTCGGTTTTCATTTGAATCCATTATCTTTTGAGTTCAGATCTGCTTGTTTTTGTTTCCTGAGTTTGCGATATGCGGCTTTCCTTACGATTCATCTTTGGAGTAGAATGGTTGTGTAGTGGATTGCTTATTAGCTTGCATCATTGGTATCAATTTATCAAAGCATAATTCATGGACGCGATCATTCCAATGTCGGAGGAGACAAGATCGAAGGATCTACCATGCGAATTGGATTTGCTTAAACGGAATCTGGATTCTACAGCAAGGACTATTCAGACAATTACAAATCAGCACAGTCGAACACTCGAGGAGGTGCGGGATATGTTTGCTGGCCTTAGATCTGAGAAATCTAGGAATAATACTAGAGGACATTCATTGGGTGACAATTGAAATGCATTTTCAACTTCGTATCATCCGTCTACAAGATATTTTTCGAGTTGAATTACCGTGTTTCTTTGGTGAAGCGGTAACGGAATTGTTTTAGAAGTGATCAATTCTTCGACATTGATGGCACCCCGACGGAGCTGAAGGTGAAGACCGCGTCAATCCACATGGAAGGCAATGCACTGTTATGGCATGGAGGTTATTTGAAATCCAAACATACTAGACAATGGACGAGTTAGGAAGAATGTATGCAGGCTCTCCAGAATGGATCCATTCTTTTCGATGACCCAATAAGCAAACTAAAGAATCCTAAACAGAAATCGTCCGTCCAGCTCTATAAGGGCGATTTCGACATTCTCCTTCACCGTGTGCACATTCCGGTAGAGCATGCCATTAGTTTCTGTCTGGCAGGTCTGAAGGATGAGTTTGAGTTCCCCTCTGAGGATGTTTCAAGCGCAATCGCTTTAATATGTTTTCCAATTGGAGAGAATTCAAGAGCATAAGCTGGCGATCGACCAAAGAATGGGGCAATTCAAGGTACCTGAGGTGATTCATAAATCTGAGAAGCTTCCAACAGTAAGCAGATCATACACTTCTAGTTCTTATACACCGGGGCACAGATGACTAGGGAGGCATTGATTCTATGCCTTAGAAATTGCATACAGAGAGCGATGAAGAGTATAAAATGAATTGGAGAATGGAGTGGATTCAGTCGTGATAGATGACCAAAACTTGGAGCTGGATGTACCTGGAGAGGCATCAATCCTATGCCTTAGAATTGCTCACAAAGTGCGATGAAGGACATTGAATTGGAGAATGGAGAGGAATTAGTTGTGAGAGGTGATTAGAACTTTGAGCATCCACATGTATCTGTTCATCCATTAATCGGGATCACTCACTATCATAGTATGAGAGTGACTGCCTCATACCAGGGACATCCAATCAGTGTCTTAATTGATTTAGGAAGTACACAACTTTTTGGATGTCGCGCAGCTGCTCGACTGTAATGTAAATTGATTCCAATGCCCACCTTCAATGTAGCCGTTGCCAATAACTAGAGTTTCTTTAGAGCTCACAAGGTATGGGGGTTTCGTTGGAGAATGCAGGGGGTGATGTTTACCCCAACATGCTAGTTATAACGTTGGGTGGGTGTGAAGTGGGGCTTTGTGTGCAATGGTTGGTCATTTTTTGTGTTGTACCATGATACTTCAATAATTTGAAGATGGAGTTTTTTAGTCAAGGGAAGAAGATTTTCTAAAACTTGGCTGACACCTTCATGAAGCAAAAGAGAATGCAAAATTTGATTTAAAAAATGTGGGCAAATCAACATGATGGCGGTTTGTGACATTCAAATGAGCTAATACAGTGAGGATGTGGACAACATACATTTGCAGGAAGCACTCATATTACTCTATAATCACTTGTCAAGGGAGGAGGAAACACAAATGCAGGAATTGCTCCAAGAATTTTAGAAGTTGTTCAACGAGCCTAGAGAACCGCGACCAATTCGTGGTCATGAACACCATATTAATCTCAAGGATTAATATGGTGTTCATGAACACCCCAATGTTTCAATTAATCTAAGACCCTATCGTTACCCGCGTCTACAGAAATCTGAAATCGAGCGCTTGGTAAAGGAAATGTTGGGATCTAGAGTGATTTGACCACCGTAGGAAGCACGGGTACTGGGTAAGATACATATCCAGTACGACAAAATTTAAAAAACAAGTACGCGAGTACGGTGAGATATGTTGTATTAAATATAATAAATATATATGTATATATCATAAATGCAATTATAAATCCTCAAAATAATAAAGCATGAAACATAAATAATAAATTGAAGTACAAATCCACAGCTAATGCTATAAAACATGAAGTTCTCAAACAAAAAATATTCATAATTATTTCAAATTTATGGATGTTCATCAATCACTTTCTTCTTATTTTGTATTGTTGGAGATCATAAGCATGTCAACTTATATCATGCATGCAAGCACTTGACCTAATTTGCACCAAAATGGTTCATAATATTTGAGGTTATCATGGCCTACAATAAAATGAAATCATTGTTCCAGCGAGAAGATGATATTACATGGTCATACAATTATAAAAGAACATAAACTCAGAAAGTATATGAAATATCAAAATATGTATTCTTTACTTTCTCCAAAAGAAACTCCAAAAGGAATATGTACAAAATGAAAGTTCTTGCTTTCTGAAATTTTTGAAATTCTTGAAATGAGGAGGAAGATAGAGAAGAAGAGAAAGAAGTAGAGAAGGAAGAAGAGGAAGTAGAAGAAGAAGGAGAAAAAGAAGAAGAGGAGGAATAAGAAGAATAAGAGGAGGAAGAAGAGGAGGAGGAAGACGAAGAAGAAGAGGAAGAGCTTACGAGCAGGGCTTCGACGACGGAGGTCCGGAGCGGCAACAACAACCCTATCGGGATCGGGAGCGGAATCAGGAGAGGGATCCAGAGCGGTAGTGGGATTGAAGGGAATGAATCACAAAAAAACCTAAAATCGCTATTATTAGCGTGTCTTGACGTGCGGTGCGCGCACCTGTACTAGAAATGCAACCAATTCGGGTACAAGCTTAATTTTGGTGTATCCGTGTTTTCTAGGACACAACCATTAGCCAGTGCGTGTCTCTAGTAGTTTTGGTGAAGAAGCATGAGGACACCTGGAAGCTGTACGTCGATTACCATCAACTCAATTCTCATACCGTCAAGGACGAATTTTCAATTCCTATTACTGAGGAGTTGATTGAGTTCCATGGTTCCTGGTTCTTCTTAAGGCTGGATTTTAGAACTGGTTACCATCAAGTGAGGATGGCTAATGATAATGTATACAAGATAACATTTACGACTCACCAAGGTCATTATGAATTCCTTGTATTGACATTTGGACTCACTAACGCCCCTTCTGCATTCCAAGGGCTGATTATTGAGGTGTTTCAGGAGCATTTGAGGAAGTTCATACTCATTTTTTTGATGATATTCTCATCTTCAATAAGTCTTGACAGGAACATCTAGGACATCTGAGAATGCCCTTCGAATGATTGGGCAAGCATCAATTCTTTCTTACACTGATCCCCTTTAGGTAAAAAGTATGCTGGATTGGCCATCTCCTACAAACCTGAAGCAGCTAAGAGATTTTTTGGGCTTGACGGGTTACTACTGCTGATTTAGCTAAAGGTATGATTTAATAGTTCATCCTCTTACATATTTGCTGAAGTTAAAGAATTTGCAATGGAATGAGATAACCCAGGAATCATTCTTAAAATTAATGGAAGTTGTTTCCAGTCTACCTGTGTTACAGCTTTCGGGCTTCCATAAGACCTTTATAATTGAGACAGATGCAATTGATGTAGGAGTGGGAGTTGTATTGATGCAAGGACGGTCACCCCTTAACATTCTTTAGCAAGGTATTTGGGAAGAAAAATGCACAATTATCAACCTACGAGGACGAATTTCTCCCTATTGTTTTGGCCGTCCAAAAATGGCATCATTATTTGATGGGGGGGGGGGACACTTAGAAGATATTAGCGGGGAAGGTGGAATCAGGTAAAACAGGCTTTTTCAACTCTACCATGATGGAGCCTTTGGGGGGCATTCAGGAATCATTGCTACATATCATAGCTTGAAGATGTTTTTTTGGAAAAACATGAAATTCGAGTTCTACAATTACATATAGAATTGTGGGGTGTGCCAAAAGTGCATGTTTGATAATCAAAGACTCAGGGGTTCATTGCAGCCATTGCCTATTCCAGACCGCATATGGCAAGAAATTTCAATGGACTTTGTCGAACAAAAAATAACAATAAATCTACTATTGTTGTGGTGGTGGATCGGCTGAGTAAGCATTCATATTGTGTTAGCTATTACTTACCCTTACACAGTTGAAGGCGTATCACATGTTTTCATGGATTTTGTGTTTTGACTACTAGTCTACCAAATTCTATTGCCAGTGATAGGGATTCAATTTTCAGTAGCCATTTTTGGCAGGAACTCTTTCGGATTCTACAAGTTCAATTGAATATGTCGATGATAAATCACCCGCAACGAAGGTCCGGACGTAGGAGAGCTATCTACGATGTGTGTGCTTTGAATGCCCATGAAGCTGGGCTACCGGGTTACCTCTAGTTGAATGGTGGTATAATACGACCTTTCATAGCGCTATCAAGATGGTCTCATACGAGGTAGTCCATGGGCAGAACTCAGGAGTCTACTCCTCTTTGCCCTTACATTGCAGATTCATCCATGGTGGAAGAAGTTGATGGATTTCTGGTAAGCAAGGGAGAGGGTGATCTCTATTCATAAATCCAACCTTACCCAGGCTCAAAATAGGATGCGCGTGCTAGCTAACAAGTGCAGAGAGAGGGATTTGGAAGTGGGTTCCTGGGCTTATGTGCGTTTGCAACCGTATAAACAAGTGAGCATTCGACTCCATGGTTTCCATACTCCATGGTTTCCATAAGCTTTCTCCTAATTTTTTGGCCCCTAGGGTGGTTGAGTGGATGGCGTAGTGGCATACCGACTGAATTTGCCAGAAACCGCCAAGATACATCTTACCTTTCATGTGTCTCAGCTTAGAAAACACCAAGCAGAAGTGTCCAGAGCATTCCTTTACCATCAACGGTGAACATCGAGGGTAGTGTAATGGTGGAGCCAGTTGCCATCTTGGAGCGGCGTATATATGCTAATATATGCTGGAGGAGGCAACCTAGGAGGACTTATGGATTTTACAGAAAATTTATCTACAATTCCTTCCTTGAGCCCGAGGAAGTTTTGATTGAGGAGGCATTGGTGCGTTCTGGAAGTGTAATACTGATGCCGAGGTGAATAACCACCACTTGAAGCTGGGTGTTAGCTGCCGTTCTAACAAAGTTTTGATGGAAACTTTGGTTGCTATAATTTGAGCTTATTTTTTGTAAGGGGTACTTTAAGTAAATTGTTTGAGTATTAGTATAAATAAGGGAAATGTTATGAGGGAGGTTTTCCAATTTTATCGTGATTGTTTTTTACTTCCATTCCTGTTACTTCCATCTGCAGCTGGAGAAAACTGCTGCTATCTTGGATCTGTTCAGAGCTATCAAACCTCTTAGGATCCAGTTATCTTGCTCATTTTGCTTGAACATCAGATGATTGTGCAGTTTCAATTCTTCTTGAATGCTGGTATTGTATTGTCCGTTTTCATTTGAATCCATTATCCATTGTTTTTCTTTGTGATGAGTTTGCCATATGTGGCTTTGCTTACGATTCATCTTTGGAGTTGAATGGTTGTGTTGTGAATTGCTTATTAGCTTGCATCAATTACCTTGATATTTCTTTTTGGAAGTATGGTGATGTGGGAGGGGAGCCGCTTGCTGAAATCCTTCAGTAACCCGCCTACTCGTGGAGGTATCTCAGTTTTGGGAGATCCAAATAGAGATGAGAGGTACTGGCTGAGATTATGCAGCAATCTTTGGAGATCTCTTGGTTTTGTGAGCTAAGAACAATCAGAGGAGATGCTAAAAGAGACGAAGGGGGGGTGGGGGGTCTTTTATAGGGAGAAGGAAGCATTTGCATCTTTAGATCACTCCATCGTGGCATAGGATTTTGACGTGACATCAATCTTTTCCCACTCCAAAATCATGGTGGAGGTGAAGATAGATAAGCCTAAATTTGAGAAGAATGGCACATTAGCTTGGTATTTCTCTTTGGAGTTTGGATGTATGGTCATGAGGTATGAGTGCTACTGGATGAAATCCAGCAGCAACCTATGGAAGCTTTTTTGTTTTGGGAGCTACAAACAATGAAGGGAGATGCTGGACAAAATTCTGCAGCTTTTTGGAGAGTTTTTGGCCGAAATCCCGCAGCAACCTATGGAGGCCTGTCAGTTTTGGGAGCTACCTGAGGAGAGATACTGGCTTAAAGTTTGTGATGCTAGCTGAAATTCTGCAGCAACGTTTGCAGTTCTCTTGGTGCATAAGCTGAAGGTTGATGAGAGACACTGAGCTATGAACAAAAACCTCACACAATGCACCAACAGTTTGCCTCTAATATGATTAATTAGGTGCATAAGCTGAAGGTTGATGACAGACACTGGTCTTCCTGTTTCTAAGCAAAGTTAATTGGGATCTCAGATTTTGTTGTAAAATTAGCTTCTAAATTGTTAGGTTGCGCCCAACTTCTGGTTCTCGTCTCTCATTTAAAACTATGAGTGCACTATAGTGCACGGGGCCCTCCGGTGAGGCTGCAACATGTCCCGCCCTCGATAGTACCTCCGTTGGTTGCAAACGAGTTTCACCTGTTTGTATGTTGCTAATGGGCTCCGCCCATCCATGAGTTGCAAATGTTTGTATGTTGCTAATGGGCTCCGCCCATCCATGAGTTGCAAATGGGTTCCGCCTGCCCGTGATTTGGAAACCATAACTACCAACTCTAAATAGGAAGAAAACGGCGATCCTTCTAACGACGAAATTTCCACCCATCCATGATTTGAGAACTAAGCAACCAGCCCTCAATGAGAAGATTTTGCCATGGTAGTCCTCCTAAGGAGAAGGAAAGTACATTTTTATAGACTAGTGTCAAGGGCACATCTTTTATCGCTATGTGCACACCAGTGATGCATGCATACCACAAAATTTTACATGCACACCAATAAAAACTGTCATTCTATCTAACAACTTATAAGAGAGTATATGGAGTATTGATGGATTGCCCCAATATTAAGATTAAAACACAATACTTAAGTAGAGAAAATTATATATTTAATTGTTAAAATTACAAAGAACACAAAAAAACATACATCCAAAATTTCAGTGTGATGAAGCCATAGTTACCGACATAATATAGAGAATATAAAGAAATCACTATTTTTTAAAAATAATTCAACATTCAATACAATTAATAAATCATACTACCTCTTTAATATTATGTCAATATAGTGCCATGCCAAATTATTTAATATCAAGGTGGCTAAATTTGATTAGGTTTACATAGTAGCATCATAATATATAGATGACCAGAAAAATGAGATAAATAATGTATTAATTTCGGAGCATATGGAATCTTCAATAATGGAGTTTTTTTACCATGCAAGAAAAATCTATTTTTAATGAATGTTTCATGAAAATGTAACAAAGCTTTCATTTGGCTGGCAATGGAGTTCCGACGTCAGGTGGAAAAGCTGAGAATGGAGATCCATCCGCAGGTGGGGATAGGAATGAAGATTCAGTGGCGATTCAACCCAGTGAATGGAGATTCGGCTGTGGGTGGGGGTTGGGACTAGAGATCCGGCGTCGGGTCGGCCCTTGTAATGGAGTTCTGGTGTCGGGTCGGGCCAAAGAAGGGATTTTCGGCGGCAAGTACGGGCTGGGAATGGCCTTCCAGCGTCCCTTTGGGTTGGAAAAGGGACAGTGATGGCATCGATGGGTGCTCGGGTTGGCTAGCAGAGAGCCAACTTACGTTTAGAATGGGAATCAAAATAGTTACCTGCAGTTAAAGGGGTAAATATCAGGTGTTTATTTTAAAAATGGGTGTGCACATAGTGAGATTAGGTGTACCCTTAGAACTAGTCTTCTTATAAACACACACATTCTACAAAAATAAAATAATATATACATATGAAATGGTTTGGTATTGAGTAAGGTATTTCAGTAAAGAGTGGATGTGAAATCCCTCTTCAAATGCAATTGGCAAGGTTGGATGATTTCATAATGAAACACAACTTCAAAGCTGAATACACAATGAAACAAATCTTTAAAATTGAACAAATAATCTAAAATTTGTATAATGCAAACTCATGTTCTCTGCTTTTTATTACCTGAAAAAGAGAAAGAACTTAAAGAGTCATACTTCAAACTCACTTTCCTACTCCAGTCATTATCTTTCTTTGGATTGCTTTTAAATAAACCAAATGAGTACATGATATCCTTTTTATTTCTAATAAATCAAACATTTGTTGTTCTTAAATTGACAAGAAAACGTAATATGGACTCGTTTTTGGCCTCTTAAGAGTGCATTGACAATGTGATGTGATATGAAGAAAAAAGCAGTTGAATATAAATAAATTGGAACTATCAAACTTCATCAATAATATAGCTAAATTGCTAGACAAAGCATCTAGATTTAGGATTTACTGAACCTAAATGCAAAAATATAGAAACATGTGAATCCTACTGCGCAACTGCATTATAAATTCGTAGTTCATTACATAAAGTTGGATCTAAATCTTCAAAAGAGCAGATATGTCATTATTTGCTATAAACTAAGATGAGTTCACGATGGAGAACAAACTTACACGGTATGTTGCGAGATCAATGGAACTTTGACCTGGAGGATAAAAAGGAAGAATGCGACGAGAAGGTGGTAGGTCAAAACCCTCTCGCGTGCGGCTGTGGGGGAGATCTCTGGACCAACAAGAGAACAGTAAATCAGAAAAATATGAAAAAAAAACAAATAAGAAATCGATGTCCGATCAATGATCAAGAAAACGCAATTGGGGTAAGGTAGGGCGGGTGGGGTGGGTGGGTCAGTGCAAATAATTTTAGCAACGAAGAGCGGTACCTTTGAAGTCCCAACAACGAAGGAGATTTTCGGCTTCTGGTCGAGATCCGCTGATTGCAACTTCTGGTTGAGATCCGCTAGTTGCGGCTTCTAGTTGAGATTTGTTAGTTGCGGCTTATGGTCAAAATCTGCTATTTCAAATTCTTGATTTCTCGACGAGGGAGATCCCGAAGGAGGTTATCACGTGTCTTGCGGGACACAAGAGGCCGAGGAAGAGATCGAAGGATGGAGGTTGCGAAGAAGGGGATCTACGACGTATAGAGCTTATGGGTGATCTGTAGTTACATGACTTATGGGAGATCTGCGGCTTTAGGGCCTATTAGGCGAGATACACTAATTGCGATATCCTGGCGAGGGAGAGATTTGATTTATAGGTTTCTTCGCAAGGGAGAGATCAAAGGAGGAGGAAGCATGACTTGCGGGACGATGGTGGGCGTGGGAGAGCTCGAAGGATGAGGGTGTTAATGTCATTAAAGGCGTAAAGGGATCCTGAAGCCTATGCGCAGGCACGCACCTGACGTATGTGAGGCGCAAAAAAGAAAAAAATACAAAATCTTTTATTAAATGCAAAATAACATCTAAAATAAACCTACCAGCATATCAATACACTAGAATAATTGCTAACAATATATAATATGATACAAAAGTAGAAGACAAGTATTTGTTAAAAGTAAAAAATATTAAAAATGCAAATAATTTATTTCTCACCAGTTCTATATCGGTTACTCATCCTCATAAAATGCTATGCCTTCATCTTTTCCATTGTCATTATAAGCTTCTTCTTCAATGTACTCAACTTCCTCATGCTTGTCATCATCATCTCTAAGGACTACTGGAGTAGAAGCCTTCGTCTTAGATATGCTCCCCTTTTCAACTATCTTCTTACTTATAGGGATCACATTCTTTTCTTTCGGTAAGCATGTGTGATAAATGTCCTCTTCAACTCCAGCGACCCTAGTAACTACCCCCCAAGTCACGTACTCGTCGTCAATTCCTCCCCCTCTCAGCTTCATTATCTTCCTTCATTCTGCCCGTCAACCATTCATTGTTATTGTTAATATCTGTCAATGAAATCAAATTAATATGTTCATGTGCATCGTATCGACATCCCATCGCTCGTTTGCACCTCACAAATACTAAATCATTTAAGCGTTGTTGAGCTAGCCTATCCCTTTTTTGTTGTGAATGCACAATATAACTAATTACAACAACACTCAAGCCTTTATCCCGCTATAGTGGGGTCGGCTATATGGATCCTTTGTCGCCATTGCGCCCTATCTTTTGTCATAATCTCACTAATGCCTAAGTACATCATGTCTTTCCTTATAGTTTCATTCCAAGTATTTATTGATCTACCCCTCCCTCGTTTAACATGCAGTGACTAGACTCTCACAACGCCTAACAAGTGCCTCTAATGGTCTCCTTTGTACGTGTCCAAACCATCTTAGTCGAGCTTCTCACACCTCTACAATTGGTGCTACTCCTGTCTTATCCTTGATACATTCAACATGTTTTTATTCAACATAACTAATTAACTATATAAATTATTAAACATGATTTTATCACCTTATTAATCTCCCAAAATAAAATTTAAATACTTGTTAAGAAAATTCTAATTGTGCTCCCAACCAATACACTGCAAGTAAGACTAAGTACCTTTATAACAAATCTTCTTCGATTAGAGTTGAAGGTCCATAAGATTATCACCATTTAGCTGCGAAAGTAAGCAATTTTTAGAATTAGCATTTTTAATATAAAGAGCTTGTTTGAATATTGTGTAATTTACTCAGAAACTTTGTATTTCTCTGCCAAATTGCAAATTTCATTTCAAATAATCCTTCAACATTTTTATATAAAGTTAGCTGGTCAGTGATCTTATTTTGCTCGACATGGCTTGGAATAAGTCTTTTCATTGTCTCGTATGAATCCCCCATAACTTCTTCATCTTCTTCAATAACGAAGTTTGAATAGAAGAATTTTGGATTTAAACAATGTCCCCTTCATGCAGAGATCGAGAAAGCCGATTTTCCCATCTTTTATCTACAATTTTTAGGAAATTCCTGTATTTGTTTCTTTATCCTTAAAATACTTGATGATCACCTCTTTAACTCTATCCATAGCTTCATAGATGTAACCCATTGCTTGCCATTTCTCACCATCAACCAATTTCAGTACATGTACGAAAGTTTCAAAATCTTCACACAACACTGCTCTAGAAAAAGTCCATTAATAAAATTTCATGTACTTTCTTACCACCAATTTCCTTTGCCCACTTAATGTCCACTCAGGTTAAGTGAACAACTTTCTCAGATTATTCCTCTGCTTTCGAATGCACTGAAGCGTATTGAGAGAAGCCGCAAACTCACAACTTGTCTAACAAGCTTGACTTAGCATGGAAAATTGCTCAGCATGTTGACATGTCCAGGGCGAACCTATATATAACCATTTATGGTCATAGCTCTCTTCAACGTTCGACTTGTATAGTTTAGTTATTAAAGGCGCAAGGCGCACCTAGACGCGGAGGGGTTTTGGAGCCTAGGCGCAAGGCTCAAGGCGCAGACGCGCGCCCGAAAAAGACAAGGCACAACCACATTCATTTTAAATAATCGGTATCAAACATCAGTTCATCTTTTTGAACAGATTCTTCATATATTCTACTCATTAATCATTCATTACTATCATTTATATCTCTTAAAAAATAAAATCAATATGTTTGCTTTTTATCTAAGTTTCAATGATCAAATATGTTTCAAAAACACTAAATCATATAAAAATTATTGAGTTCTTGCATTAATTTTTTTTTGATTATTTTGAAAAACAATTTACTACAAAAATCACACGCAGGCGCGTCTTTAATATCCAAAGTCGCAAAAAAGGCGCAAATCTTTGAGCCTAGTGAGCCTGGAGCCTGAGGCGCGCCTTTAACAACATAGTATAGTTATATTATGCATCTTCCTAATATTTTCCAACATTAAATCAATGTAACGAGCAACAAAGCATCCAATATTAATGAGGCTGTTTTGCTTCCAATTATATCTGTGTTAGGCGTCATATAAGCAAAAAATATAAAGAAAATGTCAGCATATTAGAGTAAAATGAAATGAATAATGAACAATTAATGAATTCTTTACCGATTAATACATTATTACTTGCGATGTCAGTAACAATTTGGACAACATTCACCTCTCCAATCTGCTCTGCCATCCTATCCAGAAGCTCAAACATCCTCTCACCAATCTCCAAGTAATCAGATGTATCAGCAGATTCAAGGAAAAATATTCCTTTGAGTGAATTCACCAAAAAGTTTATTAAAATTTTTATGTTTTTTCTGTCCATCCATCAACCATCATAGAACAACAATACACCTTCCACTCATCCTCATAAGTCTTCATGCTTTTGATTTCACTTCATTACTCATCAAAGACACACGAATCTTATGGTAACTAGGTGGCTTCATTCCAACCTCAACCTGTCCAATCAACTCCAGCATCACCGCAAAGCTAGGATAAGCCACACCATTTAATGGAATGACTGTCGTCTAGAGGTGTGCAAAAATAATCGAAGAACCAAGAATCAAACCTAGTAGTTGGAGTCGATTTTCACGGGTCTCGTTTTAGTTTCAAATCCACAAAAAATTGAACCGAGTAGTTCTTTTCTTATGTTCGGGTACCCGAAAACTGACCCGGAATTGATTTTGAAAACTAGGCACATGAAATTTAGAGTCGTCGAATTAAAATTTGATTCACTAGTTTGTGATTCCTTGTGTAATGATTGAATATGCATGCAACTATATAACATGCGAACAATCTCTTTAAGATTGAAGTATTTGATTCTACATTTTTTTACATATATATGAGTATGTGAAAAAAATTATAATGCTTGTGTAGAACTGAGAATCGAACCGAGCTTCGCGGTTCGGATTCGGTTCTATATCTTTGGTACATCGATCGGTTCCGGTTCCCAAAAGTCGGAACCAAACTTACATGTATTGGTTCTCGGTTTTGGGTGAAACGATCCGAACCAACCCGGTTTGCACCCCTAGCTACGTCATACGTCCATTGGGTTATATTTTTGCGAACGAGCCCTCTAAAGTTCCTTCTTTCAAGCTCATTAATAGAAGTTTGTTTCATTGTTTTTGCTGTGTTTTTTCCCACCATCTTTTCAATGTTAGTTGCAAAAAAACATCCATCAGTCATTTTATCTGAGGTTTCGTGGACATGCCTTCTCTTGCATGAATCTTCTCCCCAATGTCATCTATTTTCTCATTGCTTCCGAATGTATCTACATCTACTAAGTCAGGGAATGTGCGCTTCGTTGTATTGCTAGCAGTATCTTTTCTTTCCATAAACTCCTGAATTTTCAATTGTACATGTTGGGCATTTTAGACAAGGTTTAGTATTCCGAAAGCCCCCAACAATGTGTTGTTTAGCATGTTAAATTTCACTCTTTGTAACCTTCTCACAAAAGTTGCAAATCAAATAATTCTTATATTTCACTCTTTGTTTAGCATAGTTAAAATTATTTGCTGCACATACTTCCGGGCATGAATTTTGTTTGATTGAACACCAGATGAATCAGACCCACTTGCTTCCATTCCAGTCTATTGAACAATACAAAGGATCATATATAATAAAAATCAAGAAAGATCAGTGAAGTGTGTAAAATTACCATAATATCACTTAAGAAATAAAACTTTCGAATGAACCAATTAAGTCACCATGACATCACTTAAGAATAAAACTATAATATCAGAAATTGACACTCATTTCAATAGCAGAAGAGAATTTAACTATAATATCACTTAAGAATCAAATTTACCTCCCTGTATAATCTACATACATCACTACGCAACCTTCAGATTGCTCTGCTTAAGCTCTTATATAGTCCTTAAGTGGTTCATGGTATTACATAGTAAATAGTTCAATTAATGGTTTTAGAACAAAGCATGTTAAATGTAGAAGACTGAAGACTCTTTCCTAGCAAATAACTCCCATCGTTTCTCAATAGAATGAATCATTAACACACTTGAAAGAGCGAGAGAAGAAAAGCTTTCCATAGAAGTTTACGATCGGCGGTGTCAAGAGGAGAAGAAATCTGCTTCATGATTCCGCAATGATAATCAGGCGTCAAGGAGGGGAGATTCCGACGGGAGAGACTACCAGAGGGAGAGATAAGTGCGCTTGGGATGCGTAGAAAAGATGAGAGCGGTCTACTTACGAGATATTACAGGGAATGTAAAGAAAGAAGTCCGAAAATTTTAATCTAACAATTTTATTCCTTTAAGATCGCAAAGACCGCCTTGGCCGCGCCTCACCCACCCCTAGGTCATCTTGCCCGCCTCTGTCTAGCAGAGTCGTGGCCTCTTGCACCTGATGTATCTGGCGCCTAAGACACGCTTTTAACAACGTAGTGAGGGTGCGGGATAGGGGTCACAATTGATATGTTTGGTACTAAAAGATGTAGTTAAGCATGCTTTTGATGAAGGGCTACAATTGAGTTGAGGGTCTTATACGTATACAATGAGTAGAGTGAGAAGGTTTTCTATTTTAAATTAGTATAGATTGATAATAGCGTTTGAGTGAGTCAGGTGCTACTGTCTCAATAATAACCAAAGTTGCAGATATTAAATGTCGGGTTTATGTCAGTTTGAATTTGAAATGTCAAATGTCAGATTTAGGTGTGTAAACGAGTCGAGCTTGACAAAATTTCCAAGATCGAGATCAAGCTAACCATTTTGAGCTCAAGCTCGATGAGCTCATTTTCCTTGGCTCGAGCTTGAGTTAGGTCGAGTTCAAGGCCTATTTATTGAGCTCCAACTTTTAAATTTGCGCGTTCGTGCCGAGCTTCTCATGAGTTTTTTAGCTTATGAGCCTTATTTTTTTCATATATATATATTTAAAAACTTACAAATAAAAATCTCGCGTGCGGACCCGCGACCTAATGTACAACAATATGTGAACTCGAGCCGTGGTACCAAACATGCTTTCCTTTATATTAGTGTGTCAGCGCGCGCATATGCTTGTGTCTCTCTCTATAAGTTTATTTTCAGAAATGTTAATTCTTAACTATTTTAATGACTTTTCATTAAAAAAGGAAATCTTGATCGAGAATACTTGTAGTAATATCAAATCACTGATGTATTTTCTTGCTATAGTTTCTAACCTCTAAAACATGTCTGGGTAAAACCCTTTGTTATGTGAATTAATAATACCCTCTTTAATCAGGAAATGCAGAGCATATTTTGTGAATGGTCTAAAAAATGTTTCTAATTTGGATGCTTTAATAAACTTATTCTGTGCTATTTTATTGCATTTTTTCTATATTTTTTCCAAACCTCAACTCTTGTTTACCTACTAGTTCTTATTCCTCTGATTTTTACTGTCTATTGAATCATTTTACACCTAGGAGGTCCTTTATTAATTCAGTTTCTTTGTGGTTCAGGGTAGTTGTCAATTATGATTTCCCAACTGGGATTGAGGATTATGTCCACCGCATTGGACGAACTGGCAGGGCTGGCGCCACCGGAATATCTTATACGTTCTTCACCGATCAAGATTGGAAGCATGCTACTGAGTTGGTGAAGCTGCTCGAGGGTGCAAACCAGAGTGTTCCACCGGAGATTCGGGAAATGGCTACTCGCTCCGGCCCGCCTGCCCAAAGGAGTCTCCCTCACGTTGGAATGAGCCGGTGGGATTCCGGTGTTAGCAATGGCGGCAGTCGGATGGATTTTGGCGGCGGTCGGATGGATTCTGGCGGTGGTCGTGGCATGAGGGAATTTAGTCGCGGCGGTGGGAGTGGCCGAGGATTTGGCGGTCGTGGCGGTCGGAATGATTTCTATAGTGATGGGGGCAGTGGCCGGGGATTTGGCGGACGCGGTGGTCGGACCGACTTCTATAATGATGGGCGTGGCGGTAGCAGGGGTCGTGGGTTTGGCAGGGTCGGCTGGGGTAGGCAGGACCGCGGCGGCGGCGGGCCGCCGCCCCCACGTGATCGTTACCAAAATTTTGACGGGCGAAGTCGTTATGAAGGCGGAAGGGGATTCGGGGACAGGAGCAGAGGGCGGAGCTACAGCCGCAGTCGCAGTCCTGAGAAATCCCGATCCTGGAGGCACGGCCGTAGCCGTAGCCGGAGCTCCAGCCGGAGCCGGAGCTGGAGCAGGAGCTGGTCTCCTAGAAGCCGGAGCCCTAGCCCCAGTAGGGGCCACGACCGGTACGGCCAGCCTCCTCCAGGAGAGACCCGCCGCCGGCGGGTGTCGGGATTCGACGCCCCACTTTCGCAGCCCCCGGGAGTCGTTCTTCAGGAGCCGGAGGCTCCTCGTAGGGTGTCAGGATTCGATGCGCCCCTCCCGGTTGCTCCTGCGGCTGGTGGCCCTCCTCCAGAGCCAAGGCCCCATGTCTCCGGATTTGATGCCCCCCTCGCCGGCCAGATGTCACCAATGTCCCCCGGGCACGGCAACGGGACGTTCCCCAGCGGGGAACTCGGCAATTAACTGAGGCCGGCAGCCCAACCACCCGGAAGCAGAGGCTTATACCGGTATGTTTTCTTTGATGTTCTATGAAATATGGTGATTTGGTTTTTTGTATGTGGCTTATGATGAAATGAGAACTCCAGCGGCAAAGATTGGAGACAGCAACAGAGTTTGTGGGGGATAAAAAAACAAAGCCAGGTTCGAAAATTTTATTCTGGCCCCCGCCATTTAGGTTTTTTGCAGCCTCACCAGTTTATACACCTCTACTATTAGACTTGCTTGTTATTTATTTATTTCCCTTTTTAAATTAGTAGTTTATTATCCTTTATATATATATTTTAGCTCATATCCTAAACCTGACTCTGCTGCTGGGATGGTCACCTGCTGTATGATTTGTACAATTAATATTCTGATTTAACTTTTTTTTTCTCTTATATATATATATATATATATATATATATATATATATATATATATATATATATATATATATATATTAGTTAACTGCTGATTTAATTTTTTTAGAAACTTTATTTTAGTATTTCAGGTTTGATGTTAATTCGAGATGTAATTGCATAGATGTAATCTAGAGCTGTTTCTCCATCTGAATTATAGATTGAAATATTGCTCGGCAATGTGTGAAATGTGACGTCAATGTGCCCGACCCGTATTCGTTGCTGCCGAAATGCCATGCGACGGTCTTAAACAGAACCTTGGTGTATACTTCAAACATATGGCATGAACTATTTACAGGTCAATCCTGTAAGTTTTCAACACCTTGATTCCTGAGTTTAATTCTCGGAAGGAAAAATTAATAAGAAATCGTGCTATTTATACCCAAGGCTATGTTTTGGAGCCCCTTTTGACTTCATTTGGTTCTAAACAGACTGGATAGGTGTTTGGAAATAATTAAAATGTTGTCATTTTAAAATGATTGGTTTGAAATCTATTTTTTTCTTTTATTTTAAAAATGTCTAGGAGATCTCTATTCTTCCTTTAAAAATAGGTTGGAATATTATTTTAATATTTTTAATAAATTTATGCCCCTTTTATGGGGACTTCACCAGTCAAGCGGTCTTGATTGTATGAACGGACCTTAATTAAGTTCCGGTTTATGCAGTCATGATTGCTTGATCGATGAAAATATGCCTCCCAAAAGCCTTAATCTTTCCGTAATTTTTTTTTAAAAAAATTGAACCCGCAACTAAATCAACACCTATGAAATCAAACCGAAACGTGCGGCTCAATTTGGCGGTTCCTTAGCGCAAGCAATGAACTGCACTTGCGATTGATAACGTCGCCTTTAAAAAGTCCACAGCCGGGCAGTGATTTTAAAAATAAATCAACGACCATTCTTATTTCTCAATTTCACATATTAAATTTGAATAATAATATAAGTTCATGGTCGCACTTATTCAAGCATATGGTGCTACTTGCAGCATAATCATAGTAAAAAGTATGTTATGATTTAATAATATAACATACTTGTAGCCCGAGCATCTTCAGGCCGGTTATGCCCGTGCTCGTTGCTCTCGGACGGTTGAAACGATGCTCTTGGGCGGCTTTCGGCCGCATCAGGCGGGCTTCGCCCCCATCAGCGGACTTCACCTGCATCAGGCGGACTTCGCCCGTGCTTCGGGTGGTCTTTGGCCGCATAGAAGTGGGTTTCGTCCGCTTCCACGCAATCCACCATCTCGGCGCCGCACCCACCACTCGCGGAGCCCGGAGCAAGCACTCACACACGCCATCGACGTCAAGTCGCACCACCGAAGAGAAACACCATCAAGATCACTGCACTCCCGCATGTCATCACATCGCCGAAGAGAAACTCCGTCAAGGCCATTGCACCACCGCAAGCCTTAGCTGCCACGCCCGCATTGCCTCATCTACTCCAAGACCCGTAGAAATCCTCTCCTTCAAGACATGTGACTATTTCCTCCAAAGTCGGTGGATACGTCGAGAGTCCCACACGAGAGAAATGCTCCGCCGCATCGCACAATGTTGCACCACTGACAACCACCGATGACATCCAAAAGGGGTCTCTCACCCCTTGCGGCACCAAGAGTGAGACGGCGGCAGCGGCTCCTCCCTCCAACACTAGTAGGGGCGACGGTTCTTCTCCCCAAACAGTTACTATTCCTCCAACATGAAAGGTAAAAAGTGGCTTCTAACCAAGTGACTTTTTATTCAACAGGGAATCTCAATCTCATATATATGTATATATTTATATATATAACACTATTTTCTTTTTTTAATGCAAGAAAGATCGAGAGAGGGCAATATCTCATCCAGTCATTAATATGGTCAGCATTATCATTATGATGGGATTTCTTTTTTTTAGGCGATTGATATCCGCACTACATTTTTGAATATTCGCACTACGTTTATTTCTAATTTTTTGCGTCTTTTGAAAATATAACTTGTACGTGCATTTTCAAAAAAAAGTGTTCAACACGAAAGTTGTAGATCTTGACGAGAACTACAACTTTCGTGTTGAACACTTTTCCTAAAAATGCATGTATAAGGCGTATTTGTAAAAGGCGCGAAATCTGAGCGTATTTCCTAATGTACGTCCTGTACATGCATTTTTAGGAAAAGTGTTCAACACGAAAGCTGTAGTTCTCGTCGAGATCTACAACTTTCGTGTTGAATACTTTTCCTAAAAATGCATGTACAAGAAGTATTTTTAAAAGACGCAAAAAATTAGAAGTAAACGTAGTGCGAATATCCAAAAGTGTAGTGCGTATATCAATCACTTTTTTTTATTTCCATAGATCTCATTCTCTCTCTATCAAGGGAGAGAAAACTTCCTAACATGGCGTTTTCAAAGAACAGATTCGGATCCGAACCAAAACATAACATGCTTGATTTTAGATCTGACCACCAGCAATAAATGGAGAAAAGAAAAAGAAAAAATAGACGAGTACACGCTAGATCGGACGGCGAGCAGGATTGATCTAATGACGAGATCGAAACGCGCTCCTTCCTCTGGGAATGCTACCCGGACCCAAAAATTATTTCTATGAACGAAGATATTTCGCCATTTGTAGGGGGCCGCGACTGAGAAGAGTGGGAACAAGCGTGGAAAAGCAGACGCCCGAGGGACAACTACGGCGTGTATGAGTCGTGTCTATAGGGTTTATAATAAAAGAACCTTGGTTGTTGAAGAATCGGCTCATGCGCACTTTAATGAAAATACATCAACTGAAGAATCTAGGCTAAATGATGAGAAAGTTGATGATGATGCGCTGCTAGGAGACATGGGTGAGGAGAGAGAAGTGGTAGTTGATATTCCAACTCTCGCGGAAGGATATAGGCCTCCAAGCTCACTAAACTTTTCAAAACAACATCCACGAGAACTAGTGATAGGAGGGCCCTCACATGGAGTTAGAACACGGTCGGCCTTGCATGAATCCTTCTCGAACCTCTATTTTATATCTAAAATTGAACCCAAGAATATTGCGGAAGCTTTAAATGATGAATCTTGGTTCTTGGCTATGAATGAAGAATTAAATCAGTTTGAGAGAAGTAAAGTCTGAGTACCAGTGGAGCGTCCAGATAGCCATCTAGTTATCGGTTAGAAATAGGTATATAAAAATAAACTTGATGGTGAATCTAGGATAACTAAGAATAAGACACGGTTGGTTGCATAAAGATACTCACAAATAGAGGGTGTGGACTTTGAAGAGTCATTTTCATTGGTTGCATGTCTTGAATCTATTCATGTGTTTTTGACATTCACAAGTTATAAACAAATTAAGTTATATCAAATAGATGTTAACAGTGCATTTTTAAATAGATATATCAAGAAAGAGGTGTATGTTGAGCAACCACCCGACTTCGAGAATGCTGACTATCCAAATCATGAATTAGACGGGTGATGATGACGTATTGACGTGAAGGCGGGGGCATCTACGCTGCTTACGCGCGCCGGCGGCGCGGGAAGGCTGCGCGCGCCGGCGATGCGCGCCCGCGGAGGCCGGCCGAGCGCACAGGTCGTGCGCGTGCGGGGCGCGGCCCTGGCCGTGCGCGGCTCAGTCTGCGCGCACGAGCGAGCAGTGCGCGCGCGCGCAGGCCATGCGCGCAGGCTGCGCGCACGAGCAGGCTGCACAGGACGGCCGAGCGCGCGAGCAGGCCGCGCGCACAGGCCGCGCGCACGAGCAGGCAGCGCGCACAGGCCCCGCGCGCGAGCAAGCCGCGCGCACAGGCCCCGCGTGCGAGCAGGTTGCGCACGTGCAGGCCGCGCGAGCAGGCTGCGCGTGCAGGCCGCGCGCGCAGACCGCGCGCGCGGGCAGGCCGCGCGCGTGGGGTTTTGCACACGTGCGGGCTGCGTGCGCTCGGGTCGCGTGGCGTGCAATGGTCCTGCTATGTGCGTGCTTGCGCGGGCGCCCTCTTTTGCGTGCCACTTGGGTTGCTTGGTCGTGTTCTTCAGGTGATTCTGAACTTTTGATTTTTGTCATTTGCAGGTCTCGAAGCGCTCCTCCGGCCCGATGCGTTTGCGTTCTTCTTTGACTGAAGATGGCGTGGATATTTGGAGGAAGAAATACAGGCTCCCTGCCGATTTGCAAGTGAGGATCCCGTGCCCTGAGGAGCGGGTTCAAAATCCTCCTCGTGGCTAGCTGACGATTTGCGAAGTTTCTCTGAGGTCCGGTTTCCATTTTTTGTCGTGCGAGGAGGTGGTTGAGATCTGGAGGTTTTGTGGGGTGCCTATTTCCAAGTTCGTTCCGGTTGGAATTGCTCGGATTGTGGGCTTAATTGCTTTCTTTCGCGAGCATGGAGGCCGATTTTCCCTGGATCTATTTCGAGATTGGTGTGATGTTTGTTTTGATGGTGGCGAGCGGATGGAGGTGTGCAGCAACAAGACCTGGTTGGAGTTTGAGGCCCGCAAAGACCGTCGTCATGGCAACACTTTGTTTGGATACGTCAAGAATTCATGAGGTCTCCCCGAGGTATGGGATATGCTTCCCGATCGCTGCCACCGTGTAAGGGGGAAGGAGCGGGATTTTTTCCCGGTGCTTGGTTTTTCTGAGCCTCGCGAGTTGGCCAATCGTCTGTTCAACATTTATGTTTATGTGGAGGAGAAGCGGTTGGTGCAATGTGGTATTTCGGCAGACCCAGGCCGGCCAGCGGAGACTTCTCAAGGAGGGGACCGCAAGAGGAAAGCGGTGTCGGCGCCCCCTAGCGACCTTGATGTGGTGGCATCGGTAACCTCTGATGCTTATCATGATTTGACTCCTGAGGTGCAGATACTTACTTCCCCAGTCCCCCTGGCATCTGTTGGTGTAACTGCTTCGCGGATGTCCTCTTCCTTAAGGCCGATGAGCGATGCGGTATGGATTTGGTTTGTTCTCAAGGCTTTTTTCTCTTATCATCTTTTGCTATAGAGGATAACTTTGCTCTTTTCTCTTTTGTGCAGATAGAGAACCAAGTGCAGATTGCACTGACCTGGAATGATCATTATGTGAGCCTGAAGGATGGGTATCTCACTCTTTAGGAGAAGCTTCGGTCGACGACGAGTTCGCTTGTCTCTTTAAGGGAGGAACATGACAGGGACCTTGCGCGGTTCCGCCGGGTTGGTTCGGAGCTGAAGTCCGAGTTAGAGGATGCTCGTGCGGCCTTGGAAGTGGAGAAGACTTTGGTGGAGAGGACCACTCAGATGTTGAAGCATTCGAAGGAGGAGACTTCAAGCTTGGGAGACTAGTTACAGGCGGCGCGGGAGGAGGTCTCAGGCCTCGAGACTCGGCTTTGAGCGGCGAAGGCGCAGGTGGAGAAGCTGTCCTCTGATGACCATGCGTCAGAGCTGAAGCCTGTAGTGCTCGCAGAGTACTTGGAGTCGCTGGACTATATGCGAGACTGTAGCCTGATCGCGGAGGAGGTTCGTGACGATATTTGGTCCAAGGAGGTGGAGCCTCAGATGGATGATATACGCGAGTTGGCGCTCCGACGCGGTGTCTCGAAAGCTTTTCGCTTTGTTAGCAAGAGCCTGAGGTGTGATACCTCCAGTTTCAGTTTTACAGATGTCTCTGGGGATGAGCATTCCGATATTGAAGACGAGTAGTGGTACTTTTGTCATTGTACGCTTATATTTGATTGTACTTTGTTTTGCCCCTTATTTGGGCTTGGTTGCTGTTGCTGATGGTACTTGTATCTTTCCAGCTTTGCCTTGTTATGACATTGTCATCGTTTCTATGTAAGTCGGTAGTTTGTTTGCACTGGCTCGCTATTTACCTTGCATAGCTTAGGTTTGTGTCTCATGGTGAGTGAGGGATGTTTGTCGCTTAGTTTGCGCGAGGATTGCTCGCGGATTTGCTTGTGCAAGGGATGCTTGCGGCTTGTTAGTGAGGGGGGTAGGCCCCCACAGTGTGGCGCGAAGGTTGCTCGCGGCTTAGTTGCGCGAGGGATGCTCTTGGCTTCTTCGTGAGGGGGGCAGGCCCCTACGGTGTCGCGCGAGGGTTGCTCGCGCCTTAGTTTGCACGAGTGATGCTCACGACTTCTTCGTGAGGGATGCATGCCCCCATGGTGTTGCGCGATGGTTGCTCGCGGCTTAGTTTGCGCCAGGGTTGCTCGCGACTTCTTTGTGAGGGGGGCAAGCCCCCATGGTGTCGCGCGAGGGTTGCTCGCGGCTTCTTCGTGAGGGGGGCAGGCCCCCATGGTGTGGCGCGAGGGTTGTTCGCGGCTTAGTTGCGCGAGGGATGCTCGCGGCTTCTTCGTGAGGGGGGCAGGCCCCCACAGTGTCGCGCGAGGGTTGCTCGCAGCTTAGTTTGCGCGAGGGATGGTCGCAGTTTATTCGTGAGGGGGGCAGGCCCCCACTGTGTTGCGTGAGTGTTGCTCGTGGCTTAGTTTGCATGAGGGTTGCTCGCGACTTCTTCGTGAGGGGGGCATGCCCCCACGGTGTTGCGCGAGGGTTGCTCGCGGCTTAGTTTGCGCGAGGGTTGCTCGCGGCTTCTTCGTGAGGGGGGCATGCCGCCACGGTGTTGCGCGAGGGTTGCTCGCGGCTTAGTTTGCGCGAGGGTTTCTCGCGGCTTCTTCGTGAGGGCGGTGGGCCCCCACGGTGTCGCGCGAGGGTTGTTCGTGGCTTAGTTGAGCGAATGATGCTCGCGGCTTTTTCGTGATGGGGGCAGGCCCCCACGGTGTCACGCGAGGGTTGCTCGCAGCTTAGTTGCGCGAGGGATGCTCGCGGCTTCTTCGTGAGGGGGGCAGGCCCCCACGGTGTTGCGCGAGGGTTGCTCGCGGCTTAGTTGCGCGAGGGATGCTCGTGGCTTATTCGTGAGGGGGGCAGGCCCCCACAGTGTCGCACGAGGGTTGCTCGTGGCTTAGTTGCGCGAGGGATGCTCGCGGCTTCTTCGTGAGGGGGGCAGGCCCCCACGGTGTTGCGCGAGGGTTGCTCGCGGCTTAGTTGCACGAGGGATGCTCGCAGCTTTTTCGTGAGGAGGGCAGGCCCCCACGGTGTTGCGCGAGGGTTGCTCGCGGCTTAGTTTGCGCGAGGGTTGCTCGCGGCTTCTTTGTGAGGGTGGCAGGTCCCCACGGAATCACGCGAGGGTTGCTTGCGACTTAGTTGTGCGAGCGATGCTCGCGGCTTCTTCGTGAGGGGGCAGACCCCCACGGTGTTGCACATGCTGTCCTTTTTGTTTGCATACATGAGGTTCGTAGAAACATGATTCGATACTTGAACGAAGATAACGTGCCCGGGGTTGAGCCCTGTAGAAAGTAGCAAATAAGAAAGAACAAACGGATAGACTTTTGAATAATTGAAATTTTATTATCCAAAAAAGATATCATTTACAAAGGTATGACCTCCCTTTTATAGAATGGAGGAGATATGAGAGAGTACAAACAAACAATGTGGGACTAAACATGTACAGTGTTGAGCGGCTAGAAATAAAGGAGACCGCACAGGCCGCGCGGTTAGACAAATGAGTTAACCGCTCGGCAGCTCCAGCAGGATAAGAACATGCCGCAATGGATAACCGATAGACCACCCGGTCTCCAGGCTTCTGAGTGAGACCGCCAGACCGCTCGGTCAATAAACCGCCAGACAAGACCGCAAGGCCACCCGGTCTAATACTTCAACACTCCCCCTCAAGCTGGAGCATAGATATCAATCATGCCCAGCTTGTCACAAATGTGGAAGAAGGAAGTAGAGACCGGCTTGGTGAAGAAATCTGCCAATTTCTTGTCAGATGTGACAAATGGAGTACAAATCTGTTTTTTCAAAATCTCTTCCCGAATGAAGTGACAGTCAACCTCTATATGCTTTGTTCTCTCATGGAAGACCGGATTTCTGGATATGTATATAGCGGCCTTGTTGTCACAGAACATAGGGAGAGGATAGTCATATACCTCGCCCAGGTCAAGCATGAGAGCCCGCAACCACTTTAACTCACACGTGGTTGATGCCATACTCTGGTATTCGGCTTCAGCACTGGATCTGGAGACAACAGACTGTTTCTTGCTCTTCCAACTCACGAGATTACCTCCAACAAAGGTACAAAAACCTGATGTGGATTTACGATCGCCTTTATCATCCGCGTAACTTGAATCTGAGTAGGCCTTAACCCTCAGATGACCATTGTTCTGAAAGAGTAACCCTTTGCCTGGTGCTGCTTTGATATACTCTAAAATCTTCAGGGCAGACTGAAGATGACACTCCCTAGGAGCTTGCATAAACTGACCGACCTTGCCTACAACATAGGCAATGTCGGGTCTAGTCACCGTGAGATAGATGAGTTTGCCTACCAAACGTCTGTACCTTGTGACATCAGATAGAAGAGGCGAGTCATCCGTCCACGTTTTGTCTTCTCCAATAGCCATGGGAAACCGATCCGGTTTGGCACCTGTCAATCCTGCTTCTTGTAGAAGATCAAAGGCATACTTCCGTTGGGAGAGAACCAACGAGTCAAGTTTCCGAGAGATTTCTATCCCCAAAAAGTATTTCGGGGAGCCCATATCCTTCGTGACCAAGTGCTGACGGAGGTGCTTCTTCGTCAAGTCCACCCCATCTCGGTCATCGCTAGTAAGAAGAATATCATCCACATATACTGCCAAAACCACCAGTCCCGAGGCCGTTTTGCGAATGAATAAGGAGCGATCGGCCGAACTCCTTCTAAAGCCGATGGTAGCCACAATGCCACTGAATTTGTCGAACCATGCCCGATGGCTCTGCTTTAGGCCATAAATGGCCTTCTTCAAATGACATACGCATGTCTCCCCCCTGAGCAACATACCCAGGAGGTTGCTCCATATAGACGTCCTCCTAAAGATCGTCATAGAGAAAGACATTCTTCACATCAAGCTGGTAAATAGCCCAATCCCGGTTAACAGCCACAAAAAGTAGAACTCGGATGGTGCTGAGGCGAGCAACCGGAGAAAATGTATCAAAGTAATCAATGACGTAAGTCTGAGTGAAGCCCTTGGCCACCAGTCGGGCCATGTAGCGCTCCACAGTGCCGTCGGGGCGAAATTTCACAACGAAGACCCAGCGACAGCCAACCACATCAGTGCCCACGGGAGGAGGAACAAGGGTCCAGGTACCCCGTTCAGTAAGAGTGGCCATCTCCTCATCCATGGCAGACTTCCAATGAGGGAGAGCAAGAGCCTCCTGGTAAGTGCGGGGAGTAGAAGTAGCAGAGATAGCCAAGGCAAAACACCTGCGAGAAGGAGAAAGCCGATCATAGGAAAAAACTGTCGCAAGCGGGTGTTGAGTACACGCCCGCACCCCTTTGCGAAGAGCAATAGGAAGATCCAGGTCGACGGGTGCGTCAGCAACCGGAGCGTCCGTGGCAGAGAAGGCTGGCCCAGGACTAGAGAGAGACAGCGGCGGAGAGGAGGGTGGAGGGGTGGGTGGGGAGACAGACTGGGAAGGAGACGGTGGAGGAGGAGACGGAGGGGGGAAAACGTCGAGAGGCGTGGAGGGAACGGAGAGATCAGAAGGAAGATAAGAGGTAGGAGAGAAATAGGAAGCATTCTCGAAAAAAGTCACATCCGCGGAGACAAACTGCTTGCGGAGAAGAGGGTCAAAGCAGCAATAGCTTTTTTGAGTGGTAGAGTACCCCAAAAAGACACACTTGGTAGAACAGGGGGAAAGCTTATCGCGGGTAGCGGAGGGAGCGTGAACAAAGGCCGTATAGCCAAAGACACGGAGAGGGAGAGGAAAAGGTTCCTTGTGGGGGTAGAGAATGGAGAAGGGGGTCTGGCCGTGGAGAATTGTGGAGGGAAGGCGATTGATGAGATAACATGCGAGGAGCACAACGTAGCCCCAGTAGGAGCGAGGGACGTGCATCTGCGTCATGAGAGTACGAGCAACATCAAGCAGGAGACGGTTTTTACGCTCTGCCACCCCATTCTGCTGGGAGGTGTAAACACAAGTCGTTTGATGAAGCAGACCATGTTGGTGAAAGAAAGAGGAGAACTCATGATTAAGATATTCCTTGTCATTATCAGAACGTAAAACTTTAATAGAAATTGCAAATTGAGTCTGAATCATAAAATAAAATGAGTGCCAAACAGAAAAGAGTTCAGAGCGATCTTTTAATAGATACACCCAGGTACATCGTGAAAAATCATCTATAAAAGTGACAAAATAGGAACTACCCCGACCAACAGTGAGGGTAGGAGCCGGACCCCAGATATCAGAATGAATAAGATCAAACGGGCGAGAGGAGCCACGACCTTGCTTCGGTGGGAAGGAAGAGCGATGATGTTTGCCAAGCTGACATACATCACAGTTGAGCGGAGAACTGGTAGGGGGTAAGTGAGGCAGAAGCTGGCGAAGAATCCGTGGAGGAGGATGTCCAAGGCGAAGATGCCACTGAAAGAGATCGGTAGAAGAGGAGTAGGCGGACAGTGCGGAAACATCGTCAAGGAAGTAGAGGCCGCCGCTCTCAGTCCCAGTAGCAATCGTCCGCTGGGTTCTCGGGTCCTGAAAAGAACAAGTAGTTGGAGTGAATAAGACGAAGCACTGAAGTTGCCGGCATAAAGTAGTAACAGATAATAAATTGCACGGGAACTTCGGGACATAGAGGGTGTCCTCCAAGCAAAGCGATGGGGTGAGTTGAACCATGCCCGTCCCATGAACCGGGGACGGGGAACCATCCGCCACACGAACCGGGGGTAAGCGGTCGTGTGTCTCAATATGGGAGAAGCAATGAGGGTTGCCAGTGTAACGGTCCAGGCCCATCCATGGGAACCCGCTGGCACCGCCGGCCTACCAGGGTCCAGACCCGGGCCCACCACTGGTAGTCAGCCTTTCACATTCAAGCCTGCAGGCCATGCTCCCCAACCCCTCTCCGGCCTACCGGCGGGTTGTTGGTGGCCGCAGCCTCCCTTTGATGAGGTAAACTCGATAGTCAAGCCCGCACTACGGGGACTTCCCAGGAGGTCACCCATCCCAGGATTTCTCCAGCTCGAGCACGCTTAACTATGAAGTTCTTTCAACTCTCATCACCAATTGAGCTACAGTGGAGTCAATCAGCCATTTACCTTGGGTAACGACGTGGGCACTACCTGACGTCGTGGCCACAGAGGCAGACAGCCGAGAAGAGGTGGAGGCCGAAGGAGCATCACCGGAATGGCGAAGATGAGGATGGTTCTGCCAGCAGCGGTCAACAGAATGGCCGGTACGACCACAGTGAGAGCAGAGGAACCGGGATGAACCCCGTCCGCCGGGGTGGCCGCGGCCACTAGGGCCCCCATCTGAGCTTGGTGAGCAAAGGAGTCCTGGGAGGGGGGGGGGCCAACAGAGGCCGCTGGAGCAGTGAAGTAACAGCGGCAATGCGAGCTGCGGTGACATCCAAAGTGGGAGACTCCGCCTCACCCAAGATCTGCTGGCGGATCATATCATAGGAATCAGGAAGACGGAGAAGATAACAAACAACCAGGAGTTCCTGAAAGTGTTTGTGCTGTTCGGCCAAGTCCGCGGAGAAGGGGCGATTCTGGAGGATTTCAGCACCAAGAGCCTGAACCTGCTGATAAGCCGCAGTAGGAGACATGGAATGTCACAACCTGCATTTCCTCAACGAGCATATCGTATCAGAGCAAGAGGAACTACGAGTTATGATGCCACGTAGTGCAGGGGATAACTGCACACGCTCAGACAACTCTTGACGCTTACTTTACAAGTTGAAATTCAACAGTTACATGCACGCAAACGTTTGGATTAAATGGTCGTATCCCTCGGCCTTAGATATCAAAACACATATGCACGCGGCGGAAATCCTTTATTGATTTCTGACGATCTCCTATATGCAGGCTATAGTGATACTACGATCAAAAAGTCTCTTTGTTTACGTTATTTGAAAAATATGTTTTAGTTAATCAAAACATGTATGCATGATATACAATAGTAGGTTTTGGTAACTTCAAAATATCTAATGCAACCTACTAGAAAAAAACATCCCAAAAGCAAGTACATATCATTCCATCCAAGTGAGTTACATTAGCAGTCTAGTTCATATTTACATAAAAGAAAAACCACCAAATGGGCGCCAACAAGCTGACACGAACCCATTGGGGCACATGTCTGTACAACAAAAAGAAGAACTACCTCGCTATGTAAGCTCGGCTAGCTCCCAGGAAACGCCACCAACCAACCTAGCCGCTCAACCGGCTACAACCTGCACCTGAGGCATTCAAGAAAGAATACCTCAGCAATCAACCAAGCTATACAAAAGAGAGCATGAATTTCATAATCGATAACGAAGGGGCTTACCGACCCCGTAGTAATGTTTAAGTCAAAAGAGTGCATAAAACAAGTGCGTACAATGTCATTCCAAAGGGTCAACCGCACCAAGTGCGTACAAGTTCATCAAGTCCTGCTCAAACCGTAGGAGCAAAAGGCAAAACACATGTCCATTCCATCATTCAAAGGACAAGAAACTACGATACTAGTGAAGCATAAGCAGCGGTTAAGTTCAATTTCGCAAGGGTCTTATCGGTGGCGGCCCTAAAGTGGAACGCACCAAACAAAACCAGCCCAAATCGGGGCTAAAGTGGTCTCTCTAACCACAAAAACAAAACTCGGTGGCCACAGGCTGAAACCACACCACCCCTTGCAAAATTCTCACACAAACGCTCCTGCCATGGTTCACAAATTCGTCTCGCAAAACGCCCCATATCCCAAGGTAACACGTTTCCTTTCATCGTCCTCACACATGACGACCAATTGCCAACGTAGCGTTTGACGAACTTCATCACATAAACAGGATCACATGCTTTATATCAAAGAAGAATCACATGATAGGATTTGATTAACTTAAGTACATAAATCACATGTTTAGAACCATATGCTATGATCAAGGAAAAATCACATAAATGAGAAAGGCGAATATGCTACATGAACATGAATCCAGAGAACTACATGAATTAGCCTAGCATAGAATTGAGAACCAACAAAAACTAAACATAGGAGGGCAAAGTCAGCATATGGAATTAGCATAAGGAATTAGCTACATAAACAAACAAGAGGATTGATCATCATTTGAATCAAGAAGAACAAACTAAGCATAGGGGAATTGAAAGAGCAATAATAAGGCTAATAAGGAAGAATTTAACACAAGATCTAAAGCTAGGGAAAATGGAAAATTGAATCAAGAACGAAGATTGGCAAGGGTGGAGAACACCGCTTGCCTGAACCGAGACGATGCCGCGACGGCTGCTCTCCTCTTTCCTTGCCTTGCTTGCTCCCTTGCTCTCTTGCTTTCTCTTTGGAATGAAGAAGAAGATGAAGAGAAAATGAAAATGAGAAACCCAATGCTCTGTTTCGGACTTATTTCCTCCAGAACAGAGCTGAACCGTTCGATGCAGAATCAAGGAAATGAACGGCACAAAAAAAACTGGAAAAACTCGATTTTCGGGCCGGTCACGCCCTGTGTCACGCCCGTGACACAGGGCGTGTACCTTAAGCGGCGCCGAAAGGCGGCAAATTCCAGTTTATCCATACGGTACACGGCCGGGTACACGCCCGTGACCTAGGGCGTGTAGCCAGTGTCTCGACACCTCGTCGACAGAAAGTGTCGACACTCGACCCAGCTTGACACGCCCTGTGACACGCCCGTGTCACAGGCCGTGTCCCCTCTCTCGACACTCAACACTCGATACTCGACGCTCGATACTCGACGCTCGATACTCGACACTCGACGAAGCGGGACACGGCCCGTGACACGCCCGTGTCACGGGGCGTGTACCCCATTCGTCGAGCTCAACTCGACGCAAGAAAAAAATCGTCGAGTCAAGGAGGTCACGCCCAGGTCACGGCCTGGGTCACGCCCATGTCAGGGGGCGTGTCTCGCACAAAAACGACCATTTTTCCCTTTTGTGAAAAAATGTTTCTGTGACGTCCTAGACCATTTTTGCCTTAAGCACTTTTTACCCTTTTTTCTTCCTGAACCAGCAACCTATTTTGAGCAACATTACCCGGGCGCGAAAACAAATATGCAAGCATTCCCTAAGAGGCCTCACCGAGTCCCTCATTTGGACTCCGGTTTGCTGGGGAATCGTGCAACTCGGCAACCAAAACAGCCACTCGCAAGCCGCGGGAAAAACCATGCTCAAACGACAGGCAAAGCCAACGTAACGCCCATCATGCGTACGTAATCAAAAATCCGGGGCGTTACAATCACTCCCCCTAACAAAAAGTTTCGCCTCGAAACTTTTCACAAGTGCAACTATAGAAGCAAACCAAACATGAATGCAACCAAACACCAAGTCACATACCAACTTATTTACGGGAACAAATGAGGATGAGCCGCCCTCATTGTTGACTCGAGTTCCCACGTCGCGCTTTCCACATCCTGATTTTTCCATAGCACCTTTACCATAGGAATCTTCTTTTTCCGCAACACGCGATCTTGGGAGTCCAATATCCGGATGGGCATCTCCTCATATGAAAGGTTGGGCGCTAATTGCGGCACAACGTCCAACACTTGCTTGTCATTTCGCATACACTTGCGAAGTTGGCTAACATGAAACACATTGTGAACACCAGGAAAGTTCACGGGTAATTCTATTTGTAGGCTGATGCACCAACTCGTGCAAGTATCTTGAAGGGACCCACAAATCTTGGGTCTAATTTGCGTTCTTTCCCAAACCTTTTAATCCCAACCATTGGGGAGACTTTCAAGAAAATAGAATCCCCCACCGCAAATTCTAATTCCGACCTTCGTCGGTTGGCATACTTTTCATATCGCTCTTGGGCGATTCGGAGCTTCTCCCGAATAAGTCGTACTGCAACTTCCATATCCTCGAGTGCCTCTGGACCCAACAAAGGCCGCTCGCCAACCTCAACCCAAAATAGTGGGGTCCGACATCGTCGCCCATATAACGCTTCGAACGGAGCCATTTGCAAGCTTTCTTGATAGCTATTATTATATGCAAATTCCATAAGCCACAAACGCTCATCCCATGCTCCGCCATACTCAAGAATGTAGCATCGAATCATATCTTCTACAATTTGATTTACTCTTTCGGTTTGGCCATTTGTCTGAGGATGATACGCCGTGGAATATCGCAAATCTGTCCCCAAACCCTCTTGTAAACTGCGCAAAAAACGAGAGGTAAAGCGGGAATCTCGGTCTGAAATGATATTCATAGGCACACCATGCAGTCGGATGATCTCGTTCAAATAGAGTTCTGCTATGGTCTTCATCGGGTAGTTGATCTTAAAGGGTATGGAATGAGCACACTTGGTCAACCTATCCACGATCACCCACACGGGGTCATGTCCTCGTGGAGATCTTGGTAAACCGGTAATAAAATCCATTGAGATGCTTTCCACTTCCAGGTTGGAATCTCCAATGGTGTCAACTTGCCACCAGGCTTCCCATGATCAGCTTTCACCCGCTTGCAGGTATGACATTCCGATACAAACTGCGCTATATCTCTTTTCATTCCATACCACCAGACAATTTGTTTCAAATCACGGTACATTTTTGTTGAGCCTGGATGGTAGGCCATACTTGCGCCATGTGCTTCCTTACACACCATCTCGCGAATATCCCCAACCGCGGGAATACAAAATCGCCCACGATACATTAATGTGCCTGCACCATCAATCACAAAATCTGGTAATTCATCCTTTTCAGTCCGAAGAAATAAATGTAAAAGATCAGGATCATCTTTTTGATGTTGTCTTGCAAGCACCAACCATGACGGTTCTTCTATTGCCGAATGACTTTGCGGGTCATATTTGCCCACCGCAATATCCATCAATAGAAATTCCTCTACAAGACGTTCGACGGAAAGATGAAATAATTTCCCCGTCTTCCGACTCAAAGCATCGGCTACAACATTCGCTTTCCCTGGATGATACTGAATGTCCACATCATAATCAGCTACATACTCAAGCCATCGCCGTTGGCGCAAATTAAGTTCCTTCTGCGTGAAGACATACTTCAAGCTTTTATGATCTGTAAAGATTTTACACTGTGCACCATATAGCAAGTGTCTCCACAACTTCAATGCAAATATCACCGCTGCAAACTCCAAATCATGCGTCGGGTAATTCTTTTCATGAAGTTTCAACTGCCGAGACCCATACGCAATCACCTTTTTGTCTTGCATTAACACACATCCAAGTCCAACGTGCGACGCATCCATGAACACTTCATAATCCTTTCCTTCTGTTGGCAAGATTAACACAGGAGCGGTACATAACCTGTTCTTGAGTTCTAGGAATGAGACCTCACACTTGTCATTCCACTCAAACGCCACATTATTCTGGGTTAATCGAGTCAAAGGTGCGGCCAACGTCGCAAAACCTTCGACAAATCTGCGATAATAGCCGGCCAAGCCCAAGAAGCTTCGAATCTCCTTGGGTGTTTCCGGTCTTCTCCATTCCATAACCGCAGAAATCTTTTCGGGATCTACTGAAATTCCATGGTGATTAATGACATGACCCAGAAAAGCAACTTGCGGCAACCAAAACTTGCATTTGCTTAGCTTGGCGAATAACCGTTGATCTCGCAAAGTGGCCAATACTAATCGCAGATGCTGTTCATGCTCCTCAGCACTGCGGGAGTAGATAAGAACGTCATCAATAAAAACCACCACAAATTTATCCAAGTAGTCCTTGAACACCCTGTTCATCATATCCATGAAGGCTGATGGTGCGTTGGTCAAACCAAACGACATCACAAGGAATTTAAAATGACCATGTCGTGATCGAAATGCAGTCCGCGGAATATCAGACTCCCGGACCTTGAGCTGATGATAGCCCGAGCGGAGATCAATCTTCGAAAATACGGAACTGCCACGCAGTTGATCAAACAAAATCATCGATTCTTGGCAGTGGGTACTTGTTTTTAATCGTCACCTTGTTCAATTCCCGGTAATCGATGCAAAGGCGCATCGACCCATCTTTCTTCTTCACAAATAACACTGGTGCACCCCAAGGTGATGAACTCGGCCGGATAAACCCTTTTGCCAACAAATCATCCAACTGTGTACGCAACTCTGCTAACTCACGCGGGGCCATCCTGTACGGCGCTTTCGCAATCGGTCGCGTACCCGGCTCCAAATCAATAACAAACTCGACATCACGATTAGGGGGTAGACCAGGAAGGTCAGTAGGAAAAATATCTGGAAATTCACGCACAACAGGAATCTCCTCTAAACGAGGCAAAACAGCATTAGTCCCCACAACGGAGACAAAACAAGCAAAACAGTCGGAAACAAACAACGTCCGAACACATACCGCCGAAATCCCTGGAGAATCCTAACAAGAATCACCATACACACTTCCTGGCTGACCATCATCCTTAATAAAATCCAAGCGCTTTCCTCTGCACTGGACGACGACATCATAACGGGCTAACCAGTCCATGCCCAGAATGACGTCAAAATCGTCCAAATCGATCACCTTGCAATCAACTCTTGCTATGAAATCCCCCAACAAAATGGGACAATCAAGAAGACCCCAGTCAGCCACCACAGAAGCGCCAGAAGGAAATTTCACCAAAAACGCATTCCCCACTCGCTCTGGTGTCAGATGATATCGCTCCAGAAAGGTTCGAGCCACAAATGAATGGGTCGCGCCAGAATCAAAGAGAACACGGGCCCAACGGTTCTTGACCTTAAAGTTTCCTATAAGGTATATATGCTATGCTAAGAACTACACATAAGAGGCATACACAAAACGAGAACCAGAGGACTGAATCGAACCTGAGATAACCTGCGGTGACATCTGCGCTTCCGCTGAAGAGACCACATTCAACTTCCCTTTGCCTTTGTCCAAGCGCGGAGGCGGAGGCAAAGCCTGGAGTGGTGCGGGTTGCAACACAGCTTGAACCTGTGGGCACCTTGCGCGAAGATGTCCTGGTCTGCCACACTGGAAGCATACCTTGTCTTTGGCCCAGCAGCGGCCCACATCATGACCTCTTCTCCCACAAAATGTACACTCCAAGTCTCTGGTTGGCGCACCTTGAATGGCGTGCACCTGCTCCTTCTTTTGCAGCCCCAACCGCTTGAAACATTTCTCAAACGGGTGACCGACTCGGCCACAGAAGCTACATAGTTCCTTCTTCTTCTTTACGTCTGACTCGTGGGACAGTTTCTCTCCCACCAGCTGTCTCTTGCCCTGCCTCATCTGCTGCCCTCTTTGTTTGGCATTTTCAATAGCTTCTGCCTTCAACGCCGCCTCAACCACCGAAGTGTAACTTGTCGCTCCATAAGCACTTGTGAACTGCTGCACGTCGCTGCGGAGTCCGCCCAAAAATCTCTTGACTCGATCAGCTTCCGTAGTCACCAAGCTCGGAGCGAACCGACTTAACTTGCTAAACTCAATTGCATACTCACTAACTGTGAGTTTCCTCTGCTTCAAGTACAAGAAGTCATTCATCAGGCGATCCCTTTCCACTGCCGGGAGAAACTTGCGCCGTACCAGTTCTTTGAACGCTTCCCACGAACAGCCCGCCCCTAGGCTTTCCTTTTCTCGTAACCACCAACCTTTCGCCAACCCTTTAAGTTGATAGGCAGCAAGCATCACCTTCTGGTCCTCGGTCACACCAGCATACACAAACATTTCTTCCAACGTAATCACCCAATCATCCAAGATCACGAAGTCTGCTTTTCCATCATACGTCGGTGGTCCAAGTCGCTGAAACTGTGAGATGAAAGTCATCGCAGGAGGAACCACAACCGGGGGTGTCACTGCCACTGAAGGAGTCGAACTAGTGGGGCCTCTAACCGTCTCTTATCCTCTTGGTGCCAGCCCAGACATCGCGGATGACATAGCTTGGAGCTGGGACTGTACCTCCTGCACCTGCCTCGTCAAAGCCTCATTACTTTGGCGAAGACTATCCATCAGCGCATTATTCTGCGCGCCCAAAGACTCGCCCTCGGATTGGGGAGTTTGCCTTGTCACTGGACGCTTTGACATCCTATAACACGTTCACTCTTATCAAGCTCAAACCCAACAAAACACACAACGGCTAGGTACAGACCATACATAAAGAAATATGAACATCAACTGCTACCTTGCTTTGGGAGTTTGAGAATGATGGTATGCCTAGCCTAAAGATGACTCACCGTCATCCCACTAACTTGTGCCTAAACCATGAATGCATGACTTTCTTTGACCCAAAACCATGTGTGTACAGGTGTCAGCAGGTACGTCTTAGCTTGGCACGTTGTGCTCATGCAATGTTATGTTATGCGTGCTGTGCTATGCAATCTAAAAAAAACAGCCTTAATGCATGCCATGAGCGGTCGTACGCATCACAATGCTATGCATCCCATACTACATAGCATTGCATGCAACGAATAAAAGAAAACGTGTTAGTCGCATCCATGTGGTGAGGTTATGCATCTCATACTACATAACCCTCACATGTTGCCACTATGGTGGATCCATATACAACTGCATATTATGCATCCCATACTACATAATATGCCCCGTATACTTCTGTTCATGCCATGAGTGTAGTGTACGTGCTTCGGCCAAGACATACTGATGGCATCTCGGTGTGTGTATGAGATGATGCGTACAAACACAAAATCAAAGGGAAAGTTTGCCCGACCAAATGGCAAGCAAACCTGGCTCTGATACCAACTGTCACAACCCGCATTTCCTCAACGAGCATATCGTATTAGAGCAAGAGGAACTACGAGTTATGATGCCACGTCGTGCAGGGGATAACTGCACACGCTCAGGCAACTCTTGACGCTTACTTTACAAGTTGAAATTCAACAGTTACATGCACGCAAACGTTTGGATTAAATGACCGTATCTCTCGGCCTTAGATATCAAAACACATATGCACGCGGCGGAAATCCTTTATTTATTTCTGACGATCTCCTATATGCAGGCTATAATGATACTACGATCAGAAAGTCTCTTTGTTTACGTTATTTGAAAAATATGTTTTAGTTAATCAAAACATGTATGCATGATATACAATATTAGGTTTTGGTAACTTCAAAATATCTAATACAACCTACTAGAAAAAAACATCCCAAAAGCAAGTACATATCATTCCATCCAAGTGAGTTACATTAGCAGTCTAGTTCATATTTACATAAAAGAAAACCCACCAAATGGGCGCCAACAAGCTGACACGAACCCATTGGGGCACATGTATGTCTGTACAACAAAAAGAACTACCTCGCTATGTAAGCTCGGCTAGCTCCCAGGAAACGTCACCAACCAACCTAGCCGCTCAACCGGCTACAACCTGCACCTGAGGCATTCAAGAAAGAATACCTCAGCAATCAACCAAGCTATACAAAAGAGAGCATGAATTTCATAATCGATAACGAAGGGGCTTACCGACCCCGTAGCAATGTTTAAGTCAAAAGAGTGCATAAAACAAGTGCGTACAATGTCATTCCAAAGGGTCAACCGCACCAAGTGCGTACAAGTTCATCAAGTCCTGCTCAAACCGTAGGAGCAAAAGGAAAAACACATGTCCATTCCATCATTCAAAGGACAAGAAACTACGATACTAGTGAAGCATAAGCAGCGGTTAAGTTCAATTTCGCAAGGGTCTTATCGGCTGGCGGCCTAAAGTGGAACGCACCAAACAAAACCAGCCCAAATCGGGGCTAAAGTGGTCTCTCTAACCACAAAAACAAAACTCGGTGGCCACAGCTGAAACAACACCACCCTTGCAAAATTCTCACACAAACGCTCCTGTCATGGTTCACAAATTCGTCTCGCAAAACGCCCCATATCCCAAGGTAACACGTTTCCTTTCATCGTCCTCACACATGACGACCAATTGCCAACGTAGCGTTTGACGAACTTCATCACATAAACATGATCACATGCTTTATATCAAAGAAGAATCACATGATAGGATTTGATTAACTTAAGTACATAAATCACATGTTTAGAACCATATGCTATGATCAAGGAAAAATCACATAAATGAGAAAGGCGAATATGCTACATGAACATGAATCCAGAGAACTACATGAATTAGCCTAGCATAGAATTGAGAACCAACAAAATTAAACATAGGAGGGCAAAGTCAGCATAGGGAATTAGCATAAGGAATTAGCTACATAAACAAACAAGAGGATTGATCATCATTTGAATCAAGAAGAACAAACTAAGCATAGGGAATTGAAAGAGCAATAATAAGGCTAATAAGGAAGAATTTAACACAAGATCTAAAGCTAGGGAAAATGCAAAATTGAATCAAGAACGAAGATTGGCAAGGGTGGAGAACACCGCTTGCCTGAACCGAGACGATGCCGCGACGGCTGCTCTCCTCTTTCCTTGCCTTGCTTGCTCCCTTGCTCTCTTGCTTTCTCTTTGGGAATGAAGAAGAAGATGAAGAGAAGATGAAAATGAGAAACCCAATGCTCTGTTTCGGACTTATTTCCTCCAGAACAGAGCTGAACCGTTCGATGCAGAATCAAGGAAATGAACGGCACAAAAAAAACTGGAAAAACTCGATTTTCGGGCCGGTCACGCCCTGTGTCACGCCCGTGACACATGGCGTGTACCTTAAGCGGCGCCGAAAGGCGGCAAATTCCAGTTTATCCACACGGTACACGGCCGGGTACACGCCCGTGACGGGTCGGTCACGCCCGTGACCTAGGGCGTGTAGCCCGTGTCTCGACACCTCGTCGACAGAAAGTGTCGACACTCGACCCAGCTTGACACGCCCTGTGACACGCCCGTGTCACAGGCCGTGTCCCCTCTCTCGACACTCAACACTCGATACTCGACGCTCGATACTCGACGCTCGATACTCGACACTCGACGAAGCGGGACACGGCCCGTGACACGCCCATGTCACGGGGCGTGTACCCCATTCGTCGAGCTCAACTCGACGCAAGAAAAAAATCGTCGAGTCAAGGAGGTCACGCCCAGGTCACGGCCTGGGTCACGCCCGTGTCAGGGGGCGTGTCTCTCACAAAAATGACCATTTTTCCCTTTTGTGAAAAATGTTTCTGTGTCGTCCTAGACCATTTTTGCCTTAAGCACTTTTTACCCTTTTTTTCTTCCTGAACCAGCAACCTATTTTGAGCAACATTACCCGGGCGCAAAAACAAATATGCAAGCATTCCCTAAGAGGCCTCACCGAGTCCCTCATTTGGACTCCAGTTTGCTGGGGAATCGTGCAACTCGGCAACCAAAACAGCCACTCGCAAGCCCGCGGGAAAAACCATGCTCAAACGACAGGCAAAGCCAACGTAACGCCCATCATGCGTACGTAATCAAAAATCCGGGGCGTTACATGGAAGGGCGGGCGAAGAGGTCCGCATAGAGAGTATAAATGCGGGACGTCTGTCCCCCCTTCGAATAGAGAGCAGCGAGGTGAAGCCAGGCGGCCTTGACCGTCTCATCATGGCGAATGATGGGAAGACACTCATCAGAAAGGCTGTTGGCCAGCCAGGTGCGGACAAGAGCATCACTCGCATCCCAGTCATCAAACTCAGGAGAGGTACGAGGAGGAGGGTCATCGGTGAGGTGATGACGCCTGCGTTGAGAGCGAAGGAGAAAAGTGAAAGAAACGCTCCAATCGGGATAGTTGGAGCCAACAAGCTTAGAAAGGGTACCAAGGTTGCCCGAAGGAGGAGGTGGAGAAGGAGCTGCAGGAGTAGTGGTGAGACCGGAAGTAGTCATAGAACACAACAAGAAACCGCAGTGGATAAAAAAGGAAGAAGCCGCGCGAACACAAGCGGCTAGAAAGCAGTCAAAGGCACAACGGGGAAGAGGTCGCGCGTACTGAAAAGGCCGAGCGAACAGAAGAGAGGAGGAGACAAGGGGCAGCGACTACAACAAGTCGCAAGCCGGGCGAACAGAAACAGGCCGCAACGACTAGGAAGTCGGAGAGGCAAGAAGGAACCAGGAGCGCGGCGACAACGAAACAGGTCGCGGCGACGAATAGCAGCAGGAGAAGAGAACCAAAGGAGAAGCAAGCCGCTTGAATAGGGCAGCAGACAGAAACAAGCCGCGCAAACAGGGCAGCAGACAGAAGAGAAGGTAAGCCGCGAGACAGGTCGCGAAAAGCGGAAAACAAGCAGTGAGAATCAGAGAGCGCATACAATCAGGAGGAAACGACTGTGTGCTTTGATACCATGTAGAAAGTAGCGAATAAGAAAGAACAAACGGATAGACTTTTGAATAATTGAAATTTTATTATCCAAAAAAGATATCATTTACAAAGGTATGACCTCCCTTTTATAGAATGGAGGAGATATGAAAGAGTACAAACAAACAATGTGGGACTAAACATGTACAGTGCTGAGCGGCTAGAAATAAAGGAGACCGCACAGGCCGCGCGGTTAGACAAATGAGTTAACCGCTCGGCAGCTCCAGTAGGATAAGAACAGGCCGCAATGGATAACCGATAGACCGCCCGGTCTCCAGGCTTTTGAGTGAGACCGCCAGACCGCTCGGTCAATAAACTGCCAGACAAGACCGCAAGGCCGCCCGGTCTAATACTTCAACAAGCCCGCGACTTACATAGTTCAAAACAAATACACAGATAAGATAATTATAAAATGGCAATCACTGATAAAATCGACGTAGGTTCTGTGCGTTTCAGGCGCGGGAGAGAGTTTTTCCTTCTGCACTCCGCAGCTTGTATGTTCGTGGCTTCACCATTGTCGTGACGATGAAGGGGCCTTCCCAGGTCAGGGACAGCTTGTCGTCATGTGTCCCTTTCCCTACTGCTTCGAGAGTTCGAAGGACCAAGTCCCCAACGTTGATCGGACGCGACTTCACTTTGCGGTTGTAATAGCGGGCCACACGTTGTTGGTAAGCTACAGCCCGCAGAGCGGCTTCTTTTCGGACCTCAGAGATCAGGTCCAGATTATCTCCGAGAGCGTCGTCATTTGTCTGAAGGTAGAAGTGGGACACTCGGGGGCTTGGAACGCCGATGTCAACTGGAATGATTGCTTCAGTTCCGTAGCAGAGATTGTATGGCGTCTCTCCTGTATGGGTTATTGTCGTTGTTCGGTATGCCCACAATACGTTGGGGAGTGCGTCAGGCCATTGACCCCATGCGTCTTGGAGTCTTGTCTTTAGCCCCTTTAGGATGGTTCGGTTGATTACTTCGATCTGCCCGTTAGATTGAGGGTGTGACACCACCGTATTTTGTAGCTCGATTTTCAAGTCTTCGCACAGCTTGGTGAAGGATCTTCCCGAGAATTGAGTCCGTTGTCGATGATGATATTTGCAGGTATGCCAAAGCGGCAAACAATGTTCCTCCACACGAATTTCTTTGCATTCTCCTCAGTAATTTTGGCCAGAGGTTTCGCTTCTACCCACTTGGTGAAATAGTCGATGACCATGATGATGAATTTCCTTTGTCCTGAAGCCAGAGGCAAAGGGCCGAGAAGGTCAATTCCCCACTGTGCGGATGGCCAAGCTCCCTGGAGCGTGGTAAGGGCGACGGGTGGTTTCTTGGGAACGTTGGCGTGCATCTGGCAGCTCTTGCATTTTTGAACGAAGTCCGTTGCTTCTTTCCTCATGGTAGGCCAGTAGAAGCCTTGGCTCAAGATTTTGCGGGCCAAGGCTTTTCCGCCCAAGTGTTCTCCGCAGACTCCTCCATGGACTTCGCGGAGAGTATACTCGGCATCAGCTTCTGCTAAGCACTTTAGGTAAGGTCCTGCAAAAGATCGCTTGTGGAGTTCTCTGTTAATCAATGTGAACGTATCTGCACTCATTCTTAATTGACCGGCTTCCTTGGGATTTTCCGGAAGTTGCTGGCTCTTTAAGTAATTGACAAGTGGGACGATCCATGATTCTTCTGAGTTTTCGATCTCTGCTATCTCCCAAGGCCCTTGGATACCGGGAAAGAAAATTTCTTCTACCCTGCGTCTTCTAGACTGATAGCGGGTGTGAGACGTAGCTAACTTTGACGGGGCGTCTGCTCGACTGTTTTGCTCTCTGGGGATGTGGATAATTTGGACTTGCGGTATCTGTTGCAGGAGCGACTTTACCAATTGGAGATACTTGACAAGCTGCTCACTTTTGGCCTCATAATCCCCTTCTACCTAGGACACTATGAGTTGAGAATCAGAGTAAATTGTTAACTTGACGGTATGGCAGTCGATGGCAAGCCTGAGTCCCGCAATTAAAGCCTCGTATTCTGCTATGTTGTTAGTGGCAGAGAACTTGAGTCGTAGCCCATACTCTAGTGTGACGTGTTCTGGGCTTATGAGGAGTAGCCCGGCTCCCGTACCTTCAATGCTGGATGCTCTGTCAACGTACAGGGTCCATCTTTGACCTTGCTTTGCTGAGACAACTTACGGCTCCATTGGTAGAGTATTTTCAACGAAGAAATCCGCCAAAAATTGCGATTTAATGACAGGACGTGGTAGGAAGTAGATGTCGAATTCGCCCAGCTCGACTGCACATTTGATTAATCGGACGGAAGCTTCTGGCTTTTGAAGAATAGTGCGGAGAGGTAATTCTGTTAGTACTTTGATGGTGTGGGCCTGAAAGTAGGGACGAAGCTTCTATGCTGAGAAAACAAGTGCGAAGTCTGTCTTGTCCGCAACCGAATATCGAGTTTCTGCATTAGAGAGGATCTTTCTAAGTTAATAGATGGGGTGTTGAACTCCTCCCTCGTCCTTTACCAATACTGAACTCAATGCGGCTGGTGTGATAGCGAGGTACAAAAATAGAACTTCTCCTGGAGCTGGCTTTCATAGTAGCGGGGGGGGGGGGACGCCAGGTATTGCTTGAGTGATTCGAAGGCTGATTGACATTCATCTGTCCACTGGAAACCAGTAGTTCTTGCTCCTTGGAGAATCTTGAAGAAGGGGAGATATTTGTCCCCGGTTCGAGCCAAGAACCTAGAAAGTGTTGTGATTCTCTCATTCAGCCTTTGTACTTCTTTGAGAGATCAGGGCGCTGACATGTCCTCCAAGACTTTAATCTTCTCAGGATTGGCCTCTATGCCTCACTGGGTGTAAGGCCCCTAGCCGATCCAACATGACAGCGTCACGGCTCCGCTCTAGGCGACCCTACCGGGCTGCACCCCAAGCACCCCAACCCCTCTCCATCCACAGGCGGGTTGTTGGTGGCCGCAGCCTCCCTTTGATGAGGTAAACTCGATAGTCAAGCCCGCACTACGGGGACTTCCCAGGAGGTCACCCATCTCAGTACTACTCCAGCCCGAGCACGCTTAACTATGGAGTTCTTTCAACTCTCATCACCAATTGAGCTGCAGCTCAAATGGTGATGAGAGTTGAAAGAACTCCATAGTTAAGCGTGCTCGGGCTGGAGTAGTACTGGGATGGGTGACCTCCTGGGAAGTCCCCGTAGTGCGGGCTTGACTATCGAGTTTACCTCATCAAAGGGAGGCTGTGGCCACCAACAACCCACCTGTGGATGGAGAGGGGTTGGGGTGCTTGGGCTGCAGCCCGGTAGGGTCGCCTAGAGCGGAGCCGTGACGCTGTCATGTTGGATCGGCTAGGGGCCTTACAATAAAAGTGCAAAAAATGTAACAACCCCATCCGTTCATATGATATATTCTAGAAGGTCCGGCCGGGGCCCCACAGGATATACCACAAAACAGTCGGTGAAGGTACAGGAATGATACTAGAGTAGCGCATCACACCTATCACAAGCATTCTAGCGGAAGCCTAAACTACTTGAACTCCTCATGAATGTCCAAACATAAAACTCCACATTTTATATACATATAGGAATGTCTTACAACATGTCAAAAGAGTTGGCCTTAATGCCTTACATGGCTTTCAAACAGTGGCCTAAAACAGATTGGCGCGCAGGCCGGCCACAATAAAAGAAAACACTCAAAAGAACACAACTAGCCTTCGAGGGCTAGCAGCAACAGCAGCACCAGCAGGAACATCAACCTCGACGCGTCCCGCTCGGCTCTCCAACACCTGTGCAAGGACAATCCACCCACCGGTGGCAAATAAAAGCAACGGTCAGCGTTCAGCTGACCAAATTATAACGACCCTACCCCTTCTCTCGGGGCAGCGGTATTTTTCCCTGCAGGCATATCATATCACAAGTATGGCCAGCTATATCATCAAAAGGTGCTTTCACGCACACAAGCCATCACAACCGTTCGCCGCCCGGCCCAACGGTCCGTGCACTCAGGGCACATTCTTGGTGTTCTGGCAACCTCTTGCCCACCACCGTATCAGGGTTATCACCCAACGGTAACTCTCTTGAGCATTTACTCCATGGCGTGCAGCCGGAGTTAGTCTTCGGACACCGGGATGGCCCGTAGCCCCCCTTTGTGTCATGGCGCGCAGGCCGAAGACTCTTGCTATGCGCTCCAACAGACCGCACTTTTTGATCTCACGTCAGACGGACATAGCGCAGGTCGGATCCTCCACCCCCCCGTTGCTCAAATCGCCTTGCCTTTTCCGCGTGCAGCGTACTCATGGCTATAGCAAAGGCGCGGGTCGGTCTCACCAATCCTGTTCTGGCATTCAAGCCTGGGTATGTCACTATACCCATTTCCTCACAGCAACAGCGGGTCTTTCCTGGGCACACCAGTACTTCCTGTGACTCCCGTCACAGGTGGACACCACAAATTACAAATGTCAGGGGTCTTTCCTGGGCACACCAGTACTTCCTGTGACTCGCTTCACAGGTGGACACCCTATGACATCAAGCATCACAAAAAGGGCCTTTCCTGGTCCCACCAGTACTTCCTGTGCCTTATCCACAGGTTGGACCCAAAAACATCACATGGCTATTTTCCTGGGCTACCACCCCAGTACTTCCTGCTACTCCTTTTCGCAGGTATAACCCGTAGACTCCGTACACTACACGTTTATCACGGAGTCTTCTCCGGTTCGTATGCAACATCACCAATCCAGACCAACCTGTCTAGATGGGCTTCACACAGCATGCCTATTCCGTACTCCATTTCCGGATCTATATGCTAACAAAAAGGGGATTTCAAGAATCACCCAAACGACTCCCAAAAGCAGCCACCTCTTGGTGGGGGAATCAAAAGATATGCCAAAAAGGAAGCCTTCACATGGCTAGGAAGAAAAGTCGTTACCCTTGACGATCGCTTCGGTGCCATGGACTCCAAGCTAGCTTGCAAGACTCGCGAGAGCGTTTCCTCCGCAACGCTGGCTTCGGATCTCTCGTCGGTAAACCGCAGCACCACCGACAGCAGCCCCCTTTCCTTCTTCCTCCTCCTTTCTTTCTCTCTTTCTCTCTCTTGAAGAAAGATGAAGGCCAAAGTAAATGATTAATCCTTCTCTGATTTCGGCCTTGAAGGAAACAGAGGAAGAGCTTTCAGCCCTTGGATCCAGACTGAAGGAATGGACGGCCACGATTCTGCCAAAAACACAAATTTGACCCGACACGGCCTCGAACACGGTCGTGTGCCAGGCCGTGTGCCTCAAGCGGTGGTCAACCGACTTATCCAAACCAGTGACACGCCCACGGGACACGCCCGTGTCATGGGCTGTGTCACCAACACGCCTTCAGACACGCCCGTGTCTGTGGCCGTGTGCCTGGGTGAAAAAAATCCCAAATCATCCCGAGACTTCACACGGCCTGTGACACGCCCGTGTCCCAGGCCGTGTGCCCAGACACGGCACAAAGACACGCCCTGTCGAAATCCTTCGGCGGGCTGAGTTCGTCGCCTGATTTGACACGCCCTGTGACACGCCCGTGTCACAGGCCGTGTTCAACACTCGACACTCACTTCTCGATACTCGACGATCGTCGAGCAAAAATCGTCGAGCATGCGACACGGCCTTGGACACGCCCGTGTCCTGGGCCGTGTGCCTCCCTCTCGACGCATCGTCGAGAGAGACAAAAATCGTCGACACAACCTCGACACGCCCTGCGACACGCCCGTGTCGCAGGCCGTGTCACCTGACACGCCCTGGGACACGCCCGTGTCCCAGGCCGTGTCACCCAAAAATTGCCTGTTTCTGAACTTTGGGCTGTTACAATCCTCCCCTCCTACAAGAAATTTCGTCCTCGAAATTCAGAGACAGGAAAGTAATAGAAACCATCAAGAAATAGGTAACAACATCTAACATTTTATGTTACAACATTCTCGCTACAAATTACACAAACAGCTCTGGGAACTCTGCTCGCATGGTTTGCTCGCGCTCCCATGTCAGCTCTTCACGGCCGCAGTTGTCCCACCGGACTTTTACCATACCGACCGTCTTGTTCCGCAACTGTTTCTCGGCTCGATCTTCGATCTGAATGGGTCTAACTCTCGTTGTTAGCCCATACTCCACCGGCACACGATCATCCGCGATCACACCCAAGTCCGCCGACAGAGCTAGCCGATAAGCCGCTTCGCCAATTCGCTCAACCACTTTAAAAGGACCCAAATATCTTGGACTCAACTTTTTCAATCGTCGAATCTTGGAGACCCCTTTGCATGGCTTGATCTTCAAGTATCATCCACCTCATTTGGTTTAACAACCCGGGCTTCACCCGCGTCTACCCAAGCCAAGGGAGTACGACACTTCCTTCCATATAGGGCTTCATATGGTGCCATCCCAATGCTTCTCGACCATATAGAGATGATCTTCCCATCTCTTGCCGAAGTCAAGGGCGCACATTTGGAGCATGTCCTCCATTGTTCTATTGGTACGTTCAGTTTGGCCATCCGTTTGGGGATGAAAGGCCGTACTGAAAGTCAACTTCGTGCCCAACAGTCGGTGAACTAGCCTCCAATCATTTGACGTGAATCGCCCATCTCGATCACTTACGATGCTCCGAGGAACACCGTGAAGCCGCACAATCTGATCAACATATAACTTTGCCAAACTTTCAACCGAATCATCCCGCCTGTTCGGGAGAAAATGTGCTACTTTTGTTAGCCGGTCAACTATCACCCAAATGGAATCATTTCCTCGCTGCGATCTTGGCAATCCATGCACAAAATCCATGGAAATATCATCAAATTTCCACACTGGGATCGGCAGTGACTTCAAATAACCGTCCGGCTTTTGGCATTCCGCCTTCACCATTGCACATGTTTGACATTTGGCTACATACAGGGCAACATCTTCCTTGAGCCCTGGCCACCAGAAAAGTATCTTCATATCGTTGAACATCTTTGTGCTCCCGGGGTAAATGGAATACTTCGTATAATGTGCTTCATACATCAGTTCTTCCCTCAACTTCCCCACATTCGGGACGCACAAACGGCCCTCTTTTCGTAAAAGACCGTCATTCCAGGTGAATTTGCCCTCTGGCGCTTCATTCACATAGCGTAAGAGATTTTCATCCAACTTCGTTGCCCGTCGAACTTGGTCCGCAAGATCACATTGCACCTCGGTCCAGTTCAAACATGCAGTGGCAGTGGAACTCTTGTCAACACAATCGATCTCTAATGCTTCCAACTCCTGGATAAGACGTTCATCATGCCTTTGCAACCAATTCGCTCTAGCCGGAACTCGCCGACTCAAGGCATCCGCGACAACATTCCCTTTCCCGGGTGTATAGTGAATCTCGAAAGTGTAATCCCCAAGGAACTCCAACCACCTTCGTTGTCGCATGTTCAACTCTTTCTGCTCTAAAAGATACTTTAGGCTCTTATGATCAGTATAGATCTCTACCTTCACGCCATAAAGGTAGTGTCGCCACAACTTGAGTGCAAAAATTACCGCCGCTAGTTCCAAATCCTGGACGGGATAGTTTCGCTCATGCACCTTCCGTTGGCGTGAGCCATAAGCAATCACTTTTCCGCTCTGCAGAAGAACGCAGTCTAAGCCGCTTCCTGAGGCATCACAAACCCATCGGTTCCACATGGCGAAGACAACACCGGCGCCGTGGTCAACCGACCCTTCTGCTCTTTAAAAGCTCGTGCGCAATCTGGCGTCCAAACGAACTTCTGATCTTTTCGCGTCAGTGTGGTTAGCGGCAAAGCGATCCGCGAGAAAGTCTCTATAGTAGCCCGCAAGTCCAAGGAAACTCTTGACTTCGGCCCCAGAAGACAATTTTGGTCACTCTTGTATGGCTTTTATCTTTGCTGGATCCACTGCAATGCCCGCTCCACTCACCACATGGCCCAAAAATGCTACTGACGATAGCCAAAACTCACATTTCGAGAACTTGGCATAGAACTGATTTTGCCTCAACGTGTTCAACACTAACCGCAAGTGAATCTCATGCTCAGCTTTGGACTTCGAGTATACCAGGATATCATCAATGAACACTATCATAAACAGATCCAGGTACTCGCAAAAATACGGTGCATCAAATCCATAAACACCGAGGGTGCATTGCACAACCCAAAGGGCATAACTGTGAACTCATAGTGCCCATAGCGTGTTCCAAATGCGGTTTTGGGAATGTCACCTTCCCGAATTCGTAACTGGTAATAACCAGACTTCAGGTCCAACTTCGAATAGACGGTCGAGCTAACTAGCTGATCAAATAATTCATCAATCCGAGGTATAGGATACTTATTCTTCTCGGTCAGCTTATTCAATTCACGGTAATCAATACACAACTGTAACCCACCATCTTTCTTCTTTACAAAAAGCACAGACACGCTCCAAGGTGACATACTTGGGCGGATATAACCTTGCTCTAGCATTTCTTATAGTTGACCCTTCAACTCCGCCATCTCTTTAGGCGTAACGCGATATGGCGAGCGGGCCACGGGTTTCGCACCTGGCACCAACTCAATTGTGAAGTCAATCTCCCGCTGGGGTGGTAGCCCAGGGAGATCCGTGGGAAACACATCTGTAAATTCTGCCACAAGCGAAACCTCGCACAACGTGGCGTTAGGCTCAACAGCCCGAATGAGTGCAAAGTAACACTCTGCACCCTTCCGAACAGCTTTGACTACCTGGAGTGCAGACATCAACGTCTCGCCTACTCCTCGCATACCCGCGAACTTGGTCTCCTGTTCGGTATTCTGGCCTAACGTGATTGCTTTGGACTGGCAATCAAGCATAACGTGCTGCTCCGCAAGCCAATCCAACCCAAAAATCACGTCAATTCCGATATTGGCAAAACAAATGCAGTTAAACTGAAATCCCGACTTCCTAACGGAACCGCCACATCGCAAGCTTGATTCGCAAGCAAGCCAACAACCATTCGGCAACACCATGTTGACGCTATCTGTCTTTGTGATCCTGGGAATCCCAAGCCGTGTAAGAAACTCACGAGACAGAAAAGAAGATGAAACATCCTTCGTAAACGGCGCCTGTGGTGCACCTAACATATACAAACAACATTCACAAGATGCAAACAAAAACAAGCAAGACGATCATCGTAAACATTGACGACTCTTGCCAAGTTTGGGCACACATGTCCCCATGGTAAACAAAAACATCAACAATTGACAACACACGTTGATCCCACACATCCATATCGGACACAGGCCCTCATAGCATTTTCATCCAAAACGGCTTACTGTACATCAAACATATAAGTCACCATTAGTTATGTACATGAGGAGCCTCATTATTTATCTACATCATGCCGTCGACCTTTCTTGCCTGCTACGAGCCAACACGGCAATCTCGGGCTTTATGTCCTGCTTTCCCACACGAATAACACTTGTACTGCTTCTTTGGCTGCTGAACACCATCCCCACATTCACGAGCGAGGTGTCCCACCTGACCACACGCATAACAAGTACGCTTCTCTTGTCTCCGCCTCTTCCAGTGAGCCGACTTCCCAAAACTTGGAGTGCGCACTTTCCGAGTCACAGGCATTTGCTGGGCTCTCCTCAAGTCGATTTCCAACAGTCTCGCTGCCTCCACCAGTGGTTGGAAGCCCAAGAACTTAGGACCCATCAACAAGAAACGGAGTTCCTGACGTAGCCCATCATAAAACCGATTGATCTTCATCTCCTCGGTCTCAAACATAAACTCGGGTTGTTGGCGCATTGCAACAAATGCATGAAAATAGTCCGCAACTGTGTTCTCTCCTTGGCTCAAACACATATGTCCCGACGAGGCTGAGGCACTTCCCCTTGCTGGCTGCTCAAGTTCCCTACCCGGCATGGAACGCATCACCGGATCAGAGGGTGAAACTTGGCCTTCATGGTAAGCCGTGAGCGTTGCAAAAGCCCTATCGACAATCAGTCGAGCCGTTTCAATCGATGAAGGAGAGGTTGGTACCACAGTGGACGTCATGCTTCCTAACGAGTGTTGGGGTTCCTGCTGCCAAGCTGAAAGTTATGGTACCTAAACACCTAGAGGGGGGGGGGTGAATAGGTGACCTAAACCTTTTTAAAACTTTGTTGGCAGCAAAACAGTTATCTCACAGATTTCTACTGCTAACAGCAATAACAGAATATAAACAGTTAATTCACAGCACAGCACAGCACAGCAGACACACAAATTTATAGTGGTTCCCCAATCTTTGGGTACATCCACTTTCCCCCTTCGCCTATCTAGCAGTGTACTAGATTCGGCCAACCTTCTCCACTATCTCAGAACCCAACAAGGTTCCTACACCTCAGGCCCAAAGCCTTACACTCAGCCACAAAGGCCTACACTCAGCCACCCAGGCCTACACTCAGCCAATTAAGGCCTACACTCAGAGTTTTTCAACTCCTACACTCAGGCAACCAAGCCCTACCCTCAGCCTTTATAATATAGGCTTACAATTCTCTCAGATCCAATGGATCCTACAAGTTAAAATTGAAATACAATAGCTAACTCTACAACTCAGAAAATAAGAGAGGAGTTGAGAGTTTCTTGAAGAGTTCTTGGAAGAACTTAGCTAGATCCAAACTGACTTAGCTTCCTTCAAAGCTTCTTGAGTAGAACTGAATTAGTCTGAATCCTCTGCAGTTGATCCTTGACCTCTGCTTCTTGAGATCCAGATGATTCTGAATCTTTCTTCTCAGCCTTAGTTCCAAAGACTGAATTCTTGATTGGAGCTCTCTCTCTCCAACTTCTTAGATCTGCAGTTGGACTGCCAGATCTTCTTGTGTTGATCCTCTGTGTATCACTTTTCTGATTACTTGAATGATCTGATCAACCACTTTAATTATTCTCACTACTTGAAAGAACAACTTGTAATTCTTATATTAACTACTACTTCTGTAAACTGTGAGTGCCTATTTATAGGCTTCCTTCATGGTAACCGGCTGGTCCGGTTCATTACAGACTTCTGACTTCTCTGACAGTTGCTGTAGACCGGCTGGATCGGCAGCTGTCATGTCAACCAGTCACTTCTTCAAATTCTCTAACTGTCAGATAGTGTCGAGACTTTCTGTTCTTAAGTGTCGACACTTATAGACTAAGTGTCGACACATGCTGTGTAAGTGTCGACACAAGTCTACAAGGTGTCGACACATATCCTTGTATGTCTCGACACTGATTCTTCTGCATGTGTCGACACTGAAATTGAGTGTCGACACAAGTACTTGTTCTTCATTCTTTAACTGTATTCTCCTAAGTGTCGACACATCTCCTTTGTGTCGACACATCTTCATGTGTTGAAACTGTCAAGTGTCGACACTGCTTCTTGGTGTCGACACAAGTCTTCAATTTTATTTCTTCAGCTGAGTGTCGACACATTCCCTTAGTGTCGACACTTGTACTTAGAATATTTTGTAAACTTTTCTGTTCTTTGCTAAGTGTCGACACAGCTCCTTGTGTCGACACTTTCTTCAAGTGTAGAGTCTTCAACTAAGTGTCGACACATTGTGCTGGGTGTCGACACTTTCTTCAAGTGTTGACTCTTCTGGTTGTGTGTCGACACATTGTGCTGAGTGTCGACACATACTTCAAGTGTTGACTCCTTTGTGTGTGTGTCGACACATTGTGTTGAGTGTCGACACATTCTTCATATGTTGACTCTGCTGTTTGAGTGTCGACACATTGTGTTGAGTGTCGACACTTGTACTTAGACTCTGCAGATTTTTGCTGAGTGTCGACACAACTCCAAGTGTCGACACTTTCTGATGTAGACTCAGCTCTTCTAGGTGTCGACACTTCTGCTAAGTGTCGACACAGCTTTTCTGCATTCTTCTTCACTGAGTGTCGACACAGCTCCAAGTGTCGACACTTTGTGTCTGGTGTCGACTCTTCATCCCAGGTGTCGACACAATTTCTCCAAGTGTCGACACTGCTTGTCTGGGTGTCGACACAAGCTTTCTCAAGTGTCGACACTTTCCCTCTGGGTGTCGACACATGGACTTAGAAACTTTTAGCTTCAGTCCAGTGAATACCTAACCTGCACAAGTAACTCAAACAAACATCAAATACATTATGATGTATATCATTGAGTTAGGTGAGGCTTCTTCAAATCAGGTACATTTGACCAATGTACCCAACAATCTCCCCCTATTTGGAGAAGTCATAACCCTTAGTCAATGATATACACCACTCATAATTAAAAATTAGAGAATGATGTAAAGCAGGTATATATCAACAGGGTAAACTTAAACATGTAATAAAGCACACATGTATACTCATTCAACATTACATAACAAACAAGAATTAGACACATTCTACTGAACAATCATGAAATATATTTATCAAAAATTATTCTTACATTGTTTTAATACATTTCCATTGTTTTACAAGAATATTGCATATGTAAAAGATTACAACAATGTGTCTTAGTCTAATCTTAGTCTAGTTCTGATCAGGCTCTTTTATAACTATGCCTTTCCCAGCTTGTACTTTGGCCTTTACAGCAGCAGCAGCAGGTTCAGTATCAGCTGTCTTCTTGCCTTTGGAGTCCTTCTTCTTTTGTTCTTCAGCCTTGATTTTCTGCCTCTCAAAATAATGATAGGGCTTAGGAAAGTACTTGCTAGGCTCCACAGCTGTAGGAGGTAGCTTTCCTAACTTAGCCTTCCTTCTATACTGGACAATGGCTTCCTGCCTAATCTCATGCTTCCTCCATTCTGCTTCTGAGAACCATTTGTTCCTCTCATGTGCATTGTCCTTGGCTGCTTTCCAGGCTGTGAGAATGATGTTCCTAGAAGTAGGGCTCCACTGTTCAAAGTCTGGTTTTTGCTCAGCCAGTTCCCTGAACTTCTTCTTTGACAGCCTTGTCTCTTCTTCTTTGTCCATAGCCTCTTGCATAGCTGCTGTAATAGGTTGAACAACCTTTTCCAGAACAACATTGGACTTTCCAGCAGTTGGGCTATACATTGTGCTGACTTCTGCATGAACCATGTCAAAATCTGGAGGTGGATAGATCACCTGAGCTACTTCCTGTTGCTCACCTCCAAGATATGCACTTTGAATACCAGATTCAGCTACATTATCATCATCACACAGGGGAGGATAGCCCAGTGTAGCTCTGATGGAGTTAGATATCCATTTGGCATGGTCAGAGCTAGCTTTGACTAACACCCTCTCCCCCTTTATGACTTCTTGTTCTACATGATCTCTTACATCATCCTTTGGAATCTAATCTGACTGTCCAAGTACCTGATTCCTTCCTTAAAATAAGGTCTAAGCTTAGTAAGCTGTTCAGAAATGACCTTCTGTGAATCTTTAATGGCAGTCTTGACAGCAGCAATCTCTTCCTGAAATACTTTATCAAATTCAGCTTTGGCAGCAGCAGATGATGTTGAAGGTTCAGCAGACTTGTTCTTTAGTTCAGTGACTATAGCATTGTGGGATGCAGTCAAATTATCATTCATCCTTAATTGATTTTCCAGTACATAGCCTTGTTTCAATGCTATATCATCTACTTTTTCTTTTATCTGTTCTTGATGTTTAGCCAGGTACACCACTGCATTTCCACCCTTGTGGAAGCATTCATTCATTTCCTTTTTATTCAGGTTCATCTCAAACCTTATTGACTTGATGTCTTGAGCTAAGTCAAATTGTAAAGACTTGTGGCCTTCATCAATATACTTCTCTATGGCCCTCATGTGCTCATCCAGCTTAACTTGCATTGCTACCATTAAGCCACTGTAATCAGTTGATGGAGTTTGCTGGACTAGGGAGTGTTGAGCAACAGTTTGTAGAGCCTTCTTGTAGCTCTGACTCCTTCTTTTGAATACAAAGAATTGCTTCTTCTTAGCTTGGTCAGTCTCATCTTCCTCAGACTCTGAGGTACTGGCTATATTCACCCGATCCTTAGGGCTTGATGGTTTTTCAGCTGGCACATCTAGTGCCTTCTCAGTGTCTAGCCTCAAAGGCTCATCCTGAACTTCCAAGTTCTCCCCCTCAACAGCAGCACCCTTTTCTTCTGCAGCAGCATTCTTGTCCATGTCAAAATCCTCTTGATCTAAATTCAGAAATAGGTCTTCCATTGTATATTCAGGAGGTGATTGTGCAGGAGAAGTGCTGGATTCATCAACTACTTTATCAGGAATCACTTCTGATGTGTCTGGAAGAACAACATCTGGTTCTTGGTTTGCTTGCTGAGTTTGCTGATGGACATCAGACAAATCAGAATCTATTACAGAAAAATCTAAAGTATTGAGGTCAGAAAGTACCTCTTGGATAATTATTGTAGCTTGCTCACTCTCCAGTGTAGAGGGTTGTTCTACAGCTGGAGGCTCCCCCTGGCTTGGATCCTTTTGCATGGGGCTAGCTGTAGGCAGCTCCCCCTGGATTTCAGCTGTCTCTTGAGGAGCAGGAGACGTCTCTGCAGCCACATCCTCATGACTATCAGGAGTGAAAACAACATGTTCTTCACTACCTGAACTGCTGGAGGACTCCTGAGTCACAGCAGCTATCTTCCTCTTTTTCTTTGGAGGTGAATCTTTCTTAGAAACTTGCTTCTCTGGAGTAGGAACTTCCTTAGACAGCACTCTTTCCCATCTTGAAAGTATCCTCATATCCATCCTTCTCATATGATTGATTTTAGTACCAACAGCATTGCTCATGACCTCTGGTATTGTACCAGCCAGGTAGAGACTTAGTATTCTGCCCAGATTGGGCTTCTTCAGACTCTCCTTAATTTTCTCAAAGACAACCATTGACCAGTCTGTTTTGAGGTTGAAGATAATTCTGGTCATAACACTGAACATGGAGGCTGACACCCTGTCATGCCCTCCAGTCTTACTGAGTATTACTTTACCCACAATTTCTGACAAGAATTTTTCTTGAGTATTCATTCCTCTCCTGTTGAATACTGATCCTATCTTTAGCTTAGGATCTAGTCCACACCAGGTAAGTGCTTCCCTGGTCTTAGATGTTGTCACTTCCTCTTCTTCCTGAACTTTAGGTAGCTGAAGTACCTTTCTCAGAGATTTGAGTGAAATCTTGACCTTGGTGCCATGCACCCTTGATTTGATTCTGTAGCCTGAGTCATCTACAGACGCTCCCAGTTAGGAATTCAAGAACTTCCTTCTTCCATATTTTAGTTGGTTCTGAAACCAAGTACTTCAATCCTGAATCGGTGACTAGGGTTACCACCGATTTTATTTCTTGATCGCCATCGTCGAATGCGCCACGAACCAGTTCATAGCCTTCGTTAACGTTCTCTTCCAGCTTGGGAGCCATTAGGGTTTGGAGAATTAGTCTTGAGAAAAGAGAAATGTCGACACAAGAGTTTTGGTCTCGAGACTTTGAAAGCGTGTCGACAAACAAAGACAGAACCCTATTTATACCTTTCTAGTTTGAAGACGAACAGGCGGGATGGATTACTAATGATGTGTCGACACTGGCAATAAGTGTCGACACAGACTTATAATGTCTCGACACTCATGTGTCGACACAAGTTTAAGTCATCAGATTTTATGTGTCGACACTTGGTTAAGTGTCGACACCACACTACTCGACATGTAGTCGAGACTTTACTTAGAAAATTCTGAGTAAAACTTAAGTGTCGACACCTTATTGGATGTGTCGACACCTACTTGTCATGTGTCGACACTAACATTCTGAAGTGTCGACACTACATTCCTAGATGTGTCGACACCATTTTCCTGAAGTGTCGACACTTACTATTCTGTGTCGACATAGACTTGTCTATGTGTCGACACCTTTTTACTTAGCCAATTTTTAGTTCTGTAAACTTAGTCTAAGTTTATCATACCTAGTTCAATTTTGAACCTATTGAACTTAGCTTCTTCTAAGGGCTTAGTAAACATATCAGCTATCTGATTATCAGTTTTAACATATTCAAGTGCAATATCATTTCTTTCTACATGCTCCCTAAGAAAGTGATATTTAATCTCAATATGTTTAGTTCTACTATGTGATACAGGATTATTAGCTATTGAAATAGCACTTGTAGAATCACAGAAAAGTGGAGTTCTACTTACCTGAAATCCATAGTCTTCTAGCTGATGTTGAATCCACAGAAGTTGAGCACAGCAACTTCCTGCAGCTACATATTCTGACTCAGCTGTGGAGATAGCCACACTAGTCTGCTTCTTACTACTCCATGAAATGAGTCTTCCACCTAGGAATTGACAGGATCCAGTAGTGCTCTTTCTATCTTCTTTGCATCCTGCAAAGTCTGCATCTGAATAGCCTGTTAGATCAAAATCTCCATTCCTAGGGTACCAGAGGCCTAGATAGGGAGTGCCCTTTAGATATCTCAAAATTCTCTTGACTGCAGTCAAGTGAGACTCTTTAGGGCAGGCTTGATACCTGGCACAAACACATGTAGCATACATAATGTCAGGCCTACTTGCAGTCAAGTACAGTAGGGAGCCAACTATCCCTCTATACAAGGTTTCATCTACAGGTTTCCCTGCATCATCCTTGCTTAGAGACATACTTGACCCCATAGGAGTCTTCATGGTACTGGATGAATCCATACCATATTTCCTTATGAGTTCTAGGGTGAACTTGGACTGACATATGGATAAACCACTTTCAGTCTGTTTAACTTGGAGACCCAAGAAAAACTTCAGCTCTCCCATACTACTCATCTCAAATTGACTTTGCATAAGCTTTGCAAACTTTTTGCAAAGGCTACTTTCAGTAGACCCAAATATAATGTCATCTACATATATTTGGACAAGTATGACTTTGCCTCTAGATTCCCTAAGGAATAGAGTCTTATCTATTTTCCCCCTTGAGAACTTGTTCTCAATGAGGAAACTAGATAGGGTTTCATACCAAGCTCTAGGGGCTTGCTTTAACCCATATAATGCTTTCCTAAGTCTATAGACATAATGTGGAAGAGTAGGATCAACAAAACCTGAAGGCTGCTCCACATATACTTCTTCTTTCAAATTACCATTTAGGAATGCTGACTTCACATCCATTTGGTATACCTTGAATCCTTGATAGGTTGCATAGGCCAAGAACATCCTTATGGCCTCCAGTCTGGCTACTGGGGCAAAGGTTTGATCAAAATCAATACCTTCTTCTTGCCTATATCCTTTTGCAACCAGTCTTGCTTTATTCTTTATGATGACCCCTTGTTCATCTAACTTATTCCTGTAGATCCACTTAGTTCCTATAACATTGTGATCTTTAGGTTTAGGAACCAAGTCCCAAACCTTGCACCTTTTGAACTGATTAAGCTCTTCCTGCATTGCTTCAGTCCACTGTGGATCTTGTATAGCTTCTTCAAATTTCTTTGGTTCTATTTGAGACAGAAAACTTGAATATACTACAGCATTCTGATTTCTGCTCCTTGTCTGAACACCTTGTCTTGGATCTCCAATTATCAGCTCTACTGGATGATCTCTTAGATGCCTGTTGGCTGGAGGCATCCTTACTTCTGGTTGAACTTCTTCAGCATCTTCATCAAACTGAGTTCCTTGTACTTCTTCAGCTCCTTGTACATGTAGTTCTCCCCCTGGACATAAGCCATCTCCTTCTACTTGCTGTCTTGCAGCAGGTACATCTTCTATGGTTAGCTTGTCCATCTTCTTAGTAAGACCTGTGGGGCTGCATACATTGCTAGACAACTCATTGTTAATTAGTTGTGTCTCATCAAAAACTACATGCACAGACTCCTCTACAACTTGTGTAGTCAGGTTGTAGACTCTATAAGCCTTACTATTATTGCTGTACCCAACAAACACTCCCTCTTGGGACTTGGCAGCAAACTTAGTTAAGTAAGACTTTCCATTGTTAAGTATGAAGCATTTGCAACCAAAAATCCTGAAATAGGATAGGTTTGGTTTCCTGCCTTTCACTACTTCATAGGGGGTCTTGTTTAACCTTTTAGTGATGGTAGCCCTATTTATCACATGGCATGCAGTGTTAACTGCTTCAGCCCAGAAATACTCTGGCAGTGATGAATCACTTAATAGGGTTCTACCAGCCTCTATCAAGGTCCTATTTTTCCTTTCAGCAATGCCATTTTGCTGAGGTGTTCTAGGTGAAGAGAATTCTTGAAATATCCCATAGTCTTCACACAGCTTTGTCATGCTTTCAGACTGAAACTCAGTACCATGGTCACTTCTAATTTTGACCACTGTACAGTTCAATTCATTCTGAATTTGCTTAACAAAACTATAGAAGACACTAGGTGTTTCAGATTTCTGCCTTAAGAAGAACACCCAGGAAAACCTTGAGTAGTCATCAACAACTACAAAGGTATAGACCTTCCTACCTAAGCTGTGAACTGGCATTGGACCAAATAGATCCATATGCAAGAGGTATAAACACCTCACAGCATCTTTGTTGTCTAAGCTTCTAAAGGTGGATTTAGTCTGCTTGCCCTTTTGACAAGCTGAGCAAATGCCATCTTTGACACACTTAACTTGAGGACCATTCCTCACTAACTCTTTGCTAAAGAGTTTGCTAATAGTCTTGTAGTTAAGATGAGCTAGCCTCTTGTGCCACTTGACACAATGAGAGACTGTCTCATCAGCTACAAGACAGACAGGAGAACTATTGTTCTCAATCATAATGTCTAAACAATAGACATTCCTCTTTCTATATCCTGTCAAAATGATCTCTTGATCACTTGACCTCTTGATATGACAACCATTTTTAACAAATGAGATGTCATACCCTACATCACTTAACTGACTTATACTAATGAGGTTGTGTTTCAACCCTTTAACATAAGCCACTTGAGTAATGGTAACAAGGTTTGAAGAGATGTTACCAAACCCTTTGATGATTCCTTTTTCAGAACCACCAAAGGTCACTTTAGGACCATTTTTGATTGGAATGTAGTCCTTCAGTAGTCCCCTTGTTCCAGTCATATGTCTGGAACATCCACTATCCAAGTACCATGTTGGGGTATGGCCACTTGGATTCACCTGCAAAACAAATTAATGAACCTTAGAACCCAAAGTAAACTTGGGTCCTTGGTGATTGTTAGTTTGCAACTTGACAAAGCTACCTGTTGGCTTTCCACCAGGTAACTTGCTACTCACCTTGGCACTGGCATTGTGCCAACAGTCCAAGGCAAAGTGGCCAATCTTGCCACAGCACCAGCATTCAAACTTGTTGTACCTTTGCTTAGGTACAACCTTTGCTGTCTTGACTACAGCAGGCTTGTTGAATGTTGGGGCTTTGCCCTTGGACTTGGACTGATCCTGAACAGTCCTAGCTGGTTTAATAAAACCCAATCCAGCCTTTCCTTTATGATGAACAAATTCATCAATCAAGGGTAGCACTGATTTAGGTTTTGAAAACCTAGCAACTAGCTCTCTTTCCTTCTGGAGATTGATCTCCAGTAACTTAATTTGATCATTTTTATAAGTGATAGTTCCCATCTGAATCACAGTAATGTGTTTCAGTCTGGCTACCTCATTGAGCTTTTGATCAAATTCCTTCTCAAAAGTCTGTTGCAGCTGCCTTTAGATCAGCAATTTCCTTTGCCTGACTTTTGGCAAGGGACTTGCTTTTCTTATAGGCTTGCAACAGTACTTTATATTCATCTAAGAGCTGATGAATATCTCCCTCAGATTCAGAAACACTTCCATCACTTGATGAAGATGAATCTGACTCTGAACTAGAACTGAAATCTGAACTTTGAGTTGGACTTTGTACCTGACTAGGTCCTGGCTGCTCCAGGATTTTGGTACTTTCAGTCAATGCCATCAGTCCTTGGCACTGACACTCTTCTTGTTCATAGATTGATTCCATGATCTGCATAAACTCCTCTTCTTCTTCAGCAAATAGCCCTATGTAGGCTTCAGCATCTGTCTCAGTGTCTGAAGAAGAAATGTCTGAAAGAGTCTTCTCATTCTTTGCAACAAAGGACTTCTCCTTCTTTCCTTTGAAGTGAGTCTTCTTTTTGTCACTGGATTCTTTCCTTCTCTCAGGACAATCTGCAATAACATGACCCTGTCTATTGCAGCAGTAACACACTATCCTAGACCCAGTTGCCTTGCTAGTCTTTGTCTTTTTCTTGTCCTTCTTTGAAGGCTTCTTCTCCTGATACTGAACTTCTTTCCCTTTGGAAAATGAAGGTCTGGACCTCCACTGTTTCTTCTTCAGGAATTTCTGAAAATGTCTGGTGAATGCAGCAAAGTCTTCATCACTTTCACTGCTTGTAGACTTTGTGCTAACAGACTCATCAGATTCTGATTCAACTACCTCTGGAGGAGGAGTTGATGACTTAGTCCTGCCCTTTCTAGGTACTTCTGACTTGAAGGCAACAGTCCTTTCCCTGTGCTCAGTCCTTGTTGATTTTTCCTCCTCTTTTCTCACAGACAGCTGCATCTCATAAGACAGCAACTTGCCAAACAGTGTGGGAGGAGGAATTTCTCCCAACTTTGCCATTTCTCTGATGGCACAGATCTTAGTGTCCCAATCTTTGGTTAGGGACCTCAAGAACTTATCATTCAATTCATAGTTAGTGAACTCTCTTCCATAGGACATGAGTTCATTAACAATTCTATAGAACTTCTTGTAGCATTCAGTGATGCTATCTCCTCTTCCTTGCCTAAAGCTCTCATACTCTTGATTAAGCAAGGACTTTCTATCTTGCCTAACTTCTTCAGAACCTTCCATATAGACAATGAGGGTATCCCACATTTCTTTTGCTGTTTTACAGTGAATTAGGTTCTGAAAAGTTGCATCATCAATGGCACTTACTATAATGTTTTGTGCCCTTTTGTCCATAGTGGCTAGGACAATTTCATCCTTGGTCATCTCAGAGAAATCCTTTGGAGTCCTCTGATTTGCATCCAATACTGAGATCTTCATGGGCACATATGGCCCCTCTTTGACTGTGATGTAGATTCTAGGGTCAGAGGCTTCCATGAACAGCCTTACCCTCTCTTTCCAGATTCCAAAAATCTCTTTTCTGCATATGGGCAGTTTCATTGAACCCAATTCCTTGTGATTCTCTGAAGAACCCATGTTTCTTGATTTTCTTGAAACTGTGTTCTGACTTACACTGAATCTGCCAAACTGGATCTCCTCAGACAGTTAGTCCTTTTTGAGGAACCTCCCTCTGATACCACTTGAAAGATATGGTACCTAAACACCTAGAGGGGGGGGGGTGAATAGGTGACCTAAACCTTTTTAAAACTTTGTTGGCAGCAAAACAGTTATCTCACAGATTTCTACAGCTAACAGCAATAACAGAATATAAACAGTTAATTCACAGCACAACACAGCACAGCAGACACACAAATTTATAGTGGTTCCCCAATCTTTGGGTACATCCACTTTCCCCCTTCGCCTATCTAGCAGTGTACTAGATTCGGCCAACTTCTCCACTATCTCAGAACCCAACAAGGTTCCTACACCTCAGGCCCAAAGCCTTACACTCAGCCACAAAGGCCTACACTCAGCCACCCAGGCCTACACTCAGCCAATTAAGGCCTACACTCAGAGTTCTTCAACTCCTACACTCAGGCAACCAAGCCCTACCCTCAGCCTTTATAATATAGGCTTACAATTCTCTCAGATCCAATGGATCCTACAAGTTAAAATTGAAATACAATAGCTAACTCTACAACTCAGAAAATAAGAGAGGAGTTGAGAGTTTCTTGAAGAGTTCTTGGAAGAACTCAGCTAGATCCAAACTGACTTAGCTTCCTTCAAAGCTTCTTGAGTAGAACTGAATTAGTCTGAATCCTCTGCAGTTGATCCTTGACCTCTGCTTCTTGAGATCCAGATGATTCTGAATCTTTCTTCTCAGCCTTAGTTCCAAAGACTGAATTCTTGATTGGAGCTCTCTCTCTCCAACTTCTTAGATCTGCAGTTGGACTGCCAGATCTTCTTGTGTTGATCCTCTGTGTATCACTTTTCTGATTACTTGAATGATCTGATCAACCACTTTAATTATTCTCACTACTTGAAAGAACAACTTGTAATTCTTATATTAACTACTACTTCTGTAAACTGTGAGTGCCTATTTATAGGCTTCCTTCATGGTAACCGGCTGGTCCGGTTCATTACAGACTTCTGACTTCTCTGACAGTTGCTGTAGACCGGCTGGATCGGCAGCTGTCATGTCAACCAGTCACTTCTTGAAATTCTCTAACTGTCAGATAGTGTCGAGACTTTCTGTTCTTAAGTGTCGACACTTATAGACTAAGTGTCGACACATGCTGTGTAAGTGTCGACACAAGTCTACAAGGTGTCGACACATATCCTTGTATGTCTCGACACTGATTCTTCTGCATGTGTCGACACTGAAATTGAGTGTCGACACAAGTACTTGTTCTTCATTCTTTAACTGTATTCTTCTAAGTGTCGACACATCTCCTTTGTGTCGACACATCTTCATGTGTTGAAACTGTCAAGTGTCGACACTGCTTCTTGGTGTCGACACAAGTCTTCAATTTTATTTCTTCAGCTGAGTGTCGACACATTCCCTTAGTGTCGACACTTGTACTTAGAATATTTTGTAAACTTTTCTGTTCTTTGCTAAGTGTCGACACAGCTCCTTGTGTCGACACTTTCTTCAAGTGTAGAGTCTTCAACTAAGTGTCGACACATTGTGCTGGGTGTCGACACTTTCTTCAAGTGTTGACTCTTCTGGTTGTGTGTCGACACATTGTGCTGAGTGTCGACACATACTTCAAGTGTTGACTCCTTTGTGTGTGTGTCGACACATTGTGTTGAGTGTCGACACATTCTTCATATGTTGACTCTGCTGTTTGAGTGTCGACACATTGTGTTGAGTGTCGACACTTGTACTTAGACTCTGCAGATTTTTGCTGAGTGTCGACACAACTCCAAGTGTCGACACTTTCTGATGTAGACTCAGCTCTTCTAGGTGTCGACACTTCTGCTAAGTGTCGACACAGCTTTTCTGCATTCTTCTTCACTGAGTGTCGACACAGCTCCAAGTGTCGACACTTTGTGTCTGGTGTCGACTCTTCATCCCAGGTGTCGACACAATTTCTCCAAGTGTCGACACTGCTTGTCTGGGTGTCGACACAAGCTTTCTCAAGTGTCGACACTTTCCCTCTGGGTGTCGACACATGGACTTAGAAACTTTTAGCTTCAGTCCAGTGAATACCTAACCTGCACAAGTAACTCAAACAAACATCAAATACATTATGATGTATATCATTGAGTTAGGTGAGGCTTCTTCAAATCAGGTACATTTGACCAATGTACCCAACACAAGCCATCGCACTCGTCGCCTACAAACGAAAAATGACACAAGTAAGCAACAAGATAGGAACACACAGGTTCCCCAAACACAAAACTTTGCATTCCTATTATGGACATTCAGGAGTTCATTCGTAGACTTTGGTGTGCACAAACCCGTGCTCGCCACCCCACAAAAGAAGTCGGCCACGACTTCGAGAGGGAAAGACCAAGACAACCGATACCAAAAATGTAACAACCCCCATCCGTTCATATGATATATTCTAGAAGGTCCGGCCGGGGCCCCACAGGATATACCACAAAACAGTCGGTGAAGGTACAGGATGATACTAGAGTAGCGCATCGCACCTATCACAAGCATTCTAGCGGAAGCCTAAACTACTTGAACTCCTCATGAATGTACAAACATAAAACTCCACATTTTATATACATATAGGAATGTCTTACAACATGTCAAAAGAGTTGGCCTTATGGCCTTACATGGCTTTCAAACAGTGGCCTAAAACAGATTGGCGCGCAGGCCGGCCACAATAAAAGAAAACACTCAAAAGAACACAACTAGCCTTCGAGGGCTAGCAGCAGCAGCAGCAGCACCAGCAGGAACATCAACCTCGACGCGTCTCGCTCGGCTCTCCAACACCTGTGCAAGGACAATCCACCCACCGGTGGCAAACAAAAGCAACGGTCAGCATTCAGCTGACCAAATTATAAGGACCCTACCCCTTCTCTCGGGGCAGCGGTATTTTTCCCTGCAGGCATATCATATCACAAGTATGGCCAGCTATATCATCAAAAGGTGCTTTCACGCACACAAGCCATCACAACCGTTCGCCGCCCGGCCCAACGGTCCGTGCACTCAGGGCACATTCTTGGTGTTCTGGCAACCTCTTGCCCACCACCGTATCAGGGTTATCACCCAACGGTAACTCTCTTGAGCATTTACTCCATGGCGTGCAGCCGGAGTTAGTCTTCGGACACCGGGATGGCCCGTAAGCCCCCCTTTGTGTCATGGCGCGCAGGCCGAAGACTCTTGCTATGCGCTCCAACAGACCACACTTTTTGGTCTCACGTCAGACGGACATAGCGCAGGTCGGATCCTCCACCCCCCCGTTGCTCAAATCGCCTTGCCTTTTCCGCGTGCAGCGTACTCATGGCTATAGCAAAGGCGCGGGTCGGTCTCACCAATCCTGTTCTGGCATTCAAGCCTGGGTATGTCACTATACCCATTTCCTCACAGCAACAGCGGGTCTTTCCTGGGCACACCAGTACTTCCTGTGACTCCCGTCACAGGTGGACACCGCAAATTACAAATGTCAGGGTCTTTCCTGGGCACACCAGTACTTCCTGTGACTCGCTTCACAGGTGGACACCCTATGACATCAAGCATCACAAAAAGGGTCTTTCCTGGTCCCACCAGTACTTCCTATGCCTTATCCACAGGTTGGACCCAAAAACATCACATGGCTATTTTCCTGGGCTACCACCCCAGTACTTCCTGCTACTCCTTTTCGCAGGTATAACCCGTAGACTCCGTACACTACACGTTTATCACGGAGTCTTCTCCGGTTCGTATGCAACATCACCAATCCAGACCAACCTGTCCAGATAGGCTTCACACAGCATGCCTATTCCGTACTCCATTTCCGATCTATATGCTAACAAAAAGGGGATTTCAAGAATCACCCAAACGACTCCCAAAAGCAGCCACCTCTTGGTGGGGGAATCAAAAGATATGCCAAAAAGGAAGCCTTCACATGGCTAGGAAGAAAAGTCGTTACCCTTGACGATCGCTTCGGTGCCATGGACTCCAAGCTAGCTTGCAAGACTCGCGAGAGCGTTTCCTCCGCAACGCTGGCTTCGGATCTCTCGTCGGTAAACCGCAGCACCACCGACAGCAGCCCCCTTTCCTTCTTCCTCCTCCTTTCTTTCTCTCTTTCTCTCTCTTGAAGAAAGATGAAGGCCAAAGTAAATGATTAATCCTTCTCTGATTTCGGCCTTGAAGGAAACAGAGGAAGAGCTTTCAGCCCTTGGATCCAGACTGAAGGAATGGACGGCCACGATTCTGCCAAAAACACAAATTTGACCCGACACGGCCTCGAACACGGTCGTGTGCCAGGCCGTGTGCCTCAAGCGGTGGTCAACCGACTTATCCAAACCAGTGACACGCCCACGGGACACGCCCGTGTCATGGGCCGTGTCACCAACACGCCTTCAGACACGCCCGTGTCTGTGGCCGTGTGCCTGGGTGAAAAAAATCCCAAATCATCCCGAGACTTCACACGGCCTGTGACACGCCCGTGTCCCAGGCCGTGTGCCCAGACACGGCACAAAGACACGCCCTATCGAAATCCTTCGGCGGGCTGAGTTCGTCGCCTGATTTGACACGCCCGTGTCACAGGCCGTGTTTCAACACTCGACACTCACTTCTCGATACTCGACGATCGTCGAGCAAAAATCGTCGAGCATGCGACACGGCCTTGGACACGCCCGTGTCCTGGGTCGTGTGCCTCCCTCTCGACGCATCGTCGAGAGAAAAATCGTCGAGACAAAGACCAATCGTCGACACAACCTCGACACGCCCTGCGACACGCCCGTGTCGCAGGCCGTGTCACCTGACACGCCCTGGGACACGCCCGTGTCCCAGGCCGTGTCACCCAAAAATTGCCTGTTTCTGAACTTTGGGCTGTTACACTGGGTTACCATGAATCCTAAGAATTTTCCCGATGTAACCCCGAACGCACACTTGGTGGAGTTAAATCTCATGCCGTACTGTCGCAGTATCTTAAAAAATTTTTCGAGGTCCTCCAAGTGGCTTTCTCGACGAACACTCTTCACCAGCATGTCATCTACGTATACCTCCATTGTTTTGTCAATAAGGTTTTTAAAGATTTTGTTCATGAGCCGTTGATAGGTGGCTCCTGCATTCTTGAGCCTGAAAGGCATACCTTTGTAGCAGTATATCCCTTTATCAGTTCGGAAGGTTGTATGCTCTTCATCGGTTGGATTCATTTGAATCTGGTTGTACCCAGAGTAGGCATCCATGAAACTAAGGAGTTGGTGTCCGGCGATTGAGTCGACTGGCTGATCAATTCTGGGGAGCGGGAAGCTATCCTTAGGGCATGCTTGATTGAGGCTGGTGTAGTCCACACACATCCTCCATTTTCCTGAATACTTCTTTACCAAGACAATATTAGCTACCCAGGTAGGGTAGTTTACTTCTCGGATGAAGTGAGCGCTAAGGAGCTTTTTTACTTCTTCTTCGATTGCCAGGAGACGTTCGGGAGCAAAGTTTCTCTTATTTTGGCTAACGGGCTTGCATGCCGGGTTGATGTTGAGGGAGTGTTGGATGACGTGAGGATCTATGCCAGGTATATCTTCAGGGGCCCGGGCGAAGATATCTTTGTTGTTCCGGAGGTAGGCTGTCAGTTCCTCCTTTTCTTGTTGTGGTAGGAGTGATCCGAGCAGGATGGTGCGAGCAGGGTTTGCTGGTGAGAGAGGGACCTCTATTAGCCCTTCCACAGGCATCCCTCGCTGTAATACTGCTTCGTCACGGAGGTCGAAGTCATCGATATTCAACGTGGTGGCACTTGTAGGCTGCGCTTGTTTGGAGTAGCAATTCTTGGCAGCCTCTTGATTACCGTGGATGACTCCAATACCTCTCGGAGTGGGGAACTTCATGGAGAGGTGAGGAATCGAAGGGATGGCTTTGAAGATAGTTTGTATGGGTCTTCCGAAGATAGCGTTATATGCAGAGCTTGAATCTACTACCACGAACTGGATCTCATGTGTCACCTGTCTTGGAAATTTCCCCATGGTAACTGGGAGAGTAATCGTTCCTAGCACCTGAACTGGATGGTTGTCGAAGTAGTACACTGGTCCATCTGCCTTAGTTAAACGTTGGGTGAAGATATTCATGCTATGCAAAGTAGCATAAAACAGAACATCGACGGAGCTCCCATTGTCGATAAGGATTCGTTTAACGTTATAACATGGATCCCCGATTCCAACACTGATTACTATGGGATCTTGGTGAGGTGTTCGGAGGCCGACTAGATCTTCGTCTCCGAAAGTTATGGCGGAATCTTGCTTGAACCTTTTATCTTCATGGAGCTCCCATTGTCGATAAGGATTCGTTTAACGTTATAACATGGATCCCCGATTCCAACACTGATTACTAGGGGATCTTGGTGAGGTGTTCGGAGGCCGACTAGATCTTCGTCTCCGAAAGTTATGGCAGAATCTTGCTTGAACCTTTTATCTTCATGGGCCTCTCCTTGCTTACTGACTGAGAAGATCTGAGCGGAGAGAATGGGTGATCCGGCGATGGTCTCAATGTTTCTGACCATCTGCCTACCACCTGCTCCTCCAGGGAGGGGGTTTTGCTGATCTCTCGGTGGTTTGGGCGGGTCGCGCTGATCTTGCACATGTCCTTGCAAAAATCTGTCAAGAAGTCCTAAGCGGACCAGACGCTCGATTTCTTCTTTTAGGCGGGCACAATCTTCTGTCGCATGTCCCGTGGTTCGATGAAACTCACAATATTTGGACTGGTCATTCGTGAGATTAGGAGCTGTCTGTTTTGGTTGTTGTAAGGCTGGCTTATTTTGTATAGCATACAACACATTGGTGCGTGTTGTGTTGAGGGGGGGGGGTGAAATCTTTGGGGGCTGATCTCTTTGAAGATCTCGTCGATGCTGCCCATTGCGGCGATTGTCGTGGAACCTCCCTTCCTGATGCTGCGGAGGTTGCTCCCTTTCTCTTTTGCGCTTCTGAGCACCATCAAATTATTGGTGATGGGCTTCAATGGCTTCATCTGCGGCGATCCGGGCTTCAACCCGATGTACGAGGTCAGGATAACTGGGAACAGTTTCTCGCATTAGTGCTGAGTAGAAGCCACTCGGTCGGAGGCCTCCGAGGAACACGCCTCACAATAACTCGAGGTCAATGCCTGGAATTTGACGGGCTTCAGCGGTAAAACGTCGGAAAAAATCTTTGAGAGTTTCTCCTTCGTTCTGACGAATTCCAGATAAGTGAGAGGGGTCGCGAATGATCCTGCGGTTGACAATGAACTGGTCGACAAATTGCCTTGTCAGCTCTGTGAAGTTTGTGATTGTATTGGCCCTTAGCAAATGGAACCATGTTCGGGCTTGTCCCTTGAGAGTGGTTGAAAACACCTGACAAAGGTGACGTGCCCGCGTTAAGATCGTCGAGCTCAGATCGTGTACTTAAATATCATGTTAGAACCAAACTGTTGCGGACTCATGAATGTCTCTTGCACCAACCTGACGATATTCTTCGACAATGACTTCTCGAATTTCTTCCAGAGTAAACCTTTCCGGCGGAGGTAGACGTACGTCATTTACAGGCTCATGATGATGGTCCTCTCTCGCTCTCCTCTGGACCGGGTGAGCGGAACTTGTAGCTTCAGAATATTCTCCGGATATCTCCTGCCTTGGAAGGACTTCTTGGGGCCGACCCTGATTCGGTGGTGGCGGTGGATCTGCTCGAGCTGGCTGCTGCGAGGGAGCCTGAGGTGCTCCAAGGTTTCGCAGCAGGGTGAGCATTTCAGTTTGCTGTTCTTCCATCTGGCGGACGCGTCCTTCCAAGGCAGTAACGGGAGCTAACGCGGCCTCAGCGGTCAGTGGCACGTCCACCAGAGAGTGCGAACATGCAGGCTCGGGGTTTCCACCAAAGGCGGAGCCTTCAGCGGTACGGGTGCTTCTCTTTGCCATTAAGGCTGAACTTGGCAGGGGCGGTGCTTGTGATCTTGCACTCTGAAGAATGTTGGGACTCGCGTTCCCACAGACGACGCCAAACTGTTGCGGACTAACTCGATGCCTCGGTCGGGCCGGATTTGTTCGAACCGTCTTAGCTCACGAGGCAGTCGAGCACGCACACAGTCAATGTGAGTAGAAAGTTGACACAAGATGTGATGACGTGGAAAACCCCCTTAAATGGATAAAAAACCACGTGACCGGGTCTTTGCCGATCAAATTCCACTATATTTTAGTGTTTACAGTGTGTTGGAGAATCAGGGCAACATGCCGCTCCCGTTACAGCTTGGGGAGAGAGAGAGAGACTACGACTCCCGGCTGGTAACAGGCTGCGCCGCGGGAGTAGCTTGGACGTTGGAATGCGCGGGACGGTCCCGTTGCTCTTGCTCTGCTGGTTGCGTTCCCTTGCTGGCTGCAATCACCTTCCTCCTTTGGCTCTTGCGGGGGCTTGAGCGTTTTCCTGCTGGCTACGCGGTGGTGGAGCGCTGGTGGCAGTGGGCGGCCGCTGGAGGTTCACAATGACTCGAGGACGACGCAGGGGGAGGAGACAGGAGAGCTCTCACCTGAAGAAGAAGAAGAAAGCTCTGGGCATCCAAAATGTGAAGAATGAAGAGCCCCTGGGTCCTTTTATATCCTCCAGGAGAGGATCATGGCTGCGGCGGCCTGCCGAGGGCCGGCCGGCCGGCGACCTGCTGTGGCTAGGCCGACCGACGTCTTGGCCGTCGGCCTGCCGCGGCCGGGCCGGCCGGCCGCGGGAGCGGTCGGCCGGCTGCGGAGGCTTGCCGAGCCGGTCGTGGCTAGGCCGGCGGACCACCGTGGCGAGACCGATGGCTTGGCCGGCGGCCTGCCGGGGCCGGACCACCGGCTACCAGGCGGCCGGCTGCGGCCGCCCTCCCGGAGAGGCCGGCGGGAGGCCGGTCGCCGGCGGCGGTTTGGCCGCCCGGTTGGCGGTTTTCCTCCATGGGGTGAGTGGCAGGCCCCACCCCCCATGATTTCCTCCTCATGAGAGTTCATGGAGGGGGTGGGCCTCCCATGACCCATTTTTGGGGGAGATCATGGGGGGGGGGGGGGGCTTCTCTCCTATAAATGAAGGTAGAACCCATCACCTATAAATGAAGGTGGAACCCATCAAGTTCTAACAATTGTTTTCAAAGAACAACCGATGATCACCTGAGAGGATGGAGACAAAGTAAGGATAAATAACAGGAGAGTCGTCTGGAGGAGGAATGGTGTCTGGGCTGCCGTCAGAGGAAGAACCGGGGCCTACGTCTCGTCGTCTGGAGGAGGAATGTCGTCGGGGCTGTCGTCAGTTGGGTCACTGACAAGGTGTGTCATCGCCATCAAGGGCGAGGGTGGGGAGGAATCTGGATAGACCGAAGCTTTTTTTGCGGACAGCTAGGGTTTGAATTAGTTCTAACTTACTTTTAGTTTTTTATGGACGGTGTTATTGACAAATATATTTGCGCTAATGGCAGCACATTGTTAATGACAGATCGTAAAATTTTAATTAGAGATCATTATGTTAATTACAAACCAGTAGAAAAATAAAAAATAAGACATGAGAAGAAAACTCATTATCACCATTTTTATTGTTAATATCTATCTACTCTCGCACCATCATTTTTTACTTGAGAAAACTTATCATCACTGAAATCTTCAGCATACTATATTAGCAATTCTAATCCAGATTTTGTCTTTCTTGTTAATTCTTTATTTTTGCAGAAGTTTCTTCATATTTCGATCGTCTGCCATCATTCTTTCACCGCCATCATTCTTTCACTCTAAAATCTGAGTGAATCAATTTATTGTCATTAGGTTTTCCTCCATAAGCAATCCTAAAAAATCCAGCATTTAGTATCATTTGAGGCAAAGCCAAAACAAGCCTAAAAAATCCATCCCTAAATCTTGAGAAAAGGGGCATGTAATCTAAAAAAATGGATGCCAAACTCTCGGATCAAGTAAACAGCCCAAAAATAGGAATGAAAAAAGTTGGCATCGAAGCCGAACCTGAGACAAAGGAAGGTGGAAGAAGTGGAAGCGAGTAACGCAGGTGGGCAAGAAGGGCAGGAGGAAGTCCGACGGAGCTTGCAAGGGGCGGCGGTGGCGACCTGGATAGGGATGGCCGCGACCTGGAGTGGGAAGGCGACGTGTGATCGGAGGCAGGGAGGACGATCCTGATATCGACTTGAAGGCCAGGAGGAAGTTTGGCGGAGCTTCCAAGGGGCGGCAGCGGCGTCCTGGAGCGGGAAGGCAACGACCTGGTGCGGGAAGGCGACAGAGGATCAGAGCCGGGGAGGACGATCCCGGTATCGGCTTGGGGAGGTAAATCCATCATGTTTTTAGGGTTGAGCTATCTTTAGGTTTTAAAATAGAGGAAAAATTTGGATGAGATTTTTAATAAATGTGGTTTGCCAATATCTAAATGAGATTTGCCTATAAAATTAGGGTGCTGTTACTAGCAAACCCAATTTGATTTCTAGCAAACCATTACTATTAGCAAACCGGCATTTTTCAAAATGGCTATTTGAAAACCATTTTGTTACTAGCAAACCAATATAAAAATTTTCGCGTTTTTTTGAACTGTGTTTTATACGTATATTTTCATGAGAAGTGTTCAACATGAAAGTTGTAAATCTCGATGAGATCTACAACTTTCATGTTGAACATTTTTTGATTTAAAGCAATTTAGACCCCCGATTTGACCCCTGAAAAAAAGTCACGCTGAAAATATGTACGAACACCCGGGATCGGCTTGACCTTTTTAGGAGGCCAAATCTGGGCTTAAAAGGACTCAAAATAAAAAGTATTCAACATGAAAGTTGTAGTTCTCGACGAGATCTATAACTTTCATGATGAACATTTTTTGATTTGAAGCAGTTTAGAACTCCGATTTGGGCCCCGAAAAAAGTCATGCCGAAAATCTGTACATACGACTCGTTCCGTGCGTGTCTTATTTCGGGCCCAAATTGGAAGCCTAAACGTCTTCAAATCAAAAACTGGTCAACATGAACGTTGTAGATCTCGAAGAGATCTACAACTTTCATGTTGAACATTTTTTGATTTGAAGCAATTTAGACTTCCGATTTGACTACTGAAAAAAATCATGCCGAACATATGTACAAACACCAGGGATCGGCGTCACATTTTTCGGAGGCCAAATCGGGGGCTTAAACAGCTTCAAAATAAACAGTGTTTAACATGAAAGTTGCAGATCTCGACGAGATCTATAACTTTCATGTTGAACACTTTTTGATTTGAAACAGTTTCGACCTCCGATTTGGGCCCCAAAAAAAATCACGCCGAAAATTTGTACCGACGACACGTTCCATGCGTGTCTTTTTTCGGGCCCAAATTGGAAGCCTAAACGGCTTCAAATCAAAAAATGGTCAACGTGAAAGTTGTAGATCTCGATGAGATCTACAACTTTCATGTTTATCACTTTTTCAAATGAGAAACATTTGAGACTTAAAATTCAAAAATACAAAAATAAAAAAAAAACAAGATTGGTTTGCTAATAGTAAATTTTGGGAAGAGAAAGAAATGAAAAAAATGGCTGAATCTGCTTTTTTGCTGGTTTGCTAGAAACGGAAGTGGGTTTGCTAATAACAGCACCCTAAGATTATCCTTTCTTATATGATTTTTGTATAATATTTCAACATAGCTGGAAAAATTCTAAATATTAATTTTTATATAGCCAACTTTAATGTATCTATAACAACTCTCTATTAAAAATTTAAAATACCAAATGTCTAAATCCCTTGTTTTGGCGGTGCAAACTGGAAAGTGCCAAAACTCAAAAAGACAAAGTTCTTATTTGGTGTGAATGAAAGATTTGAAAATAATTTACTAAAAATTAAAAATAGATTCCCCACTTTATAACGGCTGTCTTATTCTCCTCACGCGCCCCCTCAGAGCAGAGAGAAGTGCTGAGGTCTAGAGAGAGAGAGAGAGAGTTGTGAAATGGGGTCCGGCAGAGGGAGATTTGTCTCTCTCATGGCGCTGTTATTACCGGCGATATGCGTTGCTCCGGCGGCGGAAGCGTCTTGCTCCGACGGAGGGGCGGCGATATTCAACTTTGGGGATTCAAATTCGGACACTGGAGGACTCTCTGCGGGGCTCGGCTACATCTTCCCTCTTCCCCATGGCCGCGCCTTCTTCAACCGCTCCAATGGCCGCGTCTGCGACGGCCGCCTTACCCTAGATTTCCTCTGTTCGTTCTCTCTCTCTCTCTCGATTTCTCCCCCCTTTTCCATCTAATTTGGGATTTTTGAAATCTTGCCAAAAATGATTTTATAATGCTAAGTTTGGTTTTATCAGAAAATACTTATCCGTTAATTATTTATTTGGTATGTTATTATTATTCTTTTATTTTGCAACAATATCTTTTTTTGGCTGATTAATTCTTTTTTTTTTTTGAAGAAGTTAGTTTCCAAAGTATGCCGTAACTGGACACACATGGGATATTGCACAAGGGGCCCCCCCTGTCTCCTCGCATATTTTACCGTGTGTACGGGATTTACAAGCTGCAGCAAGAAGCACACATTTTTTATTATAGGTAGATAATTTTGTCTATAGGAGAGAGTAGAAAAACATATAAATTTTAAAAAACTGATTTTTTTTAACAGAGTAGTAAAATATGAAAGTGAATCTTTAATCCGAGGGGGTTTTAACTTTGGCGATTATTAACCGCAACCGGTAATTGGCTAGTCGCAACTCAAAATATCTCAATTTTTCGCGCCTTTTCGAATTAGATCTTGTACATGCAATTTCAGGAAAAATGTTCAGCACGAAAGTTGTAGATATCGACGAGATCTACAAGTTTCGTGTTGAACATTTTTCCTGAAATTGTATGTACAAGGCATATTTCGAAAAGGCGCAAAACCTGGGCATATTTCCAAATTACGCCTTGTACATGCATTTTTAGGAAAAGTGATTAACACGAAAGTTGTAGATCTCGTCGATATCTACAACTTTCGTGTTAAACACTTTTTCTGATATTGCATGTACAAGACGTATTTCGAAAAGGCGCGAAAAATTGAAAAATTTTGAAATGTGACTAGTAAAGTAACGGATTGCGATTAACAATCACCTTAACTTTTTTGTATAGTATAGATGTCATAACATTTTCCAATGATAGTGCATGGAGAATGGGAGAATGATACGGGTGAGATATAAAAAATGCTTTTTATTAAAAAAATAATGTTTTTATTAAAAATTTTATGCAGGATATTAATTAGGAATATTTTAGAAACATTTAAGTTACTTTTATGCATAAAATAAATATTTAAAAACAATATCCTGTTGGACATCGGGCTTTGTTTAAATCTGGCAGTACATCACATTTTTTTGGGCGCTGCTATCCGCACCGCAGTTTTGGCTATTCGCACCGCAGTTTCTCCTAATTTTTCGTGTCTTTTGAAAATACGCTTTGTACATGCATTTTTAAGAAAAGTGTTCAACACAAAAGTTGTAGATCTCGACGATATCTACACCTTTCGTGTTGAACACTTTTCCTAAAAATGTATGTACAAAGTGTATTTCCAAAAGGCGCGAAACCTGAACGTATTTCACAAGTACGCCTTGTACATGCATTTTTAGGAAAAGTGTTCAACACGAAAGTTGTAGATCTCGTCGAGATCTACAACTTTCGTGTTGTACACTTTTCCTAAAAATGCATGTACAAGACGTATTTCTAAAAGACACAAAAAATTAGGAGAAAGTGCGGTATGAATAGCCAAAACTGCGGTGCGGATAGCAACAACTTTTTTTTTTTGGATTTTGCTGACGGTGTGATAACATATTGGACAAACAAGATCTCACCCGCACGATTCTCCAACTATCCGCCATGAAACACTGCCCACGGAGAATTCTTTGCAGGACTGATAATAATTAATATGATATATCAATTATATAAAATATCTATTTAATTTATTTGATTTTTATATTTAAAGTATGTTTTAATATTTTAATTATATTAATGATGAACCAAAGATAATTATATAGGAAAAGTGGGTGTAGATAGCCCACCTTCCATGATGCTCACTAACTTAGTGGGATCATGGGGCCAACTACTGCGCACAAACCCCACTACGCGCACCACCCGTACGACGACACGCAACCGGCCACCGATGTCGTCATCACCGGCGCCGGGCGGCCCCTCTCCCGGCCGGCCTCGATGAGGCCTGCACCGGGCGGCTCCGCGCCCGGCCGGCCTCGGCGAGGCCGGCATGGGGCGGCTCGCTCCCCACCGACAATAAAATGTGAATGTATGCAAGCAAAACTGGCAATAAAATGCGAATGTGTGGTCATACAAATTTTTTTTTTGAAAAATTAAAATGCTATGTGAGATTTCTATTCTACGCAGGGCGGATTCCGAAACTTAGAAATTTTTTGGAACTCGACTCTGATACCAAATTGATGCAGGACGGTGCGTAGGGTTTGCGCGCATGTTGGCTTTGTTCTAGGAAACCTTAAATGCGTTTCCGTTTGGAGTTTTCGACGTAGCGTTCGCTGACAAAATTCGGGCGAAAATCCAACAATAATCTGTTATCATACGCGAAAATATATATACACACACAAAGCGGGAGAAAAAAACAATTACTCACAGAAAGTGACGTCTTTCCGCAATCGAAGTTGACGACGATCATACGAGGAATTCCTCGTCACCTTTGATCTCTCATTCCAAAGTCGGCTGTTGGCGCAGACGGGTACCACTGAGAAATTTCACTCACTCTCACATGAAAGTGATTCCACGGAAGCTCAATCGCTCAACCCTACACAGAAGCCACAAACTAAACAACTTAAAATTCACTCGCTCCCACACAAATGGCTCCACGAAATCTCTAAGCACAAGAAAAATGAATTCCTCACTATCAATTCTAAATCACTCTATTCACTAGCGCTAACACAAAATCCACGTAATCTCTAACACAAGAACTAAAATTCTCTCCTAATCTTACTCACAGTAGGCTAGCAACTATCACCTACAGAACAACAAGCTCTCACTGTTTTTCTTCAACCTCCTCTCAACGGGAAGCCAAAACAGCACAATATCCAAATATTTAATCACTCTCTAAACTCCTACAGCAACATTAAACTCACTGTTCATCCTCTTCTCAACGGAAAGCAGCAACATGCAATATATTTTCATCAATCACCCAAAAAAATAAACATACAGATAACCCTTTATATAGGGTTCAGGCAAAAACAGAACAAAAACTAAAACTAAAATTAAACAAGGAACCGACCATGGCCGAGTTTGAACAGGCGTAGAAAACACGGGGAGAGGAGATCGTGGACATGAATCTGCAACCATAGCTTTGTAAGTGAGTGGACATAGCTGCGTTTGTGGAAATCGTGGCCGTCCGGTGTATCAGGAGGGTTGAGTTGGCCGCAACAATTACTTTGTTATATTTACTATTGTATTATATTATAAATAGATGAAAAGATGTAATCATGTATTATATAATGTAAATAGTAGTTTAAAAAGATGTAGCAAAAATGTCACCATAGTCATCTACGTGTGGTCGGGTGCTAGCGGTCAACCCCCCAAACACACACACACAAATAGAGTTTGGGTCAGAAACACTATAACTATGTATATTACCACAATTTCACATCATCTCCTATAAAAAAAACCATAGCTATCCTAAATAGTATCTAAGAGGGAAACAAATTTTCAGGGCTCTTTAGATAATTTAGAATCATGAAACTTTTTTTCAAAGATGAAATTTGTTAAAGGTGAGCAGTACCTACATTTTTTTATACAAAGGTTAGCATAAACAATAGCATAATTAAAAAACAAATTATAATTTCTGTAGAAATGGAGAAAACCAACCTTGTATATATGTCCACTTGGTAATAGTTACAAGTATACACACACTTATATAGGAGAAGAAGGAAGGGAGAAATCCTAATACATGATGTGGGACTAATCCAAGAAGAAAAATAAGAAACAACATGGGCCCTTAAATGGGCTTTTCTAACACTCCCCCGCAAGCTGGAGCGTACAAGCCGTAGGCGCCAAGCTTGGATAAGAACTGATAGTATAGCGGCCTAGAGAGAGCTTTCGTCAGGATGTCCGCAACTTGGTCGGTAGCAGGAACATGCGCCAAATCTATCTTCTTTGACTGTACCTTTTCCCGGATAAAGTGACAGTCAACTTCGATATGCTTTGTTCGTTCGTGAAAAACCGGATTCTTGGCAATATGAATTGCTGCCTGACTGTCGCAAAATAAGGTTGCCGGAGATGAGAGACGAACACCTAAGTCTCTCAGAAGGCCTTCAAGCCAGGTTAACTCAGAGACAACAGCGGCCATAGCCCGGTACTCGGCTTCGGCAGAGGAGCGCGCAACCACATTCTGTTTCTTGCTATGCCAAGTTATGAGGTGTCCACCAAAGTAAGTACAGAATCCAGTTGTGGAGCGCCTATCATCAATAGATCCTGCGTAGTCAGCGTCAGAATACGCGACGAGAGATAGAAATGTGGATGGCTTGTACACAAGTCCTTGTCCGGGGGCGAGCTTGAGATATCGAAGGATGCGCTCGACAGCTTGAAGATGAGATGCCCGAGGAGCGTGCATGAACCGGCTCACAACTCCCACAACAAATGAGATGTCTGGTCGAGTCACCGTAAGGTAGATCAGCTTCCCAACCAAGCGTCTGTAATATTCCGGATTTGTAAGTAGCTTGTCAGAGTCAGAGCTATGGGCCGAGAGCTTGTGATTTGCGTCCATAGGAGTCTCCGCAGGTTTGCACCCAGAATAACCTGCATCACGAAGGAGGTCCATACAGTACTTCCTTTGAGATAACACAAGACCATCAGGGCGTCGGGCGACCTCGAGCCCAAGAAAGTACCGAAGGTTGCCCAGATCTTTGGTTTGAAAGGCAGAATTCAACTGTGCCTTGGTCTGTTGTATTCCTGCCGTGTCGTCGCCAGTAATCAGGATATCATCAACGTAGACCAGAAGAATCACAGTCCCGGTTGACCGATGTCGGGTGAAGAGAGAAAAATCAGCCGAGCTCCGAGTGAAGCCACTAGCACAGACCACCTTACTGAACTTTTCAAACCATGCACGCGGGGACTGTTTGAGATCATAAATGGATTTCCGAAGGTGGCATACCAAAGACTCCCCCGTGGTCTCAAACCCGGGCGGCTGCTGCATATAAACGGTCTCCTGGAGATCGCCGTTGAGGAAGACATTTTTGATATCCAGCTGATAAAGGGGCCAGTGACGATGAACAACCAAGGAGAGAAGAACGCGGACCGTGTTCAATTTGGCCACGGGAGAGAAGGTTTCCTCATAATCAAGGCCATGTTGCTGAGTAAACCCCCGTGCCACAAGACGGGCCTTCAGACGGTCGATAGTGCCATCCGCCGCATGTTTAATGACAAAGACCCATTTGCAGCTAACAGGGGTGTGGCCAGCAGGAAGAGGAACCAGATCCCAGGTCTGGTTAGCCCAGAGAGCCTGCATTTCATCGTGCATAGCAGCCCGCCAGCCAGGGTGGTGAAGCGCCTCCTGCACATTGGTAGGAAGAGAAATAGAGGAAAGGGAGGTGGCAAATGCGTAGAGAGGTGGTGTTAGCCGATGTATAGAGACGTAGTTGGCCAAGGGATGAGCTGTAGAGACGGAAGCGTGATCGACCGTAGCGGAGCTATCGCTGGCAGCAGGGAGCTGGGTCACGGGCGCATCCTTGGATGGGCGACGAGAGTAGACACGGATTAGCGGTGGAGGAACCCGAGGAGGAACATGGGGAGAGGAGGAAGAAGACGGCATAGATGGCGTGACCGGTACAACGGGCCGGGGAAGAGAGGGAGCAGAAGACGAGGTAGCAGAAGACGAGGTGGTGCCGGGTAAGTGGAAGGGCTGGTCTTCGCAGAAGGTGACATCTGCAGAAACGACCATTTTGCCGGTAGTAGGAGAGTAGCAGACGTACCCCTTTTGAGTGCGGGAGTAGCCAACAAACATATACTTGGCGGCCCGAGGAGCAAGTTTGTCGGAAGGAGGGCCAAGAAGGTGGACGTAACAAACACACCCGAAGATCCGTGGTGTGAGAGAGGTGAGGGGGATAGAGGGATAGAGGAGTTGGAGAGGTGAGGCAAAAGCAAGGACAGAGGAGGGAAGGCGGTTGATGAGATGACAGGCGGTGGAAACAGCAAAGTTCCAATATTCGGTGGGAACGTGCATTTGGAACATAAGGGAGCGGGCAACATCGAGAAGATGACGATTTTTGCGTTCTGCCACCCCGTTTTGCTGAGGGGTATACGCACATGAAGTTTGATGGAGAAGGCACGACCCGTATACTCCCGAGCATTATCAGTGCGAATGACTTTGAGAGGAGTGGCGAACTGCGTACGCATCTCAAGTAAAAAGACGCGAAAGACAGAGGGAAGTTCAGTGCGATCTCGTAGGAAGTAGAGCCACGTGGTACAGGAGTAATCGTCAATGAACGTGACAAAGTACCGAAAGCCAAAAATACTAGGGAGCCGATAAGGACCCCAAATATCAGAATGAACTAACGACAAGGGAGTAGTACTTCTGGTACAGGCAGGGGGGAAAGAGGAACGATGTTGTTTGCCGTAGACACAAGATTCACAGGAGAACTCCTGTAAAGAGAGATCAGGAAGAGCCCGCTTGAGAATTGAAAGGGGAGCATGTCCAAGGCGGCAATGCCAATCAACAGTAGAGATGGTGGAGAGAAGAGTTGGTGGGATATCCAAAATGTACAACCCATTCACCAGCTGCCCCTGACCAATGGTACTCCGGGTACGGCGATCCTGCATAAGAAAAGAATTGGGTGAAAAGGTAATACAACAGTCAAGGTCGTGTGTGAGACGACTAACTGATAATAAATTGAAGGGAGACCCCGGAACGTGAAGAACCGAGGAAAGAGAAAGGGTTGGCGTAAGCTGAAGATCAGCGGAGCCAAAGACGGGGAGGGTTTCACCGTTGGTCACAGTGATGCGAGCAGGATGAGGCGTGTGGAGATATGCTGGGGGCTTTTGGGAGGAGATATGGTGAGTAGCACCGGAATCAACGATCTAACAAGGACGATGAGAGAGGCAGGTGATACCCTCCGTAGAGGACACAACAGAGGTGACAGCGGAAGCAACAGGTGCCATGCGGAGAGCAGAAAAAAAACTGGTGGCGAGCAGAGGCGAGGCCAGGCGGCGAGCAGAAACAGCCCGCGGCGGACTGGAGCCGGTCGAGGCGAGTAGGGCAGACCACAGCTGCAGAGAGAGGCCACGAAAACAGAAAGAGGCCGCAGCGGGAAGAGAGTCCGCGCGGACAGAGACAGGCCGCAGCGAGCAGAGACAGCGGACTGGATGAGGTCGCGGCGAGCGGGAGTAGGCCGCGGCGAGTACAGGCACGCTCAGCAAGGAGCGGGCTATGGGAGGCCGCGGCGGACTGGAGGAGGCCGAGGCGGACTGGATCAGACCGCGACGGACTGGTTCCGGCCGTGGCAAGTAGAGCACAACAACGGGCCGAGAAGAGAGGGCAAGCTGGGGGAGCTTGGCAAGTCGCGGGAACGGGGCAAGTCGCGGCGAGCTGGAGGGGTCGCGACGAACTGCAGGAGACCGCGGCGGACTGGAGGCAGCGGCAGACTGGAGGAGGCCGCGATGAGCACAGACGCTCAGCAAGGAGCGGGCCAAGAGAGGCCGCAGCGGATGGAAGAGGTCGAGGCGGACTGGACCAGATCGCGTCGAGCTGAGAAGAGAGGACAAGCCGGGAAGCAAGAGAGCGACCGCAGCGGGCTGGACCAGTCCGCAAGACTGAAAGAATGCAGAGGGGCGAGCCCGCGGCGAACAGGGAAAAGAACTTGGCCGCCTGAAGAGGAAGGAGAGCAGCCGCAAGCAGAGGCCGCAGCGGACAGGGAAAAGAGCTGCGGACAGGACGCTGCGCTTACGGCGGACGAAGGAGACCAAGAGATGGAGGTCGCCGAGGTCGCGCCGGACAAGAAGAGGCCGCAACGGACAAGGGGAAGCAGTGGGCCCCACTGGATGGCTATAAATAGGTGGCCAGAGGAGGAAGGAAGAGGAGGGAGAAGTGGTTCCACGGGAGGAGGGGCTGCGGACTGGACAAGGGAGGCCGCAGGAGAGATGCGACTAGAAGCAGCGGACTGGTCAAGGGAGGCCGCAGGAGAGAAGCGACTAGAAGGTGCGGACACACAGACGCAGGCCGCAGAGATCGCAGGCCGCAGGGCGGACAGGAAAGGGAGTCCGCAGGAGTCCGGAACCTGGCTCTGATACCATGTAGAAATGGAGAAAACCAACCTTATATATATGTCCACTTGGTAATAGTTACAAGTATACACACACTTATATAAGAGAAGAAGGAAGGGAGAAATCCTAATACATGATGTGGGACTAATCCAAGAAGAAAAACAAGAAACAACATGGGCCCTTAAATGAGCTTTTCTAACAATTTCCATCTACAAACATCCAGATGAGCCCTTAATGCATCCACCACAGCTATTTTACTTTGTGGAGCAAGAGGAAAGTATAATGCAACAAATAATGAGTACCATTTTTGTTCAAATTAAATTTGGTGTGTATTGTATTTTTCAATACAAGTATGAAATGTGAATTTATGGTGCTTCATTTAAATATATTTGCAGGTGAAAGATTGAAAATGAGCTACCTTAGCCCATATCTGGAATCTCTTGACCCTGATTTCAGAAATGGAGCAAACTTTGCAGTCATTGGATCTGCAACACAACCCAGAAACCAGCCCTTCTCTTTATTCATCCAGGTGCTTCAGTTTTTCCGGTTTAGATCGAGGTCTCTGGAACTTAGTGCACAAGGTAAATGCATTAACTCTTTTATGAATTCTGGTTATCTTCAATTTAAGTTTATTGGAAAAGCCCACGTAAAGGGTCCATTATTGGGCCCTCTTTCTTTATTTCTCTCTCCTCCTTCTTTAGTCCCACATCATGTATAGGATTCATTTTTCTCTCCTCTTTCCTATATATTTGTATTCTCCCCTTATATTTTGATACTGAAATAATACATACAAGCTTTTGGGTCATTCTCTACATGGTATTAGAGCTTCTCTACATGGTATCAGAGCCAATCGGTGCCTCCTGCGGATTCAGACCTCTATCCGCCCGGCGACCTGCGGTTTCCGCGGTCTGACTGTTCCTGTCCGCACCTCCTACTCGCATTGCCTCTGCGGCCTGCCCTCCTCTCCGCTCCTTCTCCTTCCGTGGAACCACTCCTCTTCTGCTCCTTTTATAGCCCTCTCATTCTGACCTGTGGGGTCCACTGCTTCCCCCAAGTCCGCTGCGGCCTCTGTCTCTCCGCTGCGAGCTCGGCGAACTCGCTCTCAAGTTCTGCGATCTCCTTCTGTCCGCTGCGAACTCGGCAAACTCACATCCTCTTCTTGCTCTGCGAACTCGCTCCCTAGATCTGCGGTCTACTTCTGTCCGCTGCGAGCTCGGCGAACCCGCTTCCTCTTCTTGCTCTCTTTGGTCCGCTGCGAGTTCGGCGGTTTCCTTCTGTCCATTACCTGTTGCTATTGCGAGCTCCCTTCTGTCCGCTCTGCTTTCTTTGACCGCTCCTGTTCTCCCTCTTCTGGCGGGCAAGTTCTTTTCCCTGCCCGCCGCGGACTCGCTCCTCTCTGCGATTTCTGTCTTGCGGACTGGTCCAGCCCGCTGCGGTCGCCCTCTAGTCGCCGCACATCGCCACACATCGCCGCGACTTGCCGAGCTCTCCCCGTCTGTCTTCTCCTTCTCTATCTCGCCGCGGCCTGCCCTCTCTTATCAGCGAGCTGTTGTGCTCTACTCGCCGCGGATTGCTCCAGTCCGCCGTGGCCTTCCTCAGCTCGCGTCTTGCCTCGTGCCTCTGTACTCGCCGCGGCCTGTTGCGGCCTGCTACGGCCTGCTCCAGTCCGCCGCGACCTCAAATAGCTCGCGCCTTGCCTAACGCGTTCGTACTCGTCGCGGCCTGCCTTCTGCTCTGCTCTTGTCCGCTGTATCTACTCTCCTCCAGGTCGCCATGTCTTCTAGCGACTTCACTACAGCTACCCCAACGGCAGACCGCGCGACTCCTGCTCCTGACCTCCGCGATGAGTTTCGGATTGCTACTCTTTCCCTCTCTGGGAAGTCGAACTTCATCCCGTGGGTTCACTCCGTTCGGAGGGTCATGCAAGCCAAGGGCCTGGCGCGTCACCTTACCTAGGGACCTCCTTCTCATACTACTGATGAATGGCTACGCAATGACGATCACGTCCAGACCTGTATCCTAAACTCTCTGGAGGGTGAGCCCTACCAGATGATCATGTATCATGAGACCGCCAAAGCAATGTGGGATGAACTCCACTCCTTGTACTCGGGCAAGGACAGCCTCGAGCACCTCTTTGACATCATCACCGATCTTCAACCCTTGGATGTTGGCCAAGCTATGGATATAACCTCCTTTGTGGCTCGTGCTAAGACTCTCACGGAGTCCTGGATTCAGCACCAACCCTCTACTACTGATCTCGCTGCTCAGCGTGCCCAGAAGGAGGTTGTCTGTATTGCTATGATTATGGCTCGAGTCCCGCCACACCTTCACAGTATCCAGGCCCAGGTTCTGGCATCACCTGCTATCCCCTCCTTCTCAGATGTTTGCTCTATGTTACTTCGAGTACTACCTTTTCTGGAGACGTCTGCACCGCCATCACCGGCCCTTCTTCAGTAGGCCCTTCCTCCCTTACTTCCTCCATCTTCTACTCAGGGTGGCCGTACGGGCTCCCGCGGAAGGGGCCGTGGTGGTCGAGGTCGCTCAAAGTGCTCATACTGCGGCCGGGATGGACACACTGAAGCTGTTTGTCACAAGAAACATGGCTACCCTCCTCGCCCGCCTACTGCTACTACCGCTGATAGCTCTCCACCCACCGGTACGAACCTTGAGGCTCTTCGCCTTCAGCTGCAACAACTCCAGGGGCTTCTCAACCCTCCGTCTGCTTCGGTTGCTTTCACCTCTACTGTAGGTATTGCTTCCACCTCTACTACAGGTACTGCCTGTCTTTCCTCCAGTTCCCGTTGGATCCTGGACTCGGGAGCCACCCACCACATCACCTCACTGATGCCGCCAAGGTTCTCAGATGCTCCTCATCCCACGTCTATTATTGTGGCTAATGGTGCGATTGTTCCAGTCTCCGGATATGCTGATTTCTTGATCCACCCCTCTATCTCTCTTCGCTCCGCTCTTTATGTGTCGGCATCACCATTTAATTTACTATCTGTTGGCCGTCTCACTACTGATATGAACTGCTATATCACCTTCACCTCTTCTGATTTTTTGATACAAGATCGGCAAACGCAGATTACCATTGGTAGGGGTCGACTGCAAAATGGGCTCTACCTCCTCGATGTCTCTTCTACCACCATTTCCTCTATATCATCCAGTGATTGGCATTGCCGTCTTGGGCATGCTCCTCTACCTATCCTCCAGAATGCGCTTCCTGACGTATCTCTTCCTGTTTTTAAATGTGATTCTTGTATTATTGGCAAACAACCACGTTCTTCTTTTCCCGCACATTGTACTCGGAGCTCTGCTCCTTTTGATTTAATACATTCTGATATTTGGGGTCCGTACAAGGTTACAAGCATCTCTGGCTATCGTTACTTTATAACGTTTATTGACGATTACTCTCGCACCACATGGTTGTATTTACTTCATGATCGCTCCGAGCTTCCTCGTGTCTTTCGAGCATGTGTTAGAAACTCGTACGCAATTCTCTACTACTATCAAAACATTCTGCTCTGATAATGCCCGTGAGTACACTAGCCACGAGTTTGCCAATCTATGCGCAGACTTTGGTATTGTTCATCAGACATATTGTCCCTACAACCCTCAACAAAACGGGGTCGCCGAACAAAAGAACTGCCACCTTCTTGATGTTGTTCGCTCCCTCATGCTTCACATGCATGTTCCCAAAGTATACTGGAACTTTGCGGTCTCCACTGCGTGTTTTCTAATCAACCGTCTCCCATCTTCGGTTCTCCAAAATGCTACCCCATTCAGCCTTCTCTTTCCATCCGCACCAGTCTTTCCTCTCACACACAGGGTTTTTGGTTGTACTTGTTTCGTCCATAACCTGGGTCTCACTATGGACAAAATGGATCCCCGAGTAGCGAAACACATGTTCGTCGGCTACTCCCGCACCCAAAAGAGCTATCTGTGTTATTCTCCGGCTACCCAGAAGGTCTCTGTGTCCGCTGACGTTACCTTCAGGGAGGATCAACCCTTCTTCCCTCCTTTACCACCTCTTCGACCACCAACCCCTCTCCCACCTTCCATTCCACGGCCGGTTATCCCCATCAACTCGCCTCCTCCAGCCTTTCCTCCCACTAGTGCTCCTCCTAAGCCGCACGTTATTCGGGTCTATACTCGCCGCCCTCTTCCCTCCGTTGCCCCTATGCAGTCGGCTTTGACCTCGGCTTCTCCGTGTTCTGCTGCTCTGGTGCCCGCCTCTACAGCTCACCCGATGGCCAACTATGTTTCTCTACATCGCCTCTCTCCACCTCTTCAGACATTGGCTACTTCACTATCCTCGGTCTCTATTCCTAACACCGTATAGGAGGCTCTTCAACATCCAGGGTGGCGCGCTGCCATGAAAGAAGAAATGGCCGCTCTTTGGGCAAACCAGACTTGGACCCTGGTGCCCCTTCCTCCCGGATAGAAACCAGTTGGGTGCAAATGGGTCTTTGTCATCAAACATGCCCCTGATGAGACCATTGACAGACTCAAAGCTCGTCTGGTAGCTCGTGGCTTCACACAGCAACAAGGTCTCGACTATGACGAGACTTTCTCTCCGGTCGCTAAGCTCAACATAGTCCGCGTTCTCATCTCGGTGGCTGTCCATTGCCAATGGCCCTTACTTCAACTAGACATCAAGAATGATTTTCTGAATGACGACCTCCACGAAACGGTTTACATGCAGCAACCTCCCGGGTTTGAGACCATGGGGGAGTCTCGGGTGTGTCACCTTCTCAAATCGCTCTATGGTCTCAAACAATCCCCTCGGACATGGTTCGACAAGTTCAGCAAAGCTCTCCGGGAAATTGGCTTCACTCGGAGCTCGGCTGACTTCTCATTGTTTACTCGCCACCAGACAACGGGTACGGTTCTCCTATTGGTATATGTCGACGACATCATCATTACTGGAGACGACTCGAACGACATACAGGCCGTTAAGCAGCATCTGAGCTCCGTCTTCCAAACTAAAGATCTGGGACATCTTCGGTACTTCCTAGGTCTGGAGGTTGCTCGACGATCAGATGGTCTGGTTCTCTCTCAGCGAAAATACTGCCTAGATCTTCTTCATGATGCAGACTACTCTGACTGCAAACCTGTGAACACTCTCATGGATGTCAATCACAAACTATGTGCTCAGGCCTCAGATTTTGATACTCTTCTACAAAATCAAGAATATTACCGTCGTCTAGTTGGGAAACTAATCTACCTAACTGTAACAAGACCCGATATATCCTTCGTTGTGGGGCTCGTTAGTCGGTATATGCACTCTCCTCGAAGCTCTCATCTTCAGGCAGTGGAACGGATTCTCAGATACCTCAAGACAGCTCCTAGCCAATGACTTGTATACAAAATCTCATCTTCAATCCCAACATTAGTGACATACTCTGATGCCGACTACACTGACTCTCTTGATGATCGACGATCCACTAGCGGGTTCTGCACATATTTTGGAGGACATCTGATTATTTGGCGGAGCAAGAAAGAAGCAGTGGTTGTTCGATCCTCAGCAGAAGCAGAATATCAGGCAATGACTTCTGTGGTCTCGGAACTCACATGGATTGAGAGTCTCCTTGCCGACCTTGGTGTAAGGCTATCTTCACCAGCTCTCCTCCTATGTGACAGTCAAGCTGCTATACATATTGCCAAGAACCCGGTCTTTCACGAAAGAACGAAGCACATTGAGGTAGATTGTCATTTCATCCTAGAGAAAGTCCACATGAAGAAGATCGAGCTCAAGCATGTTCCGGGTACTGAACAGGTCGCGGACGTCCTCACAAAAGCTCTACCAAGTACCCTCTTCTATCAGTGCCTATCCAAGCTTGGCACATACGACTTGTACGCTCTAGCTTGCGGGGGAGTATTGGAAAATCCCATGTAAAGGGCCCATTATTGGGCCCTCTTTCTTTATTTCTCTCTCCTCCTTCTTTAGTCTCACATCATGTATAGGATTCATTCTTCTCTCCTTTTTCTTATATATTTGTATTCTCCCATTGTATTTTGATACTGAAATAATACATACAAGATTTTGGGCCATTCTCTACATGGTATCAGAGCCTCTCTACAAAGTTCTACTTTGTTCTATATGTGGAAGTGTTCAGAATTTAGCCCCAGGAAATCACGTAGCCTTGTGCACTTAATATAGATTTTGCGCTCCCTCGCTAATAAACAATTGTGTTTAGTGTTTAGGGTTGGATGTTTAGGTTAGAACATGGTATCATAGGAGACAATGACCAACAAGTGACTCTCACATCAGCCCCTCACATGTTAGAGGTCAAAGTTCCTACGTGCGTGGGAAACGGGAATCTCATATAACCTTGTATATTTAATATAGATCTTGGGGCCCTACACCTATAATCAATTGAATTTAGGTTGGATGCATGGTTCTAACATAAATCAGACTTTCTTATTCTAAGATCGATCAAACTGATGCATGATTATATAGAGAGTATTGGATTTATTCTCATCTCAAGGACTGAAAAACTTAATGTGTCCATATAATTTGATGCAAAGGTATGATGTTTGTTAGGGAGCATAGTCCGGAGGGAACCAAATTTAGACTCTCCACAGGTGCTCAAACTCGTGTAAATATTTTGTTACCTTGAAAATGTCTTGTTGGCTCCTTTCAATGAGTAAGATATCATTCATATACATAGCTAACATCCTAATGATGTATTCTTAAGAGTGATCTAAGGCATTATTGCAAAAAAAAAAACCAATCTGTAGAACAGTGCGATGTTTATCAAATCAGGCCCAAAGAATTTTTTCCAGATCATAAATAGCTTTCCTATGCAGAAATATGTCTCCCCTAGCAACACATACGATTGGTTTCTCCATGTAAGCTATTTCCTAAATATCACTATAGAGGAAGACATTACTAAACACCATTTGTAAAACCTTCCAATCTTGATTATGGAGACAAATAAGAGAATTCAAACATAATTGAAATTGGAAACTGGGTAGATGGTTTCGAGACAGTCCGCCACAAGTTTGTAGAAATCAACCATGTATAGTTTATTTGATTTATTGATTATGAATACCCACAAATATATAATAGATTTCACTCCATAGTTCGATCAACTGAGTCCAGCGTGTTACAAACTTACAATTCACCAGCGGTTGAAACTCCACATTCATGACCTATTTCTAAGTAGGATTTATTATGCCTCCTGACAAGTCCTAAGAGTTAAAATATTTGATAAATGTAAGAAAAACATATAAATATGGGGTAAACTGTAAACCTGCAGTGAGATTGGATTAAGAACAGATGTTGCTTGGGGGAGACGAATAGATGGTGATGCGCAATGGAGAGTGATGGAGAGAAGAAAGAAGTATTCTCATGACAAGTAACAACAACAATGGCAAGTGAGAGGCACTTGATAGGATCTTCGCATTTACATTCTTTCTAATTATGAGAATCGGCAAAGAGGCTTTGAGTAGCGTGAAGAGAGAATTTATGTTGGGAAAAATAATAAACACACCCCAAAACAATAAGTAGTTATGGTTTGGCTATGTAAGAGGGCATATAATGGTGAATGATTATGTAAGAGATGCGAGCGAACATGAGTGAAGTGGTAGCAAACTATGAGGATGTCATTCCCTTAGAACTATCAAGGAACACTCATGCGTGACAAATATTTTAACAAGAACATGTAGATGATGAACCATGCCAGGGGATCGCTCTTTCTGTCAAAGAGGGGAAAATCCAACTTCGCGTAATGCGGTGCACCGCCTCTTGTGGATCAAGGTGCGTGGGACTCAGAAGGCACGACGGGTGCGCCCTGATTAGAACTCGTCGTGAGGTGGGGAATGTCTAAGAGGTTTATGGTAGGGGAAGACTCTCTAAATGATTTGTCAAATCCGCGACCGAGGCCTGTTGTTGAACCTGAATAGCCATCAGTTGTTGTACGGTCTCCATGATGTGCGTGAGGGTAAGACCTCCCTCGTCCATGGTCGCAGTAGGTACGTGTGGGATGTATGAAGGTGGAAAAAGTGGGGGCAGTAGGCTGTAAACTCGGATGCTACTGATTGGGCACGCGGTTGGGCGTGGAAGCAGTGGAGCAACGGCTTGGGAGGGCTGGGAGGCCCGTCGGAGGTAGTTCGGAGCAGTTCAGCGAGCTGGAGAAGGTGAGACCGTGGTTGGAGGTGAGCTGGGAGCGCTGGGAAGAGGTGAGCCGGTCGATTGAGCAGTTACAACGCTATCAGGTCGGAAATGCCCGTGCTGGAAGAGGCGAGCCGTTCGTCGAGGTTGGGTGGGCGTGCGAGATATGTCTCGCGGTAGGCGTCGTACGAACGATGTTGCATGGAAAACGTCGCACAGTAGATGTCGTACAAGTGGCGTCGTGCGGGAGATGTCGCGCGGAAAACGTCGTGCGGAAAACGTCGTGCGTCTCTTCTGTTGGATGCGCCAATGATACAAAAGTGGGTTGGAATATGGTGGAGAAAAGATCCCCTAATATCAAGATTTTACGAGCCTCTGATTGTGAGCTGTTGTACGGTCTTGAGAGGGAGAAATCTTGGAGAGGATTGTTGCGACCCTTCCTTGACCCAAACTTCCCAATGGCGGAAGATACAACTGGAGTCGGGCTCGACCGAGAGAGGAGGGAAGAGGGGAGGCTTTCTCAACCCTAGCCCTAGCCAAGAAGAAGACGCGGGGAGAAAGAAAAGATTCAAGAGAGAGGATTAGAGTATAATTTCTCATACCATCAAGCCCACTCTTCCCACCTATATATAGTGAGAGAAAGGGATATAACCAAAAAGTATCAAGTATGCCCCTCACTCGAGCTACATAAAGCATGAGAAATAAAGTGTGCGAAAATAAAGAGAGAATAATAATGCACAACAAATAAAGATACAATGTACTAGAAGATGCACATCCTCACAGACACACGTCGTGACCCCCCGCGTGGAACCATAACATCCCCTTGAATTTGGGAGGGAATAATATACTACAGTCTAACTAAGTGGAGAATGGCCCAATTGACAATCACATTGGTTGGGAGTGATAGTAGTTGTTTTGAGGCTGGGGTGGTTGATTAGGGCTTTAGTGGGGGGGGATTAAAAGAGAGTAAGGGGGAGGTTCAAAGGTTTCGTAGGGTTGGGTCGTTGGCTATGGATGGGGAAGGGTATATGGAAGTTTGTGGTGGCTGCTGGAGGAGGTAGCAAAGGTTCGACAACTATTTGGGGGTCAGGTGAGGGCTAGAAGGGCTTGGAAGGTTGGGGAATGGGAGGATGCGTTGGCTGGGGGATGTGGAGGGCTTGCTGGGGGATGTGGAGGGCCTCACCAGAGTTGAGTAGGGTGGAGGAGGTCGATGGTGGGTCGGAGAAGGGAGAGAGGTGGGATCCGGTGCTGGAAGAAGAATGCTGAAATATGGGAAAAATGCATATATATGGGAGATTTAGGTTTAGAGGATCTGATGGCTTAGGTTGTTTGATCGGACAAATTAACCTAAATCTCATAATAGAGCTCCAAAAATACGAAAAAATCCATAAAAATAGGACGATCGTCAACATGCTCTGATCATCCAAATGACGATTATAAAATGATTTTTTTCCCAAAATCGATTAGATAAATCGCGACCGATCCCCATCAAGACTCGATCATAAATCTTCTGTGCTGGTCACTCTCCACGCTCACCGCACCAAAAGTGTTGAAGCCAAAAATGACCTCTGTGGAGTTCGGGGTCCCTAGAAAGGGGTGACCTCGCACCTACTACACTCAGGAGAACGTCACGGACCAAAGGATCAAGAAGCTAGAAACAGACCCTCGGCTCTAGCGCGGAGGTCCCACCTCACATCCGGAAGACCTTTGAGGTCTCCCCCTCCCTAGCCAATGCAGAGCTTTTGTGCCTTGAAGGAAGAAGAGAGAGTGAAGAAGTTATCCCTCTAAGGCACCCCTAAGAGTCTATTTATAGTTTTTCCAACCACATGGACCAAAATGTCAACAATACCCCTACGCCAAATAGACCTTGGACCAATAGAAAACACCCACACTGGGGGGCAAAGAGGTAATTCCACCCCGAGGGTAAAACGGTAACAACAAGGCCCAAAGAGGTCCAAAGGCGGGAGAAGCCATACCCCCCACCTTCCCGGACACCCGAGACAGGCTGGGGAGCAGGGGGCAAGGGCGAGACCCGGCCTCGCGCCGGTCTCGCCCCGCCTCGCCCCGCCAGGCTGCGGTGGCAGGGCGAGAACCCGGCCTCCCGCAGGTCTCTCCCCGCCTCGCCCCGCCAGGCCGCGGGGGCAGGGCGAGAACCCGGCCTCCCGCCGTTCTCGCCCCGCCTCGCCCCGCCAGGCCGCGGGGGCAAGGCGAGAACCTGGCCTCCCGCCGGTCTCGCCCCGCCTCGCCCCGCCAGGCCGCGGGGGCAGGGCGAGAACCCGACCTCCCGCCGGTCTCGCAGCTCCTACCTCGCTCCTAGCCAGCCGGGGTGGGTGTCGGTCAACTTGCCATACCCGCCCCTCCCAGAAAAAAGAAAAGTGGGGAAGACAATTTTTCCTCCTCCTAATAGTATATTCCGAGGGCTCGGCCTAAATTGGCCACCAAGAGCTCAAACCACTCAAAAAGCTTAAAACCAACAACCTGCGAATACAGGGTTGTACAACGACTGGTGCGCCCTGATTAGAACTCGTCGTGAGGTGGGGAATGTCTGAGAGGTTTATGGTAGGGGAAGGCCCTCTAAGTGATTCGTCAAATCTGCGACCGAGGCCTGTTGTTGAACCTGAATAGCCATCAGTTGTTGTACGGTCTCCATGATGTGCGTGAGGGTAAGACCTCCCTCGTCCATGGTCGCAGTAGGTACGTGTGGGATGTATGAAGGTGGAAAAAGTGGGGGAAGCAGGCTGTAAACTCAGATGCTACTGATTGGGCACGCGGTTGGGCGTGGAAGCAGCGGAGCAACGGCTTGGGAGGGCTGGGAGGCCCGTCGGAGGTAGTTCGGAGCAGTTCAGCGAGATGGAGAAGGTGAGACCGTGGTTGGAGGTGAGCTGGGAGCGCTAGGAAGAGGTGAGCCGGTCGATCGAGCGGTTACAACGCTATCGGGTCGAAAATGTCCGCGCTGGAAGAGGGGAGCCGTTCGTCGAGGTTGGGTGGGCATGCGAGATATGTCTCGCGGTAGGCGTCGTACGAACGATGTTGCATGAAAAACGTCGCACAGTAGATGTCGTACAAGAGGCGTCGTGCGGGAGATGTCGCGCGGAAGACGTCGTGCGTCTCTTCTGTTGGATGCGCCAATGATACAAAAGTGGGTTGGAATCTGATGTTGTGGATGGTGGAGGAAAGATCCCATAATACCAAGATTTTACGAGCCTCTGATTGTGAGCTGTTGTACGGTCTTGAGAGGGAGAAATTTTGGAGAGGATTGTTGCGACCCTTCCTTGACCCAAACTTCCCAATGGCGGAAGATACAACTGGAGTCGGGCTCGACCGAGAGAGGAGGGAAGAGGGGAGGCTTTCTCAACCCTAGCCCTAGCCAAGAAGAAGACGCGGGGAGAAAGAAAAGATTCAAGAGAGAGGATTAGAGTATAATTTCTCATACCATCAAGCCCACTCTTCCCACCTATATATAGTGAGAGGAAGGGATATAACCAAAAAGTATCAAGTATGCCCCTCACTTGAGCTACATAAAGCATGAGAAATAAAGTGTGCGAAAATAAAAAGAGAATAATAATGCACAACAAATAAAGATACAATGTACTAGAAGATGCACATCCTCACAGACACACGTCGTGACCCCCCGCGTGGAACCATAACATCCCCTTGAATTTGGGAGGGAATAATATACTACAGTCTAACTAAGTGGAGAATGGCCCAATTGACAATCACATTGGTTGGGAGTGATAGTAGCTGTTTTGAGGCTGGGGTGGTTGATTAGGGCTTTAGTGGGGGGGGGGGGGGATTAAAAGAGAGTAAGGGGGAGGTTCAAAGGTTTCGTAGGGTTGGGTGGTTGGCTATGGATGGGGAAGGGTATATGGAAGTTTGTGGTGGCTGCTGGAGGAGGTAGCAAAGGTTCGACAATTATTGGGGGGTCAGGTGAGGGCTAGAAGGGCTTGGAAGGTTGGGGAATGGGAGGATGCGTTGGCTGGGGGATGTGGAGGGCTTGCTGGAGGTAGGGAGGGCCTCACCAGAGTTGAGTAGGGTGGAGGAGGTCGATGGTAGGTCGGAGAAGGGGGAGAGGTGGGATCCGGTGCTGGAAGAAGAATGCTGAAATATGAGAAAAATGCATATATATGGGAGATTTAGGTTTAGAGGATCTGAGGGCTTAGGTTGTTTGATCAGACAAATTAACCTAAATCTCATAATAGAGCTCCAAAAATACGAAAAAAATCCAGAAAAATAAGACGATCGTCAACATGCTCTGATCATCCAAATGACGATTATAAAATGATTTTTTTCCCAAAATCGATTAGATAAATCGCGACCGATCCCCATCAAGACTCGATCATAAATTGGATTGTCTCATTTACCACACAAAGTGTTGTAGTGCTCTTACATATGCATGTCAGTGTGTTTCAAAGACTTTCTTAAATCTAGCCCATCTTAATCTATCAATTTTTTGTTTTTGGATTGAAAAGAAATTCATTGATATGCATCCCCAACTTGGTCCATATTTGTTAGACCTGCGCTTTTGAGTTCTAATTCTAACATTTACTTCAGATCATATCAGTTAGACTCAAAGTTGTAAGTATATAGTGCTTCATCCAGTGTAAGTTTTGGATACAGATTTTCAGTCCTTTGATTGTTAAAAATTTATTGACTTATGTTTACAGGTTCAAAAAAATTTCTAAATGAGGAAGGGTTCAAGAAAGCGTTGTACATGATTGATATCGGTCAGAATGACTTGTCTGGTGCCTTTGGTTCGAATTCTAACTATGACCAAGCAATTTCCAAAATCCCCTCAATTATTGCAGAGATAAAAAATGCTATTGAGGTTTGGTTTTTTGTTCTCCAGATACTTGAAATATTTGTTCTGTTGGCATGTATGCTATTTAAAAGGGAGGCTTATGTAAACTCCATCGAACAAATGAGAGCCGCTCGATTAATATTTAAATAATGCACGACTCGATCTGGTTTTTGATGATCAAGCTGGTAGCCCGGTCAACGATCTAGATAGTCAAACGAGAGATTGTCGACCAAGTGAGCATCGAGCAGATGATCATTGATCGCTTGCTCTTTGCTCCAAATTCGCTTTCCCCTCTTGACAATCGTCTAGCTTGCATTTAACCGCTTAGTAATCGTTGAGCCCACTCGACGATTACCTACTGGATGATCGTCGAAACGTTTTATAGTTTTTTTGTAGACCAAAGCAATTGATTATTTATTAATATTAATATTAATTAAATAACTAAGTATTTATTACTATTAATTGCACTGTTTTATTGATTACTTTTAATAGTACGAGCTATCTTGCACGGGTCCTCTTGTGCTCTCGTAGCAACTGTATCATTGTTGCACATTGACCCCCATTTTATATTTAGCGAAACGGAACTTTTCACGATGGGCTGCGAGCGACGAGGCACCATTGCCTTTAACATGGATGGATGTTGTGCACGACCGCTCATATTCACTAAAGAGATTGTTTGACAGTTCACATTCGCCAAAGAGATTGCTCTTTCCCCCAAAGAAATATTCATAAATCTGGCATGCCAGTGGTTTAAGTTATGAGATATGTTGGAGGGGAAAGTAAGACTTAAGTGATTAGATAATTCTATTGCTATATATAGCCTACACATAATAACATAACACTTCTTCTCAAGATTGGCAAATGATATTCAATATGCTCATCTTGTCACATCCCTTAATCATTTCCTCTGAGCGGTGCCACCTTGGTCAAATAATCTGTTGCCTAACCCTTGGTTGAGACGTGACTCGGCTCGAGTAGCCCACAATCCAGTTTCTCATTTATGAAGAACACATCGGTCTCGATATGCTTGGTTCTATCGTGTTGAACTGGATTATTTGCAATACTGATGAGACTGTCACACCACAACTTCATCTTATCTCCTCGATTCTCTTTAACTCTACCGGCATGCTCTTCAGCCATAGGAGCTCTGTAACCCCCAATGTCATGACTCTATACTCTGCCTTTGTTGTTGATCTGGCCACCACTGATTGTTTCTTACTCCTCCAGGAAACCAAGTTTCCTCAAACAAATATGCAATAACCTGAGGTAGATCTCTTGTTATCTACACAACTTGCACATAGTTGCAATAGCCCTCAATCTTCACGTTCCCGTTCCTTCTAAACATTAACCCTTTCCATGGGCATTCTAGTATCAAAAAATCTGGTGCACTGCATCCATATGACCCATCCTTGGGTCATGCATGTAGCGGCTCACCACGCTCACTACAAAGGAGATGTACGGGCCTGTGTGGCTCAAGTAAATCAACTTTCTAACCATCCTCTGGTACATCTCACGATCAACTGGTTCACGGCCTCAGTACCCAGCTTGCACTTCTGATAGATTGGTGTTATAGCAGTCTTGCACCCCAACATCCTCGTCTCTATGAGGAGATCCAAGGCTTATTTCCTCTGGGAAAAACCATTCCCTTTGCCTCACAAGCAATCTCAATACCAAGTACCTAAGAAACCCAGATCTTTCACCTCAAATTTCTTGCTCAGAACCCCCTTTAGGCTGCACTCTCCTACTCATCATCTCATGTGATGATCATGTCATCCACGTACATCGCAATTATGGTGATGTGGCTTTTCTTCTGCGTGAAGAACACTGTGTGATCAACATTGATATGCATATATATCATCCCAATCATGACCTTCCCGAACTTGTCAAACCACACTCGAGATGACTGCTTCTGTTCATAAAGAGACTTCCTTAACCTGCAGATTATGCCTTTTGTCTTGGTTGTGCTGAACCCTGGTGATATTTCCATGTATACATACTCAACTAGATCTCCATGAAGAAATGCATTTTTCACGTATAGTTGGTGCAAACTCCATCCACTGTCAAGTTGATCAAAGTCCTGACGGTGCTCATCTTTGCCACAGGTGCAAATATCTCATTGTAATCAATGTCATATGTTTGTTTGTACCCCTTTGCAATCAATCAGGTCTTGTAGCGCTCGACCCGTCCATCCGGGTTCTGCTTCACCGTGAAAACCCATTTGGACCCGATAACCTTCTTATTCTTTGGTAGCTATGTCAGCTCCCAAGTTTTGTTCTTCTCAAGGGTCTCTTCTTCTTCATTATTGCCTTCCATTTTGGGTTGTTTTTGGCAACCTGCCAATTATTAGATACAATAATACTATTCAAAGATGTGATGAATGCTCCATGAGAAGAAAAGATTGTATCATATGAGACAAAAGAAGCAAGGTCTCAACCATATCTATTATGAGGATTTCCCGCATTACTGCGAGTGATCTTCTGTAACATCACAGCTGGGGAAGGAGGGGTAGGAGGAAGGATATCACCAGAAGGTGGCGGTGGTGTAGGTGCTCTAGGAGTAGGGACCGACGTAGCCAAAGAGCTGGGCACTATCACTGAATGTTCTAGAACGGATCCTGCAGTCAACTCCCCCTTCCTACTATATGTAAGTAACTCCCCCTAAGCCATAGGAGTAACGCCTCTCCTTTCTTCTTCCATCTCCTCCTACTCCCCATCACTCTCTTGCTCCTTCTTGATTGATCCTCCCCGCCATACTCCCAGATATGTCATCAAACTCTCACTCTCTCGCCTCATACATTCGGTATCTAGAAAATCTGGTATGGGTGGGCCTCTCTCCTGTTTGTAGTACTGTTCTAGCTCTCTAAAGTGAACGTCCATGCTCACGAAGCTTCTCTTCTCCACTAGCCTCCAACACTCATACCCCTTCTGAGTATGAGAGTAGCCCATAAAGATAAACTTGATTGCCCTCGCATCAAGTTTCCCAACACTCGACTTGTTGTCATTCACAAAACATACACATCCAAAAACCTTCAATGGAAGTATCCCCTCATCGTGTCTCTACAACTTCTGACAAGGGGGCTTCCACCCTAAAACTTGTAATGGCTTCCTGTTGATCAGTTGTGTTGTCGTCAACACTGTATATCCCCTCAAACTCTGGGGAATATTCATGTTGAGTATCATACTCCTTGTCACCTCCAGAAGGTATCTGTTCTTCCTCTCCGCCACTCCATTATGTGTCAGTCTGTATGCACAGGTGGTCTGATGCAGTATCTCATGGGCTGCTAGATACTCTTCCATTGCCCTATTAGTGTATTATGTCTCATTACCTGATCTTAGAACTTTAACCACGGTCATGTATTGTGTCTAGAAATACTTATGGAAGTCCCGGATATAGGTAAATACTTCATTCTTATGTTTCATCAGGTATAATCAAGTAACATGCGATGCCCAATCAATAAAAATCACAAAATAATTACAATTATGCAAAAAAACATAGGCACACGACCCTCATACATCAGAATGTAATACATCAAAAAGAGAAGGGCTCCTCCGGCTCGTACCAATATAAGTGCTCATAGTAAGCTTGCTTAAGTCACAAACATCATAAAATAGTTTGTTTTTATATGTTTTTTTAAATAGTAGGAAATAATCTAGCTAAAGTGCTAAAAGAAAGACATCCCAATTGTCGATGATGAAGTATTAGTGTATGCTCTGCACTCATTTTCTTCCTTTCAACTCTTGTCCTCTCTGCCACAGATATAAAAGTTGCGTCCAATCCTTACCGAATCAGATATCATAGCCCGTCATGCCTAGTCTCAGTCTTAAGTATCCGCCTTGTACCTTTCTCCTGGAAAGTCATCTTGGGAAAATCAAAAGAAACAACACATCTCAATTGAACGATTATGGAACTGATGGATAAAAGGCTAACTGAAAAAAAGGAGCATGAAAGACATTGGATAGTTTTACCGAACATATGCAATTGATAGTACTCTTACCTACCACTGGTCTGAAACCCCCATCCGCCATCTGGATGTTATCTGCAACAACAAGACGAGTGTAGGAGGAGGACTCACCCTCATCTCTTATCATGTGTCGTGATGCACCTGAGTCAACAATCCAATCTGATGCTCTGGGGGAGGATATGAGTGCTAGAGCAAGAGATCCACCAATTTGGTGAACATACATAGATGCCCCGCAGTTCCACCCATGCTTCCTTCACCAGTTTCTTTCCTCTTTATGCCCTTCATCTTGCTCAGTAGGGTCTGCTTCTCCTCAGTATAGATAATGTTAGCTTCCTCCGCATTTTCAGTCAGACCCAAATTAGCCCGGTAGCCTCCTCGTCCACCACGAGCCCGGCCACGTCCCTGCCCACCACCCAAATCGTCCTCTTTGGGCAGCTTGGGGCAGACATGCCTCAGATGACCCGCCTCCCCATAGTTGTAGCATTGTCTGGTTTCTCCCTTCTGTCTTGTAACACCAGCGCCAACAACCCTAGTGCTGACTTCACAGCAGTGGAACCTCTTGTCCCTTCCAGAAGCTTGAGACGTGTCTCCTCCTGGATAATGGCTGAGATGGCCTCTGTAAGTGTAGGGATCTTCATACCAAAAAGTAGTGCTCTCCTCTGATCAAACTGGTCATATAATCCCTTCAGGAACTTCATCGTCCTCTCCTCCACAATGATTTTGGAGGCCCGACACAGTGGGTCGCTGCAACCTATCCCACCGGAGGCGTGATCGTAATCCACCCATAAACGTTCTAACTTTGAGGTATATTTCTACGCCGTCTTCTCTCCCTGAACAATGTCGTCAATTTCTCCCTTCATATAAAGACCCGCGGAGTATTTCTCATGCCATCGTATGTACTCAGCTTGTCCCAAACCTCCTTGACTGTCTCCAAGCTAAATATCATGGTGATGATCGATGTGACAACCGAACTAAGAAACCACATGAACACCGTCATATGGGTGGACTCTCACTCATCTCCTCCTGCCATGTTCTCCGGCTTCTTCAACTTCCCTATCAAGAAGCCCCCAACTTTCTTCGTCGCATGTGTTTTCTTTAAACGATGGGACCAACCTAGGTAGGTGGTCGGTCCATCGAGCTTCAGATCAACGGTTAAAGTTCCAACTTTGTCGGTCAGTGCAATGAATCCAACATCCTCAACAACATGTCCATTTCAGTAGGGCCCAACATCTTGAAAATATCCTCCATTGTGTTCCTTCATTGTCATGAATCGGCTCCTTCAACGATCACCATATCCTCTTACCGATTCAAACGTTTGTCGCCTCCTTTCCGAGAGCCTATCACCACATCCTAATGCTGGAGAGCGCATGACGTGCCACAGGCATGCACATCACAAGAACGCCGCACCCCACGTCCTAGGGGAGCAGTTGCAGCGTACGGCTGCGGTGGATAGCTGTTGCGGCTTCCCTAGCTGCAGCCTATGTCGACGAGGGTTGCGCGAGAAGCTGCCTAAGTCGTTGGCGACAGAGAGGGGAGGGGTCACCAACAACAACAACTAGAGGGGTGGGCACGTCTGGGGAGCGAATGAGACACATCTGAGGGAGCGCGGTAGGGTTTCCTTTTCACGCCTTTAATATCAAATTACGAGATATGTTGGAGGGGCAAGTAAGGCTTAATTAATTAGATAATTCTATGGCTATATATAGCCTACACATAACAACACAGCAACAGTTTAGATGCTACTGTTTGTAGTAATTCATGCACATTCACATGTGATTCTTGTGTTGAGATGTCTTGAATTTTAATATGTTTGAAATCTGTTGAGTTGACTCCTCTTCAGTTTTTATCCCTATTTCCTATAATATCTGCAACTTATTGATACTTTTGGGGTTTGTATACACTAAATGCTACAAAGCTCATGTAATTTCTTATTCATGATACATAGAGTGTATATTCATTCCTACTCCAAATGTATAAAGCAAGGAAACCTGAATATAACTTTTTTTAAATGTGCATCTATTACTTTATTAAATGGGACGAATCCTTTTTGGTGTCACATACAGACTCTTCATTTTTTTTATCCCTCATATCCTATGATGTGTATTAGGGTCTAGGGTTTAGGATACAATGGCGACAAAGGATCCATATAGCCGACCCCACTATAGTGGGATAAAGGCTTGAGTGTTGTTGTATCCTATGATGTGTATGCGCACTCTAGGTAAACATGCAAATGCGTTCGGAAGACCCCTGGCCTTCTAGGAGTGTCTCGTGTTGCTGTAATACGCGTCTTGTGGCATTTTGACAGTTTAAGAATCATTAGTTGTGCGGAGTTTTAGTGCCAATTTATCATCCAAACTATTTTCTAGCAAGTCAACTAGTCTGACCTGTCAAAATTATCCCCAAAGCTTATTTAGTTCAACTCAATTTCATTTTGCTGTTTCTTTTCCATGAATCTCACTATTTTTTTCTCTTTTCTGCATGGGATACACCTGCAAAATTCTTTTTTTTCTTAGTACCACTCCACTCTCTCTCTCTCCCCTAAGCCCAATATTACTGTTTTTGTGAATGCAGCTGCTGCATGATACTGGCAGCAGAAACTTTTGGATACATAGCACTGGACCCTTGGGCTGCTTGCCTGAAAAACTGTCCCTCACTCCGAAAAATAGCAGCAGTCTTGATGCCTATGGATGCCTTTCATCATTAAATAATGGTGCCAAGGAATTCAATTCTCAGCTGAATGGTCTCTGTGAAGAACTGAGATCTGAATTCAAGGATTCCACCATTGTTTACACTGATATTTATTCAATCAAGTATGATCTCATAGCCAATTCAGCTAAGTATGGTAAGTTACTCACTCACACTGAACCATGAACTTGTGATAATTGTCTTATGCTGTTAGAATTTGAGAATTGGGTCTCTCCTGTTCAGGATTTCAGAGCCCAGTGATGGCCTGCTGTGGCCACGGCGGGCCGCCGTATAACTTCGACGCCAACATAGGTTGCGGGAACCCCGCCTGCCAAGTATGTAGCGAGAACACAAAGTACATAAGCTGGGACGGAGTTCATTACACCGAGGCAGCGAATACGATCGTGGCTTCCAAGATATTGTCTGCCCAATACTCAAATCCAAAGCTCAAGTTTGATTTTTTCTGTAGTTCTTAGGAAGTGGGATGATACTCAATGAGGGCACAGAGAGAGTGAGTGGGGAGGCCACATGCCATGCTTGGCTTCTCCTTCTATCTTTAGTGAACATGTTAGAACATTTCTTGCAAAATTGTTGATCTAGTGATTTTTCGTACAAGTTTTCGTGCACGGGTTCCATTATCCGATAAATTTTCGTGTGTGCTAGCATGAGGGGGATCTCATTGGGATCTAGTGAAAGACGCAAAGTGATGGCATTGTTCAGCAAGGCTCCGTTGTTTTGATGTTTATACGTATGTAGATAACATCCTTGTAGCCCGACAAAGCAAGAAACAAAATTATGCTGCCTATTCTAGCAAAAACTTATTTTAAATCCATGGCCATAGATATTTTTGAGGGTTTATGATTGATGATTATCACAAAGAATGACAATTATACTACATGACTGCTATTAGTATCATATAATCATGTTCGCTATGAATGTACATGAATGTTGATGATACAAATTTCTTTGAAGAAAAAAATTATTGGAAGGATCCTATCTACGTCCATGAATAAGAAATCGTAGATCGAACCGCCGAATTGGAAAAATTCAGTGCTATCATAGTATCCACTAAGTTCACGGGCTGGAGATAAGCGGACTCAAACCATCGCCTGTCATGCCTCTCCGATTGATTCTACCATAGAGACCAATGATGGACAACATAGATCGAACTGCCGAATTGGAAAAATGCTGTGCTATCATAGTATCAACTAAGTTCACGAACTACGAAAAGGTGTGCGGTGCTCGATGGTTGCCTGCCCGTAGGCGTGGTGGTTGTGCACAAGTGGTGATGTTGGCGGGCTGTACGTTCGCGGCAAGGTCAAGTCCTGACTTGGATCTCTTCTCGGCGGTGGTGGTGGCGGTGGTTGGTCATCTGACGACGACGAAGGTTCGTTCTGGTACGAATCTTGTGCGTCTGTTTTACGGACTACAGTTAAGTTCATATTACTCATGCGGATTTTCGTAGTCCGAGTTCTTCTGCAGTATATTTTTGAATTTGTATCTTTTAATTTGTGAACTTATTAATTTTATTGTGCTAATAAAATTGTGTGAAGTACGTATTTTCTTGTGACTCTGTATTTAGTTGTTCCTAGGGATTGCGCTTCCGCGATCGGAAATCCCAACAGAGAGATTGTGGTAAGTAATCAAAACAAAAGAGGTCGTGAATTTGGCGGTCTTGAAGCTTGTTGTATAACACCTCTCCACTCAACCACATTAGTCTCTTAGCGAGCATGTTACATGGCTGCAGCCCGAGCACCACAAAGCCTTTCCACGCATGTTTCTATTTTTCTATTACCTCGTTTGGTTCCTCTAGTAGGTTTTAGTCTATTTAAATCATTTAATCATTGACATGGTTTCTTGAATTTTGTTTTCATCATTATAGATTATTTCTTGTTGTTGTTTGTCCATTAGCTTACCCAACTATAGTGGGGTATGTTAGAAATTTTTTTTAAGCTAATATTTATTTTGTAATATTAAGTGGAGCTTGCATGATGCTTGATATTTGAGTTTCACATTGTCGGTCTACCTTCATGATAGTGAGTATATAAAGAGATTCATTTTTTCCTCGTTTCTTTAAAGAAACATAAGGAGAAACTATGAACCACATACGTGTGCGCACGCACCGGACGGATCTGGATTTGAGAAATAATTGAATTGAAATGTATTTTTTGTAAAAAATAGTTGCCGACTTTTGTAAGAGATTTTGACGTTGTGTCGATTTCCTTCTGCGTCGATTTCTCCCATAGTGTCAAGTTTTTATTTTACGCTACTTGCGTCGATTTATATTCGACGCTGCATTGATTTAAATTCGATGTCGTGTCGATTTCAGTTCTTTGCATAGTTGCGTCGATTTCTATCGCCGCGTCGACTTCAGTGCATCAATTTTGTGTTATTTGCATACCACAAAGTAAATTTATGTACACGTTTTCTCTACGTGTTTTGCTCGCTTATTTTACGTATTATAATCGTTGTGCATTAAATACATGCTTACTTCTTGCAATTTAATGAGACTCTTATATATGAGTTTTTGAGAACGGATTGTAAAAATACCGTAATTCATATTTCACAATTGTTTCTTACAAAAATCAATGATTTCAATAAAATGTGATTTATAGCAAAAAAAAATAGGTACAATGCATGTCGACAATGATGTGTTACACAACACCAATTTATTCCTCCAACGAGCTCGTTCTTTACTTCTTCATAGTAGTTGAAATCAGAAATCGGCTTCTGTGAAGTTCAGACTCTAATAAGGGGTGACCGCACACTTCTCCTAGGAAGCCGACTCGACCGAAGACTTAAGATTTGAGTTTGACCCACAACTGCAGCACGGAGGTCCCACCACACATCCGAAAGATCTTAGAACGCTTTCCTCTTTAGCCAATGTTGGACTAAGAGTACCTCAGAAAGTGCTATAAGACCAGGAAGATGAGAAAGCTTGGCTTCTGAGGTACCCATGTGGATCTATTTATAGGATTCCAAACTTGGTCTGCTAACATCGCAACTCCGATGTTCTAACAGGCTATACGCAGCCCGAATCGGTCTGCCAACAGCACAACTCCGCTGTTCTGAACGGATACTGACAGGCCAACGGGGGCAAAATAGTAAAAGGTATTACCGGGCGGGTTGCCCCTGAAAAGACCACTCGCCTGGGGCGGCGAGTGCTCGATGGGGCTGTCACTCGCCTCCCCCTGCCGGGATCCAGTGGGAGTGCTTTTCCATTGTTCCACTCGCCCAATCGACTACCGAGGTCCAGGGGTGAGTGCGAGCCCAGGTGCTCCACTCGCCCCGCATTTTGCTTCCCCCTGTCCGGGCGAGTCGGGCAAACTCTACGACACTTGCTCCTCCGACTCGCCCGCGCCTGAGGCCTAGACCGTGTCTTACCAGGTTGGGCCTGCTCCTGCCGACCCCACTCGTCGGACATGGGGTTGTACAATGGCAAACAAACAGTATGTGCGATTTCGTTGTAAAGAGGGGTTGTCTCCACCATAAAGAGAGTCTTAATTGAAGCCGCTACTCCAAATTTTTTTAAAAAAACTTTTTCACCAGAAAAGTGTCAAACAGACGACAACTTGTCACCATCGCATTCACGAACCACCACCGTCGTGCCAAACAGACCCTAAAAGAATCGAATATATACACAAGATCACATCTAAATTCCTTAGGCTCAGTTTTGCACTGCGGCGGAGGTTTACCACACCAAAAGAACTCCATCTACTTTTACGTTTAAAATTGGTTTTTTTTCTTGGCACCCTCAACACGCAAATTTTACGACGACAGCGTTTTTGTCCAAACTCATCGGATCCGAATCTTATACCATGCGATCCATATCCTCTCGATTGCTGTCTATAATTCTTCGACACGTTCTTGATATGAATGTTCAACCTCCCCCGCCGGAACGCTTTGGATACGATCATTCGGTCGACGCGAAATTCCGTAGGACCCAATCATGGACCAACAATTATTCTTTATACATGTATTTAATCCATAATATTTGAACATATGTTCTAAATTATTCCATATATATTATTTAGATATTTATAAATATCCATGTAATTAAGAAATATTCTTTAAGTAAAAATAAAACTTGATAATAATTGTAAATTTGTATCCTCTATCACCATAATAATTCTTAAATAAGGCGTTTGGTGAGCGGCTCAACTCTTGACAACAACTTTATTCCACACTCAAACACTTAAAATAATATTAATTAAGAATTTGAGCGACAGATTATGAATTTTAATTATAAATCATTAGTAAACTCCGCAACCGTACACGTGTCTACTCCGCTGGCTTGACAAGTCCGACATATATTTCAGGCCTGAAAGGCTGAAATATAATTAGGGGTGCACATATATTTCCGGACCGGACCGGTCGGGACCGGACCGGTCGGGACCGGACAAGGACCGGTCGGGACCGGACGGTCGGGACCGGACCGGTCCCAGTTATGACCGGTCCGGTCCCGAACCGGTCCCAGTTATGACCGTTCCGGTCTCGAACCGGTCCAGTGGTCCCTGACAGTCCCCCTTTAAGGGTAAAACCGGTCCCAGACCGTCTTTTACCGGTCCCGGTCCGGGACCGGTTTCGGGACCGGAAAACTGGAAAAGAGCCAAACCGCTCTTTTAATGAGCCTGCCATGTGGCAGGCTCATTAAAAGAGCGGTTTGGCTCTTTTTTTTATTAATTTTATTAATAATAAAAAAAATTTAATTAAAATCTTATAAAACCCCCATCTCCCTCATTTCCCTCTCTCACACTCTCTCTCTCACTATCTCTCTCACTCTCTCTCTCTCACACACACACACACACTCATATTCGTGTTAAATGGTTTCCTCCTCCTCCATGTCGGCGTCCTCCTCAGCGTCCGTCGATCATGAGATCGTTGAGCACCGGCATAAAGCGGCGGTATGTGATAACTTCGATAAAGTGCGGATCGGCGACGAAATTAAGGCGAAGTGCAAACTTTGCGCGAAGCTTATGACCGCTAACAGTAGCAACACAACGCTCGCCCGACACAACAAATCGTGTCTTTCCAAACAAGCCCCGTCGGAGGCCAACCAAGCTCAAATTTCGACGACCGGGCACATTTGGACGTATGACCAAGCTCGGCAACGGGAGCGACAAATGGAGAATGTCATCAAAAGCAGACTTCCGTTCAACCACTACGACAACGACAAAATGACGTCTTACATACACGAAGTACTCCAACCAAAATATCAACAGGTAAGTCGTACTACAACTCGACGTGATGCTTTACAAGCTTACCTGCAATCAAAATTATATTTACAAAATTATTTTGAAACATTCGACAGTCGATTTAGTTTAACGAGCGACGTTTGGACTAGCGGTTTAGTTGACGGACTTTCTTATATTTGCATAACCTGTCACTGAGTCGATCCGATAGTTGAGAATTAAATAAACGTATAATTTATTTTTAAGGTTTTGAATATCCGCACACCGTAAAGCTATTTATCAGGTGATTATTAAGTGTATTAAAAATTTTAAAATAAAAGATAAAATTTTAAGTATTTCGTTTGATAACGTCTCGAATAATAATATGACTATTAAATATTTGATTAATGATCTGAAACCTATGCTAGATGGTATTTTTTTCATACACGTTGCATATGTCACGTTCTTAATTTAATTGTTCAAGATAGTTTAACTTTTATGAAAAATTATGTTATTAAAATACGTACTATGTTACGAGTTATTTATACTTCAAAACGACGAAAAAAAGATTTCAAAAAAATTGTTATAGCACGGGGTAAAAATTTTTGGGTCCATCTTATGATATGTCGGTACGATGGAATTGCACGTACAAAATGTTAAAGCGGGATTTGTCACAAAAATCGTTATTGATAGAATTTTATAATAGTGTAGAAGAATCACATGATTTAGATGCGTCAGATTGGACTATAATCGAAGATTACGTAAATTTATTAGAAAGTTTTTATCGGGCAACAACTATTTTATTGGAGTTTATTATCCTACTACCTCGCTTGTTATTGAAATTTTTTATTAATTACTGAAATGTTTAAAACTTACAAAATTAATCCAATGTGGCTCAACTCCAAATTTTGAATTTGTATTTTGTATTATAATTTCAAATTTAATAAAAATGTTTGTATTTTGATTTTGTATTATAATTTGTAATTCGTATTTTGATTTTGTAGTTTTATTTCAAATTTAATAAAAATTTTATTTACTTTGCAATTTTGCATTTTAAATTATTACATGTTATTTAATTAAATTATTTAAAACGAAATATAATAATATATAATAAAAATAATTAAAATAATTAATTTAATTAACCGGTCCCGGTCTGGGACCGGTTAGGACCGGTCCTTCCGGTCCCAGGCGGTCCCGATTTTCAAAGGAAAAATCGGTCCCGAACCGGGACCGGTTTGGGCAGGACCGATCCGGGACCGGTGTCCCAAAGGACCGGTCCTGCCCAGGACCGGTCCCGGAGCGGGACTGGGGTCTTTATGTCCACCCCTAAATATAATGTTGATTTAAATTTCTAATTTTTTATGTTTAAAATAAATTTTCATTTTAATACAACTTTATATTATATTTTTTGATAATATATTGTTTAATTAAAAAATTTACAAGTTAAGTAGGAATAAAAAAAGTTCTAAATTAAAATAATTTAAATTTTATTTATTTTTAAAATTTTTGGTTAAAGTACCTCGAAGTCATTTGACCCCTATAAGTTTTAAAAAGACTATTATAATCCTTAATTTTTCAGTTGACCCCATATCGAAAGAATTGGTAGGGGGTCAAATGCCTCATTATAAAAAATTGAGGGCTACAAAAGTTCTTTTAAAATTTATAGGCAGTCAAATTTCTTGTATTTACAATATAGAAGTTATAAAGACAAAAATGTTAAATCAGTCTATGAATTATAATATTTTTTTGAAATCAGTCCTTAAATTCTCAAAAGATTGAAATTAGTTCTTGAACTTTTAAAACCAAGAAATTTGATCCTATAGTTGTTTTGTTTTTTTATTTTCTGATTTCCATTACTTCAATTACTATTTCCGTACTAAATTTTATATTATTTTATTGTTAATTTTTTTTTCAATGATAATTTGAAATTATATATATTTCAAGAAGTTATTTTTTATTTACAAAAAGTATAAGGTCCTCGTAAAATGATTCGGATTGCGGTAGCGAGACCGTCCACCTTATTTGATGGAGGAAGTGGGTTGACAAAATCAAGCCCACTAGCACCGAAACCGCCGCCGCCGCCATTGCCGCCTCCATCGTTGCCGCCATCGCCGCCGCCATTGCCGCCTCCATCGTTGCTGCCATCGCCGCCGCCATTGCCGCCTCCATCGTTGCTGCCATCGCCGCCGCCATTGCCGCCGTCATCGCCGCCGCCATCGTCTTCATCACCGTGACCGTCGCCGTTATCATCGCAGCAACCACCGCCATCACCATCATTGTTGTCGTCCCCGCCATCGTCGCGGCAACTGCCGTCGCCGCCACCATCATCTTCATCATAGCCGCCGGTGTTGCCGGTGCCGCCGTTGCAGCGGCGTCGCCTCTATCACAGCGACAACCGTCACCATCGACACTGCAACCGCCGCCATTGCCGTCATCATCTCATCACCCCCGCCGTCGCCGCGGCGACCGTCTGTTGAATTCTGTGAAGTGAAAGTGGGTGAATGGAAGGCTTGGGAAACCTATCCGCGCGGACTACGCGGACTGGGTGGCGGACTGCTAGGTCGGCAGGGATGTTGCAGGCGGTTTGCTCTGTGGCGGCCTGGGCGGTCTGTTCGCGCGGACTGCGCGGACAGCAGCGGCGGTCCTGACAGGCCAGTGTATGCTCAGCAGGCGGTTTACTCCCAGGAAGTAACGGGGGGATAGGAATGTTATCCGCGGAGTCCGGCTTGAAGCGGACTGAAGAACTGGAGCTCGGCAGACCGGTTTGGCAGATGCCTGGGTCTTGCTCTAGTGAAGCGGCAAGTGGAAGCCGCGGAGACCGCCGCTCAGCGCGGACAGGAACTGGAGGTCGCCCGGTATGGCGGGCTAGATCCAGTGTCCGTCAGTAAGTGCGGACTGGCCCTTGCGGCAGTGGGCTGGGACTTGGTGGGAACTGAACCAAGTCCAGGAGGCTCAGTCGGGGAGACGCGCAGGGGAGCGCGGGCTGTTTCTCAGTCCGCCAAGCGTAGTAGAAGTGCAGTTGCCTTGTTTGCTAGCTTGGGGAAATGCGGACTGGAGAATTGCTTGTGCAGGAGCGTGCGGACTGGAGCCGGAGTCTGCTGAGTCCGGTTGAGCCTTGTGATGAGGTATGGACTCAGGGAAGCGGACTGGAGTTCGCTGTATACGCGGACTGGGGTTGCTGTTAGCGGACTGGATCGACGTGTCCGCTAAGTCAGGAGGTGCCTTGACAATGAGGTAATGGACTTGGGATATGCGGACGATAGCGGGTATCCGCTGAGTCCGGCAGGTGCCTTGATGGCGCGGTTGCGGGCTCGGGTTTTGCGGGCTGATGCCTTGTCCGCAGAATGGCGGATACGGCTGTTGTGGCGTCCGGCTGTGGTGGTCCTGGCTTGGTCTCTGGCGGCAAGGCGGACTGGATATTGGAGTCCGGCCTTGGAGAAGCTGGGCGGACTGGCTATCTGCACAGGAGCGGCGGACTGGATTGTGTGTCCGCGGGCTGGCGGACACACTATGTTCTAGCTGCGGGTTGTGGCGGTGATCCTATCGGAAGGGCGGTGACCATACTCATCGTCGTGCCTATAAATAGGACCCATGTCACATCAGGAAAAACAAGAGAACCAGAGGAACCTAGACCGAAGTAAGTGAACAGTATCTGAGCTCGCGTAAGTTGCTGCGGCCTGGACTTTGTGTCCGCGCGGATAGAGTTGACCCGGTTGTGCTGTGCAGGTTGTGCGGATAGCGCTGGAAAGCCAGGACTTGGCTCTGATTGCGGTCAGGGACAGTGCGGACTCTGCGGTTAAGCAACAGGCGGTAAACAGCAGGTCGCGGATAGCGACCAGGCGGTTCTCTTTGGCGACTTGTTCGGGGTTCAGGAGGTCGCCTGCATCTGGCGGACTGTTCCATTCGGTGGCGCAGCTTGTGCGGTCTGGCGGCGTGCTGACCGGCGGTGAAGAGCTAAGCATGGAGTAAGGGTGAGTCCGCGCGGCTTGGGTTGCGGTCTGGCGACCTGGCGGACTGAGCGGACTCCCAGCAGTAGGTCGGCGGCTTGATTGTTTGAGTCCGCGCGCGGCTGTTTTTTGTTCTTGTCTTTGTAACTGTCTCTGCTCTCCCGTGTTGGGTTTTGGTGAAGCATGTCTCGCCATGTATGTCTCGCCTTGTAAAGAAGTTTGCTCTTGATCAATAAAGAAGCTTGTGCTGCATGTGTTGCTGGTTGTTACTGCTTTGTTGAGATAACCACTGTTAACTCCACGATCCGGGAAAACTTTCAACATATAAGTGGGCGTATTCTCCTTCGGTTTGTTGAGTTTTCAGCAGGGTATCCAAGGGGCGTCTGCGTTTGTTGAATTTTAACATGGTATCGAGCGAGGTTGTTGGAGTGGTCAAGCAGTGCTCAATGGAAGTAGTTGCTCGTCTGTCGGGAAACAGTGGTAGAACCATGGCAGTGGAGGATGCAAGTTGTCTTGGTATTGATCTTCTTACAGAGGCGAACTGTGAACGATGGAAGTCCTGTATGAGAGCTTTTCTTGGCGAGGTACCTTTGGGAGGTTGTATGCGGAGCAGGAAGACAAGAGGATATACTGCTGGCAATGCTGAGGCGATGAGAGTTGGAAGGAGCAAATGCGAAAGCGGAGCTATTCTCAAGCAGGTGATCTCATCGGAGCTCTTGGACCACATCAGTGGATGTCGGTAGCTGCGGAGGTTTGGACTCCCTTGATGGGTTGTTCAGGAGAAGGTGGAGGAGGTTGACTGCTGATGAGGTCCTCTACTTCATATCAGGAAGAAAAGGAGTGGTTTCTCCTAGGCGTGATAGAAGAGGAAGGAAGGACCACGATGCTATAAATGCAAGCAGCGAAGGTCATCTTCGAAGGAGTGCAAGGTTGTCTTTGTCTCGGCGAACGTTGCTCAGGTAGGAGGAGGAGAAGAACGTAGTTGGACTTCAACTAGTTCTGGATCGATCGGCTGGATGCCACTGATAGTGCAGCTATCTGGCATGAAGACTGGGGCATGTAGGGATGGACAAGCTGAAAGCAATGGCGGAAAGAAGACTCGTAAGAGGCTTGCCTAGATTGTCATCTATGGCGATTGTCGGGGTGTGCGGGATGTAGGAAAGTGGAGCCTATCGCTTCATGGTCGACAAAGCACAGCCAGGAGTAATGCACCATGGCGGTTGTCCATTGTGCTCTGGTGGGACCGACCGTCACGGCCAGTTTGGAGGCAGCAGGTTCATGCTGATATTGGTTGATGACTATTCTGGGTATACGTGGTATACTTCATGAAGAAGAAGTCAAACATGGTACGCTTGTTTGTGGAGTTCAAGAAGCTTGTCGAAGGCCAGCTTGGCCGGAGGATCAAGGTGTTGAGGACAAGTTTCGGTGGTGAGTTTGCTCTAACCGAGTTCTCACGCTTTTGCAGGAAGCAAGGGATCCGGATGGAGCTTCTTGTGGACATACTTCACAACAGGGTAGTGTTGCAGCTCGGATGATCCGTTGGTTAACGGAGACCTGCAAGTGTTGCTTCGGAGTAAAGGCGTTCCGAGGCTCTTTGGGCGGAGGGAATAGCCTGTGACTCATGTCATACCGGATGCCTCTTAGTCCGATCATAGTAAAGACTCTTATGAGCTAATGTTCGGAGTGAAGCCCTCAGTGAAGCACCTTCGGTGTTTGGATCTACCTGCTATATACATTCTCCTGGTGCTCTCAAACAAAGTAGTCTTTGTTGGGTATGATGAGAGAAAAAGAAGATGGAGGTGTATGGATCCTGCGACGAAGAAACTCATAGTGTCGAGAGACATTGTCTTTGATGAGTTGACGCCGTATATAGGGTAGCTTCTTATGTGGAGCTAGAAATAAGCAGGTCAGATGATGGCTGAAGGAGGCTGCTGCTAAGGACGTGGAGTTGCCTGAGTCACCAGGTGCTCCAGGTTGTTCTAGCTCGGGGCAAAGGCGTCAGAGTCGGGAAGAAGGGGGAGCGATGCTCCAGGACCTTCTGGCTCAAGGCGGAGGCTTCCTGTTCAGAAGCAAGGGAGCGATGTTCCAGGCAGTTCATGTTCAAGGGGAGTCTTCTGTTCAGGTAGCAGGGGGAGCGTTGCTCCAGGTGCTCTTGGTTCCAGTAAGGAGGCGTCTTGTTCAGGAACAAAGGGAGCATTGTTCGGGTTGCCGGGAACGGAGCTGGTTTCAAAGCAGCGGAGGTGGTTAGCCATGATCAGGTTCTTCGAGATCGAAGAGGAATCAGTAAGCCACCAGCTCGATATAGCGAGGGAACACGCGGACTTGGTCCCATGTTTCCTTGTTAGCCCTCAGTCGAGCAAGGGACTTCTGGCTGTGATGACCCCACTAGAATCAGGAGGTTGGTTGACACCAAGTCTGATGAGGTGACTTCTCTCAGAGGCAACGAGGCTTGGGCTTCGGGTCCAAGGAAGTTGGTGATACTCCTATGATGCATGAGTGGAGGTTGAAGCTGAAGAGGCAGAGGAAGCATGACTCCTTTTGGGAGATGCTGGAGGCTCCCTCATGGTCCATGATATGCGGGGCGAGGACTATGTCTTGGACATCTCTTCGTAGATGCTATCGGAAGGACAGGTGCAAGGTACGGAGCTGTGGAGTTATTCACCACTTCTCACTTCAAGGAGGAGTGTTGAATTCTGTGAAGTGAAAGTGGTGAATGGAAGGCTTGAGAACCTATCCGCGCGGACTACGCGGACTGGGTTGGCGGACTGCTAGGTCGGCAGGGATGTTGCAGGCGGTTTGCTCTGTGGCGGCCTGGGCGGTCTGTTCGCGCGGACTGCGCGGACAGCAGCGGCGGTCTGACAGGCCAGGTATGCTCAGCAGGCGGTTTACTCCCAGGAAGTAACCGGGCGGATAGGAATGTTATCCGCGGAGTCCGGCTTGAAGCGGACTGAAGAACTGGAGCTCGGCAGACCGGTTGGCAGATTCCTGGGGTCTTGCTCTAGTGAAGCGGCAAGTGGAAGTCGCGGAGACCGCCGCTCAGCGCGGACAGGAACTGGAAGGTCGCCGGTATGGGCGGCTAGATCAGTGTCCGCCAGTAAGTGCGGACTGGCCCTTGCGGCCAGTGGGCTGGACTTGTGGGGAACTGAACCAAGTCCAGGAGGCTCAGTCCGGGGAGATCGCGCAGTGGAGCGCGGGCTGGTTTCTCAGTCCGCCAAGCGTAGTTAGAAGTGCAGTTGCCTTGTTTGCTAGCTTGGGAAATGCGGACTGGAGAATTGCTTGGCAGGAGCGTGCGGACTGGAGCGGAGTCCGCTGAGTCCGGTTGAGCCTTGTGATGAGGTTATGGACTCAGGAAGCGGACTGGAGTTCGCTGTATACGCGGACTGGGGTCTGCTGTTAGCGGACTGGATCGACGTGTCCGCTAAGTCCGGAGGTGCCTTGACAATGAGGTAATGACTTGGATATGCGGACGATAGCCGGTATCCGCTGAGTCCGGCAGGTGCCTTGATGGCGCGGTTGCGGGCTCGGGTTTTGCGGGCTGATGCCTTGTCCGCAGAATGGCGGATACGGCTGTTGTGGAGTCCGGCTGTGGTGGTCCTGGCTTGTCTCTGGCGGCAAGGCGGACTGGATATTGGAGTCCGGCCGGAGAAGTGGGGCGGACTGGCTATCTGCACAGGAGCGGCGGACTGGATTGTGTGTCGCGGGCTGGCGGACACATATTCTAGCTGCGGTTGTGGCGGTGATCCTATCGGGAAGGGCGGTGGACCATACTCATCGTCGTGCTATAAATAGGACCCATGTCAACATCAGGAACAAGAGAACGAGAGGAACCTAGACCGAAGTAAGTGAACAGTATCTGAGCTCGCGTAAGTTGCTGCGGCCTGGACTTTGTGTCCGCGCGGATAGAGTTGACCCGGTTGTGCTGTGCAGTGTGGGATAGCGCTGGAAAGCCAGGACTTGGCTCTGATTGCGGTCAGGGACAGTGCGACTCTACGGTTTAAGCAACAGGCGGTAAACGCAGGTCGCGGATAGCGAACAGGCGGTCTTCTCTTTGGCGACTTGGTTCGGGGTTCAGGAGGTCGCCTGCATCTGGCGGACTGTTCCATCGGTGGGCAGCTTGTGCGGTCTGGCGGCGTGCTGACCGGCGGTGAAGAGCTAAAGCATTGGAGTAAGGTGAGTCCGCGCGGCTTGGGTTGCGGTTCTGGCGACATGGCGGACTGAGCGGACTCCACAGCAGTAGGTCGGCGGCTTGATTGTTTGAGTCCGGCGCGGCTTGTTTTGTTCTTGTCTTTGTAACTGTCTCGCTCTCCCGGTGTTGGGTTTTGGTGAAGCATGTCTCGCCATGTATGTCTCGCCTTGTAAAGAAGTTTGCTCTTGATCAATAAAGAAGCTTGTGCTGCATGTGTTGCTGGTGTTACTGCTTTGTTGAGAGAACCACTGTTAAATCCACGATCCGGGAAAACTTTCAACATATAAGTGGGTGTATTCTCCTCGGTTTGTTGAGTTTTCAGCAGGGTATCCAAGGGGGCGTCTGCGGTTGTTGAATTTTAACACCGTCTCCATCCCACGACGACCGCCGCCGTTGCTCTTCTCAGCCATCGTTGTCACATACAATAAATATAAATGAAATATATATTATTACGAGCTACAATTGAAAATACAAAAAAGGTTAACAATCAAAAAAATATAAAAGGTTTAAGAAGAAAATAGTAAATTGGGATAATGAAAAACAAAAAAATAAAAAAAAAACAGCTATACTGCTATAGATCAAATTGTCTTGGTTTAAAAAGTTCAAGCACTGATTTCAACTTTTTACAAGTTCAAGAACTGATTTCAAAAAAATT
>CM077150.1:13813141-14073553 GCA_039583875.1 Platanthera guangdongensis | reverse complement strand
ATTTATGTATTCTATTCTTTTCATTGTTGATTAGTGGATCGTGTGTGAAGGTTGATGTAGGTAGTCATTTTGTAACAAACATTCAGTTTCCATCTCGAGATATGTTGATTGATTGAGCTCGTAATGTTGGCAAGTCATGTAGTTTTGCTGTCACAGTGAAAGGTTCAGACAAATTAGAAGGTGGGAGAGCACGACCACGTGTCATTTTGGGTTGTGATAGAGGTGAATTTTACCGTGAGAAGCAATGTAAAAATGGTTGGACTAAACAAAATTTAAGAAAATCTACAAGTAAGCGTTGTGGTTGCCCATTTACTTTGATTGGGAAAAAAATGCTTTCTCTGATGAATGAACAATGGAAGTGAAATGTGTGACACATAACCATGAAATGGTTCACTTAGAAGCACATGCCGTGGTTGGAAGATTGGATTGTCTTGAGAAAAAGATAGTTCACGACATGTTTGCATCAAATGTTAAGCCTAGATGCATATTATCAACATTAAAAAAGCGAAATGCAAGCAATCGTACTATCATGCGCACTATTTATAATGAGAGATACAAGTTGCAAAAAGAAGAATTGAGTGAAGCAACTCCAATACAGTACCTATATAAATGTTTAACTGATTGTGGGTATTTGAGTTTTAATCGTGTTATGGAAGGGAAAAAAATTTGATTAGCTTGTTCTTTGCTCATCCGGTATCTATTAAACTAAGTAAGATATTTTCAACCATGTTTTTAATGGATTGTACCTACAAGACAAATAAATATCGGTTGCCACTACTTTCTATAGTCGGTGTTACATCTACTCAGCTAACTTTTTTCTTGGCCTTTGCTTTTTTGTCTGATGAATCCGAGTCAAGTTATAGATGGGCTCTAGAGCACTTCAAGTCTATTTTGGATGAAACATCTTTGCCTAATGTAATCCTTACTGATAGGGACTTGACATTGATGAATGCCATAAAGAGTACTTTTCCAAATGCGAAGCATATTTTATGTCAAGTACATGTGCACAGGAATATTTTATCTAATTGCAAGAAATATTTCAAAGATGGGAAAGAGTTTGAGATCTTTCTTGGGGTTTGTCAACGGTTGATGGACGCAAGAAACGAAAATGAGTTTAATATGAGATATAACAATATTTTGAGTGTTTATTCTACTACATATCTGGATGTTATCTCTTACCTATCTCAAACATGGCTTGAACCTTTCAAAGAGTATTTTGTTTGCGCTTGGATTGACAAGTACATGCACCTAGGCAACTCCACAACAAACCGTGTCGAAGGGAGACGTAGCAAGTTGAAGAAATTTTTGGAAGTTTCAATTGGAAACTTAGCTACCATATGGAAAGCATTTGATCAAATGTTGTGTCTTCAACATACTGAAATTAAAAGATCGTTTGGGCATAGCTCCATTCAAGTTAGTAATGAATTTAAGGGGTCTTTGTACTCAGACCTTGTTGGGCGTGTATCATTACAAGCTTTGCAATTGATAAAGGTGGAAGAGGATAAATATCGGAAATCGAAGCTTGGTGTTGGTGAAGATTGTCCACATACAAGCCGGTCAACACTTGGGTTACCTTGCAGTCACGAATTGACACCTTATATCTCACAAAACAAAGCATGTCCGATATGGTTAATACATAAATATTGGAAGCAATTATCTTTCCCCTTGGAAAGTGATACAATTCCAAATACACAAGAATCTATGAACACCAAAGACATAGATATAGTAGTTGAGTTAGAGGGATCATAACAAGGTATGCAAAAACTAATGAGCATCAACAAAAGGAGATCAGAAATAAATTGCGTGAAATCATGGATCCAACATCAACCCAAACAAAAGAGCCACTTTTGCCAACAAAATTAAAAGGTAGAACAAAAGGGAGTACGAAGAGGTTAACCCAAGACTTTAAAACTACAAAGCGCAAGCCCTCTCTTTTTGAGCACATTTTGAAGGAAGACATAAACACGCAAAAAAAATTATCAAAGTCATCAAGGGAACAAAGCATGCGAAGCAATAGATTATATGATAGCGTTCGCCGACAACTACCGTCTTGCATTTCAGATTACTTGGTGGATGTGTTCAATGTCGTCGCAGATGGACATTGTGGTTTTCGTGTGATTAGTGAATCTCTCGGCCTTGGTGAAAATTGGCAAAAAATTAGAGCTGATTTGATGAGTGAATTGGTAAGAAGAGAAACTTTGTTTGATGCAATATATGGAACCACAAAAAGAAAGGAATTAATTAGCAATCTTGATTGCAAGAGCTCACCCGCACCATATGATAAGTGGATGTCCATACCGGATATGGGGTTGGTAATTTCAACTTGCTACAATGTTGGGGTGACTCATATTTCAAGAAATCAAAGTCTAATATTTTTGCCATTGGATTCACCGCTTCCGCAAAGCCCGAAAGTCATCTTCATCGGCTTGATAAATGGTAACCATTTCGTGGGATTGTACATGAAAGAAGGGAGTCCACTACCACCGCTCTACTCCCCATGGAGGCGATATCATACACAATTGGCAACTACATGGGAATGCATAATCAATTCAGAAGAATGAAAGGTTAGATTACTTACTTTTATTTTCAATAGTCTATTACCTACTAATGTTTAAATTTGTTTGATTATTTCTTTATGCAGTGGTAGGTGGAGCATGTCATTTGTGAATTTTTCATTGCACTTACACATATTCTAGAAGGAAGAACAAAGGTGAATTTATGCAATTTTTTTCACATGAATTGATGTTATGTTAAGTATAATGTTCACTAATTTGAAGACTCATGAAATTGCATGTTTGTTTTTTGCAGAATATGGTCAAAAAAATTTGTGGCGCGTCAAAATATTTGGTATTTTTGAAGATATTATGAGACATTTAAAGAAGAATTGGAGCATTTTGAGAAGTTTTGTTTACATAAATGATATGTTAATGTTAACCAAAAATTATTTAGTTTACCTAATATTTAAGAACGAATGAAACAACTTATTATATGATTGAGATTTTTTTTAATTATTTGGTGGTTTGCTAATAACAAATTGGATTTCGAATAGCCATTTTCAATTGCAATGGTTTGCTAACAGTAATGATTTGCTAGCAGCGGAAATGAGTTTGCGTATAACAGCACCCTTTTTTAAAAATATTTTTTGAAATTGAACCGAACTGTGAAATTTTGAAAGTGAACTGGACCTTGCATAATATTAATTAAATAAACATTTGAATCATAAATATATTTTTTATATTATTTTATGAGAAAATTATTTATATAAATAGTTATATGATATCATTTTTATTAATATAGTTATTATTATCCGTTACTTTTGGAATTCCTATTTTACCCCTCCCTCATCCGGCCAATGGCTGTAACGCCATCGCCGCCGCCGGCATCCTGATCGGACCCAACCGACGGCTCGCCGGACGCGGGCGACCCCAACGGGGGTAGGCCGGAGGCGAACCGGCAGGGCGGTGGCCCGTGAGCACTGTTCTTCTTCCCAAATTAACTGTTAACCATGACGGTTCGGCCATGGCCCGCCCCCCTCCTCCTCCCCCTTCTCCTCCTCCTCCTCCCCGCCCGCCGGTTCTCCTCCGGCCTACCCCCGCCGGGGTATCCGGGCTCCGGCTGTTGGCCTGCCCCCTCCTCCTCCCCCTCCTCCTCCTCCTCCTCCCCGCCTCCTCCTCCTCCTCCTCCCCGCTTTAAATATTATTTGATTTATATAATATATAATATATTATTTATATTTATTTGAATTATTTCAACGTTTTAAAAAACGGAGCAGATCGGCCGGTCCGACCGGTGGAACCACTGACCGGTCTTCCGGGCGGTCCGGTCTGGTTCCTAAAATCGTCATGGTCAAGAACCGGCCAGGAACCGAGAAACCGGCCGGTTGAACTGGATAATCGGAAACTGGGCCGATTTTTGGCTAATCGAGCGGTTCACAAAATCAGCATTAATTTTAGGCGATTGTTAAACGCAATCCTTTATTGGCTAGTCGCACCCCAAAATCTCATAATTTTTTGTGCCTTTTTGAAATACGCCTTATACATGCAATATTAGGAAAAATGCTCACCACGAAAGTTGTAGATCTCGTCGAGATCTACAACTTTCGTGTTGATCACTTTTCCTAAAAATACATGTAAAAGGCGTACTTTCGAAATATGCTCAGATTTTGTGTCTTTCAGAAATACGTCTTGTACATGCAATTTCAGGAAAAGTGTTCAACACGAAGTTGAACACTTTTCCTGAAATTGCATGTACAAGACGTATTTCGAAAATGCGTGAAAAGTTAGGAGATTTTGGGGTGCGACTGGCCAATAACGGGTGGTGGTTAACAATCGCCTAATTTTAGATCCAATGATTTAAATTAAATGTTAGAGCTCTCTGGGGCTAGGGTTAACTTATTTGGTTCCTCCAAAACAAGCATTCAACGATATGATTGTACAACCCCGAACTCCACGAGAGACCAAGTTTTTGGTTTCAACAATGATCTCATGCACGTCTGCGTGAAGCTACCGTTAGTTGATACCTTCTCTAGTTCTTCGTCTTCCTCGCGTGCGACCGTCCAGGTGCTCGCGTGCGTGTAGTTTAAAGGTTGTTTTGGTGCCGGTGTAGCACTGCTCTTCTCCCCCACCGACACATCTCTGCTCTTCTTTTTCGCAAAGGTATTTTTGTGGTGTTTGTAATTTCTTATGTTGTAGATATATTTTAGTGCCTAGATTAGTGCAAGTTTATACTTTACTTTTTCAATTTACTGCAGCTTTCAGGTTTTTTATTAAGTATGAATTGTTTGGAATTTTTTGTAAAGTGTCATAAATTTTCTTAAATTGAATGACATAAATGATAAAAATCAGTAATGACCACATGTAATTGTGATGATATTTTCTTTGAGACTTTCTTCAGAATCTTTATTTTATCAATATTTTTATATTTATTATTTATATACGTTCAGAATTTTATATATTATATATTATATATTAAATTTGTATATGATACATTATAGTTCTATTTATTAATATCAAAACGGTTCAACTTCGGTTCAACTTCGGTTCAACTCTGGTTCAACCGGTCAAACTGGTTAAACCTTGAATCTCTCTCAAAACCGTTTCTATGTCCGATTCGGTTCTCAAAATCTTGATTTATTTATTTATATTATATTATTTATATTATTATAATTAACAATTTATATTTTAGTTAGTGCGAAAAAGCTCGTATTATAGATATAAATACACAACAATTTATATAATAAAGTAACATATATATAGTTTAATTCGATTTAACATTAAAAATAGGCGATTGTTAACCGCAACCCGTAATTGGCTAATCGCACCCCAAAATCTAACCAATTTTTCGCGCCTTTTCGGAAATCACGCCTTGTACATGTAATTTCAGGAAAACTGTTCACCACGAAGTTTATAGATATCAACGAGATCTACAACTTTTGTGTTGAACACTTTCCTGAAATTGCATGTACAAGGAGTATTTCGAAAAAGGCGCAAAAGCTGAACATATATCCAAATTATGTCTTGTACATGCATTTTTAGGAAAAGTGATCAGCACGAAAGTTGTAGATCTCAGTCGATATCAACAACTTTTGTGCTGAACACTTTTCCTGGGATATTGCATGTACAAGACGTATTTCGACAAAAGTGCGAAAAATTGAAAATTTTTGGGGTGCGACTAGCAAAACAACGGGTTGTGGTTAACAATCACCTAAAAATAAACAGCAGAACTTTGACTTCGTTTGGGGGACTTATTTTCACCGGTCAAGCAGTCATGACCGAAGTGAACTGGACCTTAATTAACCCGGTTCTTGCGCTCATGACCGCTTTGACCGTTGAAATATATCCCCCCAAACGTAGCCTTAGGCTCCGTTTGGGAGGACTTATTTTCACCGGTCAAGCGGTCACGACCGCATGAACCGGACCTTAATTACGGCCAAGTTCATGCGCTCATGACCGCTTGACCCGCTACTAAACCAACACCTATGAAACCAAACCGAAACCTGCGGCTCAATTTGGCGGTTCCATGCTCAAGCAACGAACCACACTTGCGATTAATAACGTCGCCGTTAAAACTCAAATGCCCGCAGCCGGGCAGTGATTGAACAAAATAAATCAACAACCATTCTTATTTCTTAATTTCGTATATTAAATTTGAGCTAATAATATAACTTCATGTTCGCACTTATTCAAGCGATTGTACCGGTGCAACTTGCAGCTTACTCCTAGTAAAAAGTATGTTATGATTGTATAATATAACGTACTTGTAGTGCGAGCAGCATTTTTGTATGGGCTACGTCCGTACTTGATGCTCTCGGGCGGCCTTCGGCTGCATCAGACGGGTTTTGCGTGCCTGCGTACCGGCTTCGCCCGCATGCGTACGGGCTTCGCCCGCCTGCGTACGGGCTTCGCCCGTGCTTCGGGTGGTCTTCGGCCGCATAGATGCGGCCTTCGCCCGCTTCTCCGCAATGCACCATCTCGGCGCCGCACCCGCCACTCGCCCCCCCCCCCCCCCCCCCCCCCCCCCCGAGCAAAATCAAATAACCATAGGACTCCGGTGTAACACCCCCTATCCGTCGCATAGCATATAGCAGTAGGTCCGGCCGGGGCCCGACGTCATATAACACAGACAGACCGGGTGGTTACTCAATGGAAACCATCCAACCAATCATAACGTCTTACACAGAGCATTCTAGCAGAAGCAGTTTTATAAGTTGCAATTAAAAGAACCAAACACCAAGCATGAATGTCCACTAACAAGCTAAATAGGAATGAAGTACACATACCAGTACTGGCCTTAAGGCGTTAAAAATGGTTTTGCTCATATTACATGTTTTCCATACCACGGCACGCAGACCGGTCATACATGAACAAAAGCATGTAAAACACTCCAATTAGGCATTCGAGGGCCGGCTTCGCAATTTGGGCTTTAGCCCGCTATTGACCGCTCGGTCCCGCAGCACCTGCAAGCACAATCCACCGCACGGTGACAAACAAAAGCAACGGTCAGCAATGCTGACCAAATTATAACGATCTCGCCCCCAACTCGGGGCGGCGATGCTCCTTCCCTGCATTTTATTAGTATAATCAAGCAATATAGTAATATCACTACATCACAGGTGTAGGCACGCACGTCCACACACCATGTGCACTCAGGGCACATTCTCGGTGAACCAGCCAATGTCACGTCAATTTAAGCCATAGACATTCCGGACTCACCACCGTCATTTTGACGGTCAAACATATGAACAATTTGTCTTCCCGGCATGGGTCACGTCAATTTAAGCCATAGACCGCCGAAGACCCTCATCTATGCCAACGGCTCTAACCGAACGACATAGAACGGGTATGGTTCCATCTAACCCGTGCTCACATCGCAATGACAATTTAAGCCATATGCGCAGGTCAAACTTCTCCCGAGTCCCGTTTCCATCACACTTCACATAACCCGGTTATGTTCAAGTTGGCTTTCAGGCCATCAAGTTGGCAAGATCACGCATCCGCCCAGTTTTCTGGGTGCACCTTAGGGTTAATCCCCAAGGCTCCCTGTTGAAATCTATCACGTAGAAAACCCAAAAAACAAACAATCGCACGGAGTCTTCTCCGGCATTTATGCAATGCAACATCACCGATCCAGACCAACATGTCCGGGTAGACTTCACACATCATGCCTATGTCCGTTCTCGAATACGGACTCTAAACAACGGGGACTTTACATATCTACCCGAAGGAACGCCTCCAACTCACCGCAAACTCGCGAGAGCGGGCTTCCTATGCAAAGAAGGAGAGCTTCACATGCTCAAAAAGAGAATCGTTACCCTAGCGTTCCTCCTTGGCGCCATGGAAATGTAAGCGGATGAAAAGCACCGCACTCTCTTGCCTCCGTAGATCCGAAGTCGGTTCGCGATTTGGAGCTTCGAAGCTCCTCCAATGGCCGGATCTAAGCTTCTTCTTCCTCCTTTGCTCTCACCTCTCTCTTGACTTAGAAAGAGAACCACTCAAGTAAAAATGAGGGTTTCAAAGGTCCAATCCCGGGTATATCCCATCAGGAATAACCCCCAGCCGTTGGATCCCAAAATAAAGAAACGAACGGCCTTGATTCGGGCCTGAAATGCTAAAACTGGGCCGAACACGGCCTGTGACACGCTCGTGTCCAGGGTCGTGTCCCTCATTCGCCGTCAAAATCGACGCGTCTGGAAAAACACACGGGCATCCAACACGCCCGTGTTCGACCTGACACGCCCGTGTTCCACCTGACACGGCCGTGTGGTCGGCCGTGTGCCCCCTTCGACACAGCCCCGAAAACAACCTGAGACTCACACGGGTATTGGACACGCCCGTGTCCTAGCCCGTGTCTAACTCGAACACGCCTGGGAGCTAGGCCGTGTTCACTGTCTCGACACTTCGTCGAGCGAAGTTTGTCGACTGCCTGACACGGCCTTGGACACGCCCGTGTCCTAGGCCGTGTGCCTTGTCTCGACACATCGTCGAGCGAAAAATGTCGACACCCCGGGCCGATCGTCGACACGGGCTCGACACGCCCTGAGACACGCCCATGTCTCAGGCTGTGTGCCCCGTCTCGACACATCGTCGAGCGCAAAATGTCGACTTCGCGGCCAAATCGTCGACTCGAGCCTGACACGCCCTGGGACACGCCCGTGTCCCAGGCCGTGTGCCTCCTGCCAAATACCAGATTTGGCCCAAAATGCCTCCCGTCGCTCTTTTGAGTTTCAGGGCGTTACAACTCTCCCCCTCTTAAAAGAATTTCGTCCACGAAATTACATAAAGGAAAGACAAGTACCAAAATTAAATTGTAACTGAGCGGAACAACTCCGGATACTCGTCAAGCATAGTCTGCTCTCGTTCCCAAGAGAGCTCCTCTCGACCGCAATTGTCCCATCGGACCTTGACCATCCTAATCTCTTTATTGCGTAGCCGCTTGACCTCCGAGTACTCAATACGCACGGGCTTGACTTTTGTCGTCAACCCACTATCAATCAGCACTTGATCAACCGCGATCACTTGCGAAGGCTCTTTCACCGCCTTCCGTAGCACCGATATATGGAATACATCATGTAAACCACTAAGCTCCACCGAAAGCTTCAACCGATAGGCTCTTTCACCAACTCGCTCCAGAACCTCAAACGGCCCAAGGTACCTCGGGCTTAGCTTTTTCAATCGCCGCACCCGTGAGACACCCTTGAACGGCTTGATCTTTAAGTACACCCAGTCGCCCACAGCGAACTCCACGTTCCTGTGCTTGTCATTATAGTACTTCGCTTGCCGGTCCTGAGCGATTAGCAACCTTTCCCGAATGGTACGAACCAAGGACGTAGCATCTTCCACCTCTTGGCGCTTGTACAACTTTGACTCACCCGTTTCTAACCAAGACAACGACGTGCGACATTTTCTACCATATAAAGATGGTCTTCCCATTGCTTTCCAAATTCCAAGACACACATGTGTATCATGTCTTCCATAGTCCTATTGACCCTCTCGGTCTGCCCATCTGTTTGCGGATGGAAGACTGTACTGAATTTTAACTTTGTTCCTAACATTTGCTGCACTAGCCTCCAATCATTGGACGTGAACCGCCCATCTCGGTCAGTCACGATGCTGCGGGGCACACCGTGAAGCCGTACTATATTATCCACATATAACTTTGCCAACTTCTCCACCGGATCATCCTTCATATGCGGAATGAAATGCGACACCTTTGTTAATCGATCTACGACCACCTAGATGGCGTCGTTTCCTTTTTGCGACCTTGACAAACCGTGCACAAAGTCCATAGTGATGTCGTCGAATTTCCACTCCGGAATAGGCAAGGACTTCAGAAATCCTCTAGGCTTTTGACATTCCGCCTTCACCAAGGCGCAAGTTTGGCACTTCGCCACGTAGAGTGTCACATTCTTCTTCAAACCCGGCCACCAAGACAGTTTCTTCACGTCGCGGTACATCTTTGTGCTCATAGGGTGAATCGAGTACTTGGTATGGTGCGCCTCGTACAACCAATCCACCCGCAAACTGCCCACGCTTGGGATGCAAAGATGACCGTCTTTCCAAAGCAATCCATCCTCCACAACGAATTGGGAATTTGGCTCATCCAGAGCCTCTACCATGAACTGCTTCATATGGACATCCATATCCAATGCCTGCCGAATCCGATCAGCCAGGTCATATTGAACTTCAGTCCAATTCAAGAGTACTTCAACACTTGCTTGCTTATCCACGCAGAAATCTCCAACGCCTCCAACTCCCGAACCAACCACTCGTCATGGATCGACAGCCAATTGTCTTGAGGTGGGGCTCGGCGACTCAACGCGTCCGCAACCGCATTACCTTTACCGGGCACATAGTGGATCTTGAATGTATAGGCTCCTAGGAACTCCATCCATCTACGCTGTCGCATATTCAGATCTTTCTGATCAAACAAATACTTCAGGCTCTTATGATCTGTGTAGATATCAATCTTCACACCGTACAAATAATGCCTCCACAACTTCAAGGCAAAAATCACGGCCGCTAACTCCAAGTCATGGACCGGATAATTCCTCTCGTGCACTTTCAGCTGTCTCGAGCCATAAGCTATCACACTTCCATGTTGCAGTAGCACGCAACCCAAACCGCTGCCCGAAGCATCGCTATAAATCTCATAACCTTCGGTCCCACTCGACGAACTCAGCACAGGCGCCGTGGTCAACCGACATTTCACCTGCTCAAAAGCTCGCGCGCACTCCAGCATCCAAACAAACTTCTGCTCCTTTCTCGTCAAAGTAGTGAGGGGTAACGCTCTCCGCGAGAAGTTCTCTACGAAGCGCCTATAATAGTCGGCAAGCCCCAGAAAGCTCCGGACTTCCGCTACCGTAGAAGGCTCAGGCCACTCCCGTATCGCAACAATCTTCACTGGATCCATTGTAATACCTTTCCCCACTCACTATATGACCGAGGAATGCTACTGAGGACAACCAACACTCGCACTTCAAGAACTTGTCGTACAATTGATTCCTCCTTAGCGTCTCCAAAACCAAATGAAGATGCCTGAAGTGATCTTCCTCACTCTGCGAGTACACCAAAATATCGTCAATGAAGACAATCACAAAATATTCCAAGTACTCCATGAAGGTCCTGTTCATTAAATCCATGAACACTGACGACGCATTAGTCAGCCCAAACGGCATGACCGTAAACTCGTAATGCCCGTATCTCGTACTGAACGCTTTCTTCGGGATATCACTCTCTCTTATCCTCAACTGATAGTAACCAGACTTGAGATCCAATTTAGAGTACACCGTCGAACCAACCAACAGATCACAAAGATCATCGATCCTTGGGATTGGGTACTTGTTCTTTTCCGTTAGCTTGTTTAACTCCCGATAATCAATACAGAGTCTCAAGCTTCCGTTCTTTTTCTTAACAAAGAGGACCGGCGCGCTCCAAGGCGAAGAACTTGGGTGCACATACCCTTGCTCCAACAAATCTTGCAGTTGAACCTTCAGCTCCGCCATTTCTTTAGGCGCTAGCCGATATGGAGAGCGTGACACAGGCTTTGCACCTGGTACGAGCTCTATCGTAAAATATATCTCCCGCTGAGGCGGGGCTCCAGGAGGGTCTACGGGGAACACATCAGGGTACTCAGCTACCACTGATATACTATCCAACACAGGCTTTGGCTTTGCAACCTCCACGAGTGTAAAGAACAGCTCTGCACCAGCACGAACCGCCTTCACGACCTGAAGAGCAGACATCAATGTCTTGCTCGACCCCTTCAAGCCCGTGAAAGTCGTCTCATGACTTGCTCCCAGCTTGACTTCCTTACTACCGCAATCGATATAGGCTTGTTGCTCCGAGAGCTAGTCCATGCCAAATATTACGTCGAACTCCTCCAGCGGCAGTAGCGACGTTAGCAAATGGAACTCCTGACTCCCAATCCCAACCTAAGTGCAACAAATTCTACCCGCGCACATTGAGCACCATTGGACCATAACGCATCCAATTTGTCTTTTACCATTGAAGGAGGTACTCCGACGCACAATATAATTCCTAAATAAAGGAATGTGAAGCTCCTTAAACGAACGGTGCTCTCACTAGATAAACTAAAATCAGAACAAAGCTTAGCACAAGTAGTTCTAAGCTAACATGCACAAGGGCAACAAGTATTTAAGGTTAAACTACTATAACTTTAAGCCGTACCTGTCATCACGACAACGTGCTTCTTCTCGGACTTGAGATGTCCGCTCCAGCAATCGTGGGCAAAGTGCCCCGGCTTTCCACAAGTAAAGCATGCACCCGGGGTCTGACCCGTAGTCGCCCCAGAAGCACCAGAAAAAGGAGCTGGACCCAAAGTCCTAGACTTCTTAAAGAACCTTTGATAACCGGACTTTGAAGTAGTCCGCACTTTGAACCCCGACCTCTTATCACCAGGGTTTTCCTTTAACTTCTGAGCACCCATCCGACAGTCTCGGGCAAAGTGCCCTTCCTTGCCACACTGAAAACAACCACATGGAGCCTGACCAGTAGACATTTTAGACTTCTTATTCCTCCTCCTTCGGTATTCAGATTTTGCATAATCTGGAGAGTCTAGTACCCAAAGCTTCGACGTCCGATTGACTTTTGCCAAATCTTCTTCCAAAGATCTAGCTGATTCTACCAAGGCTCGGAATCCCAATAACTTTGGTCCTAGCAACAAAATTCGTAATTCGCCGCGCAGGCCATTATAAAACCTATCGACCATTGACTGCTCGCTCTCCACTTCAGAGCCTGGGTAGCGTCTTATCATCAGAAATGCTTGCAAATAATCTTCAACTGAGTGCGTACCCTGCACTAAGAGCATGTTCAACTGCTGCCCAAAGGTCCTATAAATGCTGTTTGCTCCATCACACCACCCGACGTTGGAACAATAGGGGACCGCACACGTCTTTCATTTTGTGCTCCAATCGCAGCGAACATTGCTTCCACCACCATTCTTATGGTTTCGGCGGAGGGAAGGGTTGCAGGCACCTCACCAGGTGCACTATAAACCTCAGAAACCGGACAATCTGGCGGCCCAACACCGCTTCTGGTCACCTATAGTGGTACAAAACACCGTTAAGCGACCAAACAAAATTACAAACAGCAATTATAGGAACACGCAGGTTCCCCAAACACGTGTATTTTCATTCCTAAGTGGACATTCATGGGTTCTTTTGATGTTATAACGATGACACACACACATGTGCTCATCACTCCTTAAAAAGAATTCGTCCACGAATTCATTTAAGCCTGACCGAAACCAGTAGTCTGATACCAAATTGTAACACCCCATATCCGTCGCATAACATATAGCAGTAGGTCCGGCCGGGGCCCGACGCTATATAACACAGACAGACCGAGTGGTTAATTAATGGAAACCATCCAACCAATCATAACGTCCTACACAGAGCATTCTAGCGGAAGCAGTTTTATAAGTTGCAATTAAAAGAACCCAGCACCAAGCATGAATGTCCACTAACAAGCCAAATAGGAATGAAATATATACACCAGTACTGGTCTTAAGGCCTTACAAATGGTTTTACTCATATTACATATTTTCCATACCACGGCACGCAGGCCGGTCATACATGAACAAAAGCATGTAAAACACTCCAATTAGGCCTTCGAGGGCCGGCTTCGCAATTTGGGCTTTAGCCCGCTATTGACCGCTCGGTCCCGCAGCACCTGCAAGCACAATCCACCGCACGGTGGCAAACAAAAGCAACGGTCAGCAATGCTGACCAAATTTTAACGACCCCGCCCCCAACTCGGGGCGGCGATGCTCCTTCCCTGCATTTTATTAGTGTAATCAAGCAATATAGTAATATCACTACATCACAGGTGGAGGCACGCACGTCCACACATCCCGTGCACTCAGAGCACATTCTCGGTGAACCAGCCAATATCACGTCAATTTAAGCCATAGACATTCCAGACTCACCACCGTCACTTTGACGGTCAAACATATGAGCAATTTGTCTTCCCGACATGGGTCACGTCAATTTAATCCATAGACCACCGAAGACCCTCATCTATGCCAACGGCTCTAACCGAACGACATAGAACAGGTACAGTTCCATCTAACCCGTGCTCACATTGCAACGACAATTTAAGCCATATGCGCAGGTCAAACTTCTCCCGAGTCCCGTTTCCATCACACTTCACATAACCCGGTTATGTTCAAGTTGGCTTTCAGGCCACCAAGTTGGCAAGATCACGCATCCGCCCAGTTTTCCGGGTGCACCTTAGGGTTAATCCCCAAGGCTCCTTGTTGCAATCTACCACGTAGAAAACCCGAAAAACAAACAATCGCACGGAGTCTTCTCCGGCATTTATGCAATGCAACATCACCGATCCAGACCAACATGTCCGGGTAGGCTTCACACATCATGCCTATGTCCGTTCTCGAATATGGACTCTAAACAACATGTACTTTACATATCTACCCAAAGGAACGCCTCCAACTCACCGCAAACTCGCGAGAGCGGGCTTCCTATGCAAAGAAGGAGAGCTTCACATGCTCAAGAAGAAAATCGTTACCCTAACGTTTCTCCTTGGCGCCATGGAAATGTAAGCGGATGAAAAGCACTGCACTCTCCTTGCCTCCGTAGATCCGAAGTCGGTTCGCGATTTGGAGCCTCGAAGCTCCTCCAATGTAGGGGTGCAAGCGGTTCGGTTTGGGTCGGTTTGGACCCAAACCGAAACCGAACCGATGTTTATCGGTTCGGTTCGGTTTTTTGGTCGGTTTACTCGGTTCGGTTTTCGGTTTTTCAGTTATACTATTTTAAATAATTTTGTACTTAAATATCTCAAGAAAATTTTTAAAATGGTATGATAAGTAAAAAATAAATATCGTCAAGTTTTATTTACATATGATATATTACAGCTAATAGCTCATGTTACGTTAAAAAAATTATGATTGAATACTTTTATTGGGAAATCGAGTAATAAATATAAAAAGATATAAATAAAATCACTTAAACAAAATGTTTAATTCTTCTTCATGCATAAAATATGCATTACAAAAATTTATTTTTGTTCAAATGATATAAAAATTATTAAGTTGATATAATTTGTGTACATTATTTAGTTAATAAAAATAGTTCAAAGATCATTATTGGTAATATTTTTACATGTATTATTAGTCGGCGCGGTTCGGTTTTTCAGAGAGGAAAACCAAAACCGAACCGAGTTGTTCGGTTCGGTGTAAAATCGGTTCGGTTTGGGCGGTTCGGTCGGTTTTCGGTTTTTCATGCACACCCCTACTCCAATGGCCAGATCTAAGCTTTTTCTTCCTCCTTTGCTCTCACCTCTCTCTTGACTTAGAAAGAGAACCACTCAAGTAAAAATGAGGGTTTCAAAGGTCCAATCCCGGGTATATCCCATCAGGAATAACCCCCAGCCGTTGGATCCCAAAATAAAGAAATGAACGGCCTTGATTCGGGCCTGAAATGCTAAAACTGGGCCGAACACGGCCTGTGACACGCCCGTATCCAGGGCCGTGTCCCTCATTCGCCGTCAAAATCGACGCGTCTAGAAAAACACACGGGCATCCAACACGCCCGTGTTCGACCTGACACGCCCGTGTTCCACCTGACACGACCGTGTGGTCGGTCGTGTGCCCCCATCAACACAACCCCGAAAACAACCCGAGACTCACACGGGTATTGGACACGCCCGTGTCCTAGCCCGTGTCTAACTCAAACACGCCTGGGCGCCAGGCCGTGTTCACTGTCTCGACACTTCATCGAGCGAAGTTCGTCTACTGTCTGACACGGCCTTGGACACGCCAGTGTCCTAGGCCGTGTGTCTTGTCTCGACACATCGTCGAGCGAAAAATGTCGACACCCCGGGCCGATCGTCGACACGGGCTCGACACGCCCTGAGACACGCCCGTGTCTCAGGCCGTGTGCCCCGTCTCGACACATCGTCGAGCGCAAAATGTCGATTTCGCGACCAAATCGTCGACTCGAGCCTGACACGCCCTGGGACAAGCCCGTGTCCCAGGCCGTGTGCCTCCTGCCAAATACCAGATTTGGCCTAAAATGCCTCCCGTCGCTCTTTTGAGTTTCGAGGCGTTACATCCGGGGGCCGCGAGTGGCGGTGCGACGCCAAGATGGTGGATTGTGTGGAAACGGGTGAATACCGCTTCTATGCGGCCGAAGATCACCCGAAACACGGGCGAAGCCCGTGCGCACGCGGGCGAAGCCCGCCTGATGCGGCCGAAGGCCGCCCGAGAGCATCGAGCACAGGCATAGCCCGTGCGAAGATGCTCGTATTAAATAAAATTAAAATATAATCGAATTAAAATAATAATATAATAATAATAATATAAATATAATAAAATAATAATATAAATATAATCTAATAATATAAAACTAAGTACATTGGCGAAGAGGAAATTAAAGCGGGAGGGGAGGAGGAGGAGGAGTGTTGGAAACGTGAATAGACTCACGCACACACCACAAACCCTTTTCAAAACACTTCAGAAACGGCGAAACCAACTTGGCGCGACCTCCAAGCCGCGAGGTTACCAACTCGCGCGAGACCGCACCCTACTCGCGGTTAGACCTCGCAACTCTCGTGGCGAGAACACTCTACTCGCGCGACCTTGATGCCAACGAGCTTCTACTCGCTTGGCGAGTCCGCCATCGAGTAGCTCCCCTTTTGCGAGCTGCACACCTCCCGCGAGCACACAAGCCGCGAGCTGCTCCCCTTTCGCGAGCTGCACTCCCCTCTCGAGTGCAACAGACCACGCGACTACACCTCCTGTCTCGCTCGGCAAAACTCTCCGGCCTGCTCGCACTCCGGCTTGCCCGGTTAGAAAAACAAACCGCCCGGACAACTCTCTAGCGCTGCAGCGCTTCCCTTTCTCTCTCTAAACAGAAACAGAAATTTGGGAGCTTATCTCTCTATTTCATCAATCTACAACAAATACTTACAAGCCTATTTATAGGCAAACAAAACAAAGGAAAACATGACAAGTGTCTTGCATAATAAATGTCACCAACCTCTCAACTATCCTCTTAAATGTCTTCACTATCCCATGCATTTAAAACATAAAAAATGTAACCCCCCAAACCTAGTGGGCCCGGTCAACATGTCAATTTCCAACAAACTCCCCCTCAAACTTGGCAGCACATGCCAAGTTTGCCTTTGAACCGTAGGAACGTCTCCACCTTCAGCGCTTTAGTGAAGATATCTGCAACCTGCTCTCCGGTCGGGCAATATGCGACTTCCACCGTCTTCAGCTCCACCTGCTTGCGAAGGAAGTGATACTTTGTTTCAATGTGCTTGCTGCGCCCGTGTAGCACAGGGTTCTTTGCGAGCTGGATGACTGACATGTTATCCACAAACATGGTCGTTGGCCCATCCACTCCTTGATGTAGACTCTGCAGTAGGTTCCTTAGCCAGATAGCTATAAGTGTATATTCAGATGAATAACGGGCTCGGGGGCTTTGCGCGAATAAACCCTAAGTTTTACTCTATATAAACCTAGCTGTGGGCAACAGAGAGATAGTTCCACTTAGACTTTCCTCCTGATATTTCGAGCTTCTCTCACATTCTCGAAATAGCTCCCCTCTGGCGCTCGTTCGCGATTTTAGGGTTCGCTATCGTTCCCGATCATCGAGGACACCATCGCCGTTCGCGTCTTCCGCCAAGCCCTAGCCGTCGCGTCTTCCTCGTTGCGATCGTTCGGCGATTCGTGTCTTCCTCGACGCCACCGCAGCCGCCTGGTCTCAGATAAGGAGGAAGTCGCCTGCTCTCTTTGTTTCGCTGCTCTCAAAGGAGGCCGCCGCTGGTTTTTCGCGATCTGCCTGGTCCCGGTGCCAGATCCGCCGCCTGCAAGGGCTCGTCGTCGCATCTTCCCCGTCGCGGAACAAGGGCTTCCAGTCGTCGATCGCCCAATCGTCGATCGCTCAGTCATTGATCGCCCATTCGACGATCGTTTTTCAGTCGTCGATCGCCCAATCGTCGATCGCTCTGTCGTCGATCGCCCAATCGTCGATCACGTTTCCCGTTCGACGATCGCCAAGGAGTTCGACGATCAACTTTTCCCAATCGTCGATCGCTTTTTCCGGTCGACGATCGCCTTTCCCCATTCGACGATCGTCTCCTCCCGATCGACGATCGTCTCTTCCCGATCGTCGATCGCATTTTTTCAGTCGACGTCCGCCTAGGGGTTCGCACGGCCGCTTCCGTCATCCGCTCTAGTTCGCGCAGCTGCCTTCTGCGCTCACCGCCTCTGCCATCTTTTGGCCGCCGACATTCAGATCTGGGAGGAAGAGTTGCCGCCTGTATAGTTCCAGAGCCATCCCGTGGAGCCGATCCAGTGAAGCTGATCCAGTTTGCTCTTCAGTGGTAGCCGTGTTCTCTTCCGGCAGATTCTGTGTTAGGGTTTGCAAGCAAGTGAAGGGACGAGGAACTCCAACTTCTCCTCTCCAGTGCCCATGAACAAGCTTGAGAAGTTCACGGCCACAGAGTTCAACGACTAGAAGTTGAACACCCAGTTCGGGATGAAATACCTGAATGTCTTCTACACCATCAAGACTACTCGTGCTGACGTTGCTGGGACTGAAAGCGAGGCACTTTGGGTCGAAGATGAGGACTTCTGCAGGGATTACCTGCTGAACTGCCTCTCCTCCAGCCTGGCCAAGAACTACATCAAGATGCAGTCTGCTAAGGAGATCTGGGAAGCACTGGAGGAGCATTTCAAGCAGGAGGAGGACCTCTCCAATGCTCATCTGGTGGATAAATTCCACTCCTTCAGCTTCGACGAGGAGAAAGCCATTCTCCCTCAGGTATCAGAGTTTGAAAATTTAGTTGATTCCTTGCATAGTGAGTCTATTAGTCTGCCAGATAGTTTTGTTGCGGGCACAATTGTGTATAAGTTGCCCTCCTCGTGGTACAATTTCAAAACGGAGATGTACCGCAAGAAGATACAAGTTGGTCTGAACGACCTCAAGCGTTTCATATGCATTGAGGACGAGAACAGGATGAAGCACGCCTTGGAAGCTGTTGGCAAGTAGAAGTCTGCTGCCAATATGATTTCATGCTCTAAGCGTGCTCCTCCCCCTCACAAGATCAAAACATCTCGTAGTAGCCCCGAGGTTGCAGGACTGAGTATACCCTCTAAGAAATTTAAGGGTAAATGTTTTAACTGCAACAAGAGGGAACACTGCGCATCTGACTGCAAGTTACCGAGCAAGGAAAGAACTAAGACACCACAAGAGGGCAACCAGGCCCATCTGGTTAGTCAAGCTGAGCCATCCGACTTTGTTGTCATGGTCGGACACGAGCAGGCCAGCACGGAGTGGTTCCTGGATTCTGGGGCAACGTGCCACGTTTGCAACAATGCTAATCTTTTGACAGGGCTGAAGAATGTAAAGGAATCAGTGACTGTAGCAGATGGAGGAATAGCTGACATATTGAAAGTGGGGAACGCAACCCTGATGCTCTCCTCAGGTAAGTATTTAATTTTAAAGAACGTAAAATTTATTCCTTCTTTATCTGTTAACTTAGTGTCTATTAGTTTATTGTGTGATGCTGGTATGTCAGTTAATTTCTGTAGCGGTAGAGTGACTTTGTCAGTTAACCCTCACTACTTTGGATGTGCTTACGTCCAAAATAGGATGCACCGTCTGAGTCTAGCAAATGAAGTAGTGCAACAAGTTCAATTGAATTTAGTTAGTCCTAGGACTCTACATGAGATACTAGGACACGTAAACTACAGGAAAATGTTCCAAGTAGTGCAAGCCGCCGCAATATATTCAACCTCGCAAGATGATAGCGCTATCGTGGCTTGCTTCTTCGAGCTACATGAGAACGTCCCCGTTCCCATGTTGAAGGCATACCCGGAAGTGCTCTTTCGGTCATTCACATCCCCGCCGTAGTCACTGTCCGAGTAACCTACCAGCGTCAGCTCCTCTCCAGTTGAATACTTCAGCCCATGGCCTCTTATCCCATTTATATACCTTAGGATCCTCTTCGCCGCAGTGAAATGGTCTTCCTTTGGTTCTTCCATGTGTCTGCTCACCACCCCGACTGCATACATGATGTCTGGTCAGGTGAAGGTCAGGTAGCGTAGACTACCCACCAAACTCTTGAACAAGGTGGAGTCCACCGCTCCTTCCTTCGATTCCTTACTTAGCTTCAATCCTGGATCAGCAAGAGTGGAGATAGGCTTGCTATTCTCTATCCTGAATTTCTTCAAGATCTCTTCCGCATACTTCCTCTGAGAGATGAAGATCCCGTCATCTCTCTGTTGCACTTCTACTCCCAAAAAGTAGCTCAGCTCTCCCAAGTCCTTCATTTCAAACTCTTTCTTCATCATTCCTCTGATCTCTTCGTACATCGAAGTGTTGTTCCCTGTGAAGATTATATCATCCATGTATATGCACACAATCATCATGCTGCCATCCTTATCTACCTTGGTGTAGAGTGCATATTCATGCGGACTGTTCTGATAGCCATGCTTCTGCAAGTAAGCATCTATCCTTCCATTCCAGGCTCTAGCACCCTGCTTTAGCCCGTACAGAGCCTTATCCAGCTTGCATACTCTCTTCTCTTGCCCCTTCACCACGTATCCTGGAGGCTGCTCGATGTACACATCCTCTTCCAGATAACCATTCAAGTAAGCAGAGACCATGTCCATCTGCATTATCTTCCACCCATGATGAGCCGCCAGCGCGATGATCAACCTGATGGTGTCTATCCGCGCTACGGGGGCGAAGACCTCATCATAATTCACTACTTGGACTTGGCGGTAGCCCTTCACAACCAGCCTTGCTTTGTGCTTCTCCACGCCACCGTCCTTATTCTTCTTTACTTTATAGACCCACTTCACCCCGAGGGGTTTGTGGCCCGCAGGCGGATCGACTAGCTTTCAGGTCTCGTTCTTCTTGATGGAGGCAATCTCCACATCCATCACTTTTCTCCAAGTCTTTTCCTTTGCAGCTTCCTCATAGGAGCACGGCTCAATATCTGCCAAAAGACAATATAATGAAAAATTGTTAAGTGTCAGTGTCGTCTTCTCATAGATTTCATCCAGCCTCCTCATCCTGGGCTGAAGACGATTGTCCTTGCTTCCATTGGCTCTACCTCCGCCAGAGCCGCCACCATTCGCGCTTGCTCCACTTGAGTAAGGGGTGAGAGCTCCCCCTGATCCTCCGCTAGGTGGTGATGGTGGCTCAGCTCCACCCATCTCGGCTTCAGCCTCTTGTCCACCTTCCTCCTCCTCATCATCAAGGAACATCCCCTTGATGCCTTTCATTGCATCATCCCAGCTCCAGCTGCTTTCTTCTTCAAACACCACATCTCTTGAGATGATGACCTTCTCAGTCACCGGGTTATACAACTTGTAAGCCTTGCTCGCCGAAGCGTAGCCTACGAAGATGCACTTCTCGCTTCTATCATCCAACTTCTTTCTCCTCTGGTCCGGGACATGGGCATAAGCCACACACCCGAAGACCCTTAGGTGCTCCACACTTGGTTTCCACCCGCACCAAGCTTCGAACGGGGTCTTGAACTTCACGCTCTTCGTTGGGCAACGGTTCAGCACATACACAGCCACCTGCACTGCTTCCGCCCAAAACTTCTTAGGCAACCCCTTGCCCTTCACCATACTCCTTGCCATATTCATGATGGTAAGGTTCTTTCTCTCTGCCACTCCATTTTTCTGTAGTGAATATGCCGCCGTCAGGTGGTGAGAGATCCCCCACTGCTTACAGTACTCATCAAACAGCCTAGATGTGTACTCCCCACCCCTATCCGTTCTAAGCACCTTCAGTGGTTGACCACTCTCCTTCTCTGCCATAGCTTTGAACTCCATGAACTTGTCTAGAGCCTCGGCCTTCTCCCTTAGAAAATATACCCAACACTTCCTGCTGAAGTCGTCGGTGAAGGTAATGTAGTACTTGCTTTCTCCTATTGAAGTAGTCTCAAACGGACCAGCGATATCCGAGTGAACTAGCTCCAGCTATCTCCGCGCTCTCCAAGACTTTCCACCCTCGAAAGTCTGCCTCTTCTGCTTTCCCTTCGTACATGCCTCACAGACCCTTTGTGGAGGCGTGATCATAGGCAGCCCTTCCACCATTTTGGAGCATGATAATAGCTCCAGGCCTGTGAACCCCAGATGGACCATCCGGTGGTGCCACAACCATGCTTCCTCTTTTCCTTCTGTCCTTGCGAGACACGCCGTCTCCTTGGCATCCATCCTCAATATAAAGAGACGATTCGTCGTCATCTTCACCTTTACTACATCCTTCCCTTCTTGGTCTTTTATAGCTAAGGTGCCATCCCGCAACAAGACATGGTAGCCCTTCTCCACCAACTGCCCAAGACTTAGGATGTTATTCCTCAAGCCCGGCACATAAAAGACATCATTGATATGCACCTTCTTCCCATTCATAGTAGTCGCAATTACTCATCTTCCTTCCACTGAAATCTTCGAAGCGTCGTCAAAACTGACCTCACCACCATTTGGTTCGAGGCTAGTGAACAACTCTTTCTCTCCACACATGTGGTTACTTGCGCCTGTATCCAAGTACCACACACCGTTACTCTCACCTCCTATTCCTTGGATGGTTAGGAACATCATCGGGTCGCCACCAGTGTTGCTTGCTTCAACATAGTGGTTGGCTTCTCCTCCCTTCCTTGGAGCCCAACATTCATAGCTCATATGCCAAAATTTGTTACAGTTGTAACATTGAATTTGTGACATATCACCTCTTCCTCTTCCTTGACCTCTTCACTCTTCCCTTCCTTGTCCTCTACCTTGGCCTCTCCCTTGGCTTCTTCCTCTTCCTCCTCCATCGTGTCTCCAACCCTGAGGTTGCTCCGCCTCCTTCTGGTTGTACTGATTTCTTCCGAAGTCTCTTCCACCTATTCCTCCTCTACCTCTTCCTTGGTAGCCTCGGCCACGCTGGCCTCCTCCTCTTCCTGAGCTTTCTCCAAAGTTAAGCTGAGTCAGGAGTGCTTTTCCCAATCTACTCGACTCCTCATCATCCTGCAGCATGCGGTACTCATGGGCTTGCAGCGAGGCAACAAGTTCATCTACCGATATCTCGGTGAGATCATGCGACTCCTCAATGGCCACTATCACATGTCTGAATTTCTTGGACATAGATCGCAGGAGCTTTTCCATGAAGCTAACATCATCTATTGTTTCCCCATTCCTCTTCATCTTATTTGTGAGTGTCCGTAGACGTGTCACGTAGTCACCAACCATCTCCGAGCTTTGCATCCTCATCACCTCATACTGGGCTCGGAGGGATTGTAACTTAACCTTCTTTACTTTATCAACTCCCTGCATGGAGCGTTGTAGTATCTCCCAAGCCTCCTTAGATGTCCCAACATCTGAGATCTTATCGAACGTCGCCTCATCCACACCTTGGTATAATATAAACAGGGCCTTCTTATCCCTCTTCTTTGCCTCTCTCAACGTTATCCTCTGCGTGTTGGTCAATGCAGCCTCTACTTCAGCAGTAGGGACCTCTACTCCATCATCTACCACCTCCCACAAATCCTTGGAGGCGAGTAGCACTCGCATCTGGATGCTCCAGTTCCCGTAGTTTGTTTTGGTCAACTTGGGGACTTGCCCCGGCATAATATTTTCCCTTTCCATCTCTTCTTCTTACAATCTTCCGAGCAACAACTTCCACGGGTCGGAACCTGCCTCTGATACCAATTGTTGCAAATGCGAATAGGCTCACACACACACCACAAAACCTTTTCAAAACACTTCAGAAACGGCGAGACCAACTTGGCGAGACCGCCAAGCCGTGAGGTTAACAACTCGCGTGAGACCGCACCCTACTCGCGGTTAGACCTCCCAACTCTCGTGGCGAGAACACTCTACTCGCGCTACCTTGACGCCAACGAGCTTCTACTCGCTTGGCGAGTCCACCAGCTAATAGCTCCCCTTTCGCGAGCTGCACACCTCCCGCGAGCACACAAGCCGCGAGCTGCACCCCTTTCACGAGCTGCACTCCCCTCTCGAGTGCAACAGACCGCGCGGCTACACCTCCTGTCTCGCTCGGCAAGACTCTCCGGCCTGCTCGCATTCTGGCTTGCCCGGTTAGAAAAACAAACCGCTCGGACAACTCTCTAGCGCTGCAGCGCTCCCCTTTCTCTCTCTAAACAGAAACAGGAATTTGGGAGCTTATCTCTCCATTTCATCAATCTACAACAAAATACTTACAAGCCTATTTATAGGCAAACAAAACAAAGGAAAACATGACAAGTGTCTTGCATAATAAATATCACCAACATCTCAACTACCCTCTTAAATGTCTTCACTATCCCATGCATTTAAAACATAAAAAATGTAACCCCCCAAACCTAGTGGGCCCGGTCAACATGTCAATTTCCAACAAGGAGGAGGAGGAGGAGGAGGGCTGCACATGAAGAGGAGCAGGGGGTGGAGGAGGGGGGGCAGGTCAACCGCCAGACAATGGCGTCCCCGGTGGGGGTAGGCCGGAGGCGAACTGGCAGGGCCACCGCTTCCCGTGAACCTCCGGATTAGTGCCTACCCCGCCGACTGAAATCAGGATTTTTTTATATATAAATGGCGAAGCTCACGGTGGGCCTTGCCGGTTCTCCTCCGACCTACCCCCGTCGGTGTCGCCGGCGTCCGGCGATCCCGACGATGGGGTCCGGTTAGGCCGCCGCCTCCGCCGGCGGACGGATTGTGCAGGTAGCCGTTGCCGCCGCGTCCTCCTCCACCGGACCACCGCCACCGCGTCCTCCTCCATCGGATCGTCACTTACCTCTCTACCTCCCGTCCTCCCCACAAGCGGCGATGGCGTTGCACGATGGCGAAACCCCCACCGCTTAGCTCTCTACCCACGCCTGCACGATGGTGAAACCCCGCCTGCCCGGCGGCGAAACCCCGCCTGCCCGGCGGCGAAACCCCGCCTGTACGGCGGCGAAACTCCGCATGCACGGCGGCGAAACCCCGCATGCACGGTGGCGAAACCCCGCATGCAGGGCGGCGATGGCGTTGCAGCCATTTTTTTTATTTTACCGCGAACACCAGCTGGGTGGGGGAGGGGCAAAACTGAAAGATCGAATGTAACGGACATGCAAGCACACTGTAGTAATGTTGTTTTTGCATATATCAGGAAATTTTATGATTGAATATTTGCATGTGCATTACACAAATTGCGATCGGAACGTATGCATTTCACCCGGTGAGGATGTCGCGTTGAGCATATCTGTTGCGGCCAAACTTGACGTCCCAGCTGCACAGGAATAATCTGGACTGTCTTAGCTCTTGGAACGGTCGAGCGCGCACAAAGTCAATGAGATAGCTTAATCGTACACATGAAGTTTTAACGTGGAAAAACCCCTTAACTGGGTAAAAAACCACGCGACCGGGTCTGTGGAGGTCAAAGTCCACTATTTGCTCGCGACTACAATCTCTTTGCTGAATCGAGGGCGACATGTCGCTCCTCGTTACAATTTGGAGGAGAGAGAACACTTTGCACTTGGCGGACGACGAACTGTCACGTTTGGTGTCTTCTACAAATTACACACGGTGACGGTGGGTGTTTCTGAGTGTCGCGATGGATCTGAGCGCAAGAATGGAACACTTGAAATTGCGCTGATAGGGACTTTCGGGAAGTTATGAGATAAGCTTCGTTGGAAGGCTCAAAGATGTGTTGAACGCCACTCGAAGATGGTTGGAATGTGACTTGAGGATGGCTCAAATGCGGCTTGAAGGTGGCTTGAATGCTGCTCGTAGGAGGAATCCGGCAAAATCGGGAAATGTCCCGGTCTTGATCGGAAAATGTCCTGGCTAAGCTTGACAATTGAGTTTGCATCATCAAAGGGAGGCTGTGATCACCAACAACCCTCATGTTGATGGAGATGGTTGAGTGCTTGGGTTGCAGCCCGGACGATGCAAGTGAGGCCACAATGATCCTTGTGTGGTCCAGAGTGGGTCGGCATAGAGTCATCACAACGAACCTCAGCTCCTCGCTAATCAAACAATGATCCCGCATATAATCCAGAGACTCCATGTACTCCGCAAGTCTGGTAGCCTTCAGCTCTGACACACGACTATCAGAAGATAACACCTCAACTTGAGTCTTCGCAACACAAGCTGTCTCTAAACGAGAAGTCTCCTCTTGGGCAAGCTTCAACAATTGTGCAGTTCTTTCCACCAGAGATTTTTCCACCTCCAAAGAAGCTTGAGTCTCTTCCAATTCGGCTTTCAGCTCCGATCCAATCCGGCAAAATCTGGAAATGTCTCGGTCATGATCATCCCTCAGAGTGGCAAGCGAGCCCGCCGCCGCCCGAAACTCCTCCTAAAGGGCCAGATACTTGTCTTTCAAGCTCGCGTAATGATTATTCCAAGTAACGATAATTTGAACCTGTGGCTCAATCTACAATAGAAAAGATAGAGGAAAGATCAGTACAAACGCAACAATGAAGGAGAACCAGACATAATTAAACTCACTTACAACTTCATTCATCGCCTTCAAAGAAGAAGACAACCTTGGAGCAGCCGCCTCCGCAGGAGGAGCCCGGGGGGCAGAACATCCGAGCACCTGTACCTCGAAAGTAGGCCCGCCTCGACCATCAGAAGGAGTAGTCTTACCCTGAGAAACCGAACAAAGCACCGTACCATCGCCACCACGAGTGACTGCAGTGGTCTTCCTCTTCCGACCGCAATCCGAAGATGTCTCGGTAATCAGCCCAAAATCCGAAGTAATGTCGCACCGCAACAAGCGTTTCTCTTCCAAAAACGAAGAAATACTGAACAGACGGTTCGCCAACTCACGGGGCTCTGAAAATCCTAACATTGAGGAAAACTCCCGCACTTTTCCCTTTTGGTGACGACAACGATCAGACAATACATTCCATAGCTCGGGCAAGCCCCAAGAATTCTTGATGTAGCCAAATAAAGGATTTCCATGACGATGGTCCTTCCGAGTCTCAAAATCAAGCTAACACTTATTGCTATGAATTTTCACACGTTCACCACCATCAGAACGATTGTCGCACCAATCTCGGAAGTAGTCCAAAGAGAGTTTCTCGCCATGTTCATGAAAGAAGACAATCAATCACATGAGGCGTACTACCCGCAAGTGAGTATACTGGGAAATCGGCACTCCAAAATATTTCAAAATCTCGATCACTTCCTCGCATGAGCGGAATCAGAAACCCGATCTCAAAGTAATCTCGCAGATCGTTAACTAACCGCGAGGAGGATTTGGACCCTCTCTTTGACACGCGGTATCTTCACTTCAAGCTCGGCAGACAGACCAAACTGTCTCCTCCAAATCGCAACCTAATAATCGGTAAGGGAGGAACGTAGACGCATTGGTCTTGCGGTACGCATCAAACCCTAACATAAAATGTAAGATCGGTCCTAGATTAAAAATCTACAAATCAAACATTTTTTTGCCCCTGTTGTGCGCTTAAAGGCATGTCGCGCAGTAAAACCAAAACCATACGACGCGCCCAAATATGCATGCACAAGCAACCAAGCGCACACGCGTCCTAACGCGCACACACCGGGGGACGCAATCACGCAAGCGCCCGCGCACGGTGAGGCGCGCAAGCCCGCACACGATTGGGCATGCGCGCGCCGACGCGCGAACATACACACACGCGGTCAGGCGCGCATGCGCGATCAGGCGCGCGCGCGCCCGCACGATCATGCACGCACCCGCCCGCACGATCAGGCGCACACCCGCACACGCTCCTGCACGCGCGCGTGTGCCAACTGTCTTCTTCGGGTGCATTCACCGCGTCTCCCTCTCCTCCTTGACATATTCTAACATGTTTATCTGAGTTTGCAGGGCGCCGCTATCCGCAGTCCCAAGCCTTTCACCGTTCGCCATCGTCGCCACCGTAAAAAAATGAGCAAAGAAAGATCCTTATTTTTCTTCGTCCGAGCCGGTCTCTTGCAATAAGGATGTGTGAGGTAATTCTTAAGAATGAGATCCATTTTATAAGTATAGTTGCGCACATAACCACACACCCATGATCTCCACCTCAAAAGTAGTGGGATCATGAGTTTGACCGCACACACGATCACCGTGCCCGATCCCCCCGAGCACCGATCTCATCACGCGTAATGGATGAACCGCTACGGGCGCCGCCTTTCCGGCGGCGGCCGGCCGGCCTCCTCCCCGGACGCCGGCATCCCCCCTCCTCTCACCACGCCGGCCACCGGCGCGTGGCGGAGGGGGACGGCCCGGCCGCCGCTCCCCCTCGGCGACTGGCCGCGACAGAGCAAGCAGTCGGGAGGGCGGCTCCCCCTCGGCCGCCGGCTGCGACTGAGAGAGCGGCCACCCAGGCCACTCTCCCTCGGTCGCCAGCCGCGGTCGAGAGAGAGGCCGCAAGGGCCGCTCCCCTTCGGCTGCAAGCCGCGACCGGACGAGCGGCCGTGCGGGCCGCTCTCTCCCGACCGCTGTCAGGAGAGCGGTCGTGCAGGCCGCTCCCTCCCTCGGCCGCCAGCCGCGACCGAGAGAGTCTCCGCACCAGCCGCTCATCCTTGGTCGTCGTTGGCGTTCCTCCCCTCGCCGACGAATTCAGCGGCGAGTTCGCCGGCCGCCCGTGGAGTTCTGCCCCCGCCGTCCGATCGTTTGAGGTCATTCCCCACCGTCCGATTCGTGTGTAACCACCACTAACCACAGGGTTAGTGGGGGAATTTAATTAATAATTTAATAATTATTTAGGGTGCAGATAGCGGGATTAAATAACATAAATGCGCACCCTTAAATTATGAGAAAAATATTAATTTCGGGCGGTTAAGCTGTGCGGATAGTCGCGTAACCACCATAACCATCCCGTAGAGTCTATAAAAGGAGGCTCAAACCTCCTCATTTCTCACTTTTTTTCCTTTGAGTCTTCTTCTTCCTCGATCAGGTCGAAGCTCTGCCGGATTCCTCCTATGAGAAGCACCCGAGCTGAACTCAAGCCGCACCCGAGTCACATACGGGCCAAGTTGAAGCCGTCCAACGAAACTCAATCTCTCCATTTCCAAGTGGCATCTGCAACCGCAAGTCCAGGCTCTCCGCTCCCACGTCCAAAATCAACAAGACGCTCTGCGAAGCTCATCAATGCAAAGTGCAACTTGTAACAAACTCCCGACGCGATGGTCTGTTGTCCGCCGTGTGTCGAGTGTTCTCTCCCCTCAAAACTTTAACGAGAGGGGGTCTGTCAACCTCGATTTCACAAACAAGCTGTTACAGTAAGGAAATAATGGATTTTGACTGGCATAGATCCGGTCACGTAGTTTTTACCCGGTTGAGGGGTTTTCACGTTAAAACTTCATGTGTACAATCGATCTACTTTATTGACTGTACGCGCTCGCCCGTTCCGAGAGATAAGGCGGTTCAGGTTATTCCGATCCGACTAGGACATCGAGTTAGACCGCAACAATCATATTATTATTAAAATACTATATACATATAACATATAGGCTTCATTTGTTTCGGCGGTACGCGCTCGGCTCTTTAAATATGGAGAATATGATTGAAATTGAACAACCAAATTCTTCATATTTGAAAAACCTATTACAATAGGAATCTCTAAATATAGAGATTGTCATTGGAGATGGTATAAGTCTCTAAATTTTTATTTTAAATAGGTTCATAGATCAACTTTTATTATTATGTTTTTGAATTGTATTTAGATAATAGGTATTGAAACATAGAATATACTAATTAATTATGGAAATATATTCCCTATCAAATGTTCCTATTTTATTTTAAGAAACTAGCATCTTCGAACGGTCTTCGTATGTTCTCGATGCGTCGCTGCATGCTTCGCCCGCAATGAAGCGGGCTTCGCCCGCAATGAAGCGGGCTTCGCCCGCAATGAAGCGGGCTTCGCCCGCAATGAAGCGGGCTTCGCCCGCAATGAAGCGGGCTTCGCCCGCAATGAAGCGGGCTTCGCCCGCAATCAAGCGTGCTTCGCCCGCTTGACCTCCCGGCGGGCTTCGCCCGCCCCAGGCGGGCGAAGCCTAATTACAAAAGTATTTAAAAGCATTTTAATAATTTTAATAATTATAAAAATATATTAATTATTAAATTAATTATTAAATAAAAAAGAAAAAAACCCAATCGCGCATCCCGCCCCCCACGACCTCACCCACGCCGCGGCCGGCGCCCTGCCCGGCGCCCCCCGGGGGGTTCGCCGGCCTCCGGCGGCGGCAGAGCCTGGCGCTGGACTGCGCTGCGGGAGGGGGCGGGTATCGGGTTTTCAAGCCAGATGAACAGTGTTGTTTTTTAAGATTTGGCTAATTGCAGGCCACACTTTATAGATCCAATGGTCAGAAGCAATTTTTTGGAGATCAGACGGTCCAGATGAGTTTCATGGTGTGCTCCAAATATACTTATTGTTTTATATAATAAAGATATATTTCATATTCAAGTATAAAATGTACTCATTAATTGTGTATATCCTAGGAAATATATTAGACGAGTTAAATCTTAGGAAAAATGTTCTGTGCGATACCCCCACGGAGAGGACTGTGGGGGAAGTTAAAATTCTCATATGATTTTTATTTTTTCACAAAATAAGTCATGCAATTTTGATTTATGTATTTTTACGCTCATTTTAAGTACCCATATGACTATATTTTGGAGTAAAAATACAACTGTAAAAAGGTGATGTTGCAATGAATGAAAATTCAGTTCTATTTTTGAATTAAAATCCAGTCCATTTTTACAATAAATGAAAATCTAGTTGTATTTTTGAACTAAAAAAATGTCCCACACCGATCTCTCATATGCTACCCGTACAAAAAATTTTCTCTAGAATCAATATGACAGTCACAAAGAAAAAATATTGATATTTAATGTTATTATTTATTATAAAAGTAATTATTATTATTATTATTTGGTGTGAATTATGACCAAGATGCTATATATGACTTAAAAATGATAATTTAAAATTACTTTTATAATAAAAAATAATATTGAATATTGTGGTTAGCATTATGGCTCCGTTTGGCACGGTGATCACGGTCATAAACACATGAGTTAAACCGTCATTCGTTAAGTATCACCTAACAAACATCATCTGTTTGAACATAAAAGTGATTGAAGTTTCTTAGGTGGGCGTTAACGAATGACAATTTAACCGCTATGTTCATGACCACCACCACCGTGCCAAACGGAGTCTATTTCACCGCCTTAAGACCGTCGCATCATCTAACCATTAACAATGTAACAAAAAGTAGTTTAGAGATTTATCTGAAAAATTGCCTAATATTTATGCCTAGATGAGAAAATAAATGTTTGCAGACTCATAAGGCTCTAATTGGCACTGATGGGAAGGGAGACGAACACCACTTGCATGTCTAATTAGAGGTATGGGGAGGCCTCTATGAAAGGAATAATTTTTGGGTTTGGGTAGCATTCACAGAGGAAGGAGCGTGAATTGGGATGACTGTTTTGTTGGGATATAACACGACAAATGTCTTCTAGACACAACCAATTTAATACAGGGTATACAAGTGCATAAATCTGAATAAAAGCGATGCATGCGTAAATACTACAACTGCAATAATAGTACATGAAGAAATGTACCGACGTCCGTTACTAAATACACCGCGGAGGAGCCAGACTCGCTCGATCCGCTAAAGAGAATAATTTGGACGACAATCCTCTAACACAGCGGACAGACAAGGTTCATGAGAACCTTCGTCGTCTTGTGACGATTAAACCACCCGCCACTACCGGAGAAGTACCGTCGAGGTCAACTGCACTCACGCACGTCATCGACGCCAAGTTGCACCACCAGAGACAATCACCACCTTGGTTCGGGATTCGGAGCCACCATCTGCACGAAGCACCCACTGCATATAGCAACAACTGCATCAAGCAACTCTGCATGTAGCACCACCTCAGTTTGAGGCATTAGCCGACCTGCTCCAGTTGGCTCATCTCTGTTTGGCTAAACCCGTGAACGTCGTCGCAACATGATCGTAGAAACTGACTCGCATAATTCTAGTGCAAGAAGGACGATCCTCTGCACCACCATAACAATCTACCATATCGGTCGCAGAAATCATGGGTACACCACCACACATCATGGTCCCCATCAACCGGTACAATCAACCACATTGCACAACTCTCCTGAGCATGATACACCCTCACTCCACCATCTGAACTCCACCTCGGGTCACCCAATTGTAGCCACTTGAATCCAATACGGTCAGTGATTTTGAACATCTAGCTGTCAAAGTCGCACAAACTCTCGGTGAGGGCAAGGACCTCATCACTCTGCACCCTGATCCTGCTGTCACCATGTCCGCACCCTGGTCTCGATAACCTTTTGCACGCTGCGAACTCGATCTCCTGTATGACTGCACTGTCTGCACTGCTAAAATACCATACTCTACTTTGGCTCAGATCGAGATCGTGTTCTACTCATTCTCTTGCCAAACTGTCTCACCTTACCCATCCGCTGCTGCCAAGATGTGATTGCCCCCAGGAATAGGGTCCACTAACATCTATCTGAATAACACTGTGATCCTGACCTCCACCAGCTCCACCGTATCCTTCTCATACAAGAGCATCGTCACTAAGGCTGGGTAAAAAAAGTGAGCGAGGTAAGAACTGAAACAGGTCTTCACATCTTCCTCCGTCTCTACACCAGCTGCCTCTAACTGACACAGAAACCGTCTGAACACGCATTGTGTTCCCACAGATAATCACCTCCCTGTAACATATTCTCGGTTATTATGATCATCTCATGCAGTACCATCTGTCATTGATCAAACTCGCCACTGTCACGCTTATTCAACGAAACACTGCCTTGATTCACATTTTTCGCTGTCATGGTTGTCCTACGACACAATCAGGAGACCTGATTAATTCAAAAGTCTGATTTAAAAAGATGGGGAGCTGACCTAGTCGTCCCCCACCACAGTCAAACCATTACATGAATCTCCAATCAATCGCCTATGAACCTCCCTCAGATACCGCTTGTTGGGATATAACGCGACAAATATCCCCCAAACACAACCAATTTAATATAGGGTATACAAGCACATAAATCTAAACAAAAACGATGCATACGTAAATACTACACCGCGGAGGAGCCGAACTCGCTCGATCCGCATGATAGAATAATCTGAACTGCAATCTGCTAGCACATCGGACGCACAAGATTCATCGAGAACCTTTGTCGTCTGATGACGACCAAACCACCCGCCATCACCGGAGAAGCACCGTCGAGGCCAACTGCACTCACACACGCTATCGACGCCAAGTCGCACCACCGGAGAGAAACACCATCAAGGTCACTACACTCCCGCAGGCCTTCGCCGTCATGCCTGCATCGCAGAAGAGAAACTCCGTCAAGGCCACTGTACCACTGCAAGCCTTCGCCGCCACGCCCGCATCGCCTCATCTACTCCAAGACCGGTAGAGATCCTCTCCTCCATAACCGATGGATATTTCTTCCAAAGCCGGTGGATACGTCGAGAGTCCCACACGAGAGAAATGCACTGCCGCCATCTCACGTTGTTGCAACAAGTCACCAATGGCAACCACCAACGACATCCAATAGGGATCTCCCGCCCCTTGTGGCACCAAAAGTGAGACAGCTGTGGCGGCTCCTCCCTCCAACGCTAGCAGGGGTGGCAGTTCTTCTCCCCAAACGATTACTGCTCCTCCAACGTGAAAGGTAAAAGGTGGCTTCTTAAGAAGTGGCTTTTTTATTCACGTAAACCGGGAATCTAATTCCCATATATGTGTATATCTTTCACTATTATAAGAGAAAAGTTGTCTTTGGTGAAACATTCAAAAATATCAATTATGTCCTCATTTTTATATTTTAATGACTTGATATATATTATAATCAATTTCAAAAAAATTAAAATACAATGTCCATTCAAGTAATAATACTATCAAAAAATTAGAAATAATGATGAAAATTCATTTAAATTCAAAAAAAAATTTTAGTAGAGCTCCTACACCTAATATGGTATGTTGTCATTAGGCATGTCAGCGGTCTATTCAAGAAAAATTGTAATTAGATATATCAATGGTATTTTCGAGGTGATGAGATTAAATCAATCAACTTTATTAAAGTCAAATTAATATTTTTAGGTCAAAACATATATTGTTTTGCAAAATAAAAATTGTAATATTTATGTATATTTTTTACGGTCATTTTAAGTACTCATATGTAGTATATATATTGTTATTATTATTGTTATATTTATATTTATATATATAAATATAAATATATATCTTTCACTATTATAAGAGAAATTGTCTTTGGTGAAACATTCAAAAATACCAATTATGCCCTCATTTTTATTTTTTAATGACTTGACATATATTATAATCTATTTCAAAGAAATTAAAATACAATGTCCATTTAAGTAATTACACTATCAAAAAACTATAAGTAATGATGAAAATCTATTTAAATTCAAAAAGTTTTTTAGTAGAGCTCCTACACCTACCATGGTAGGTTGTCATTATGCATGTCAGCGGTCTATTCAAGAAGGTTGGCATGAGTCATATCAGTGGTATTTTCAAGGTGATGACATTAAATCAATCAACTTTATTAAAGTCAAAATTAATATTTTTAGGTCAAAATCAAAGTTTTGAGAACCGGACCGGAGATCGAACCGGTGAGTTCAAAGGTTCAAGGTCCGACCGGTCCAACCGGTCGGACCGGGGTCGAACCGTTTCTCCGTTATATATATAACAATATTAAAAAATAAAAATGTTTGATGTTATTTATTAATAAATATGATTAGATATATTATATATATAATATAGTTCTTATTTTTTTTAACATAGATACATTGGTTTGGTGGAATGAGGCTTTGAAAATATCTTTTAGGTGTTTGGTTCGAATCCTGCCAGCCCCATTTTAATCCGAATTTTTGTCCGCCCGGTTTCGGGGAACCGGCCACGGTTCCCGGGTTTCCGGTTGACCCGCCCGGTTCTCCGGTTTTCGGGCGGTTCATGGATAGTCCGGTTCTTGGACATGGACCAGACCGGATAGGTGCCCGGTCGGCGGTCCGGCCGGTCCGGTCCGGTTTTAAAAAGCTTGGTCAAAACGTATATTGTTTTACAAAATAAAATTTGTAATATTTATGTATATTTTTTGCTGCCATTTTGAGTACTCATATGTTTATGTTGCGGCAAAACCCGCCTTGATGGGGCGGGCGAAACCTGTTGTCGTCGGTCGGGTAGTGTCAACCATGACCATAAGCGCGAAGCCCGCCACGACTGGGTACTGTCGCGCGGGACAAGAGGGCCGGAGGCCCATGCCTGTCACTCGTATATATATATATATATATAACACTTTTTCCATGCAAGAGAGATCTATATTGAGAGAGAGCAATATCTCATTGAGTCATTAATATGGTTGGCATTATCATTATGATGGGATTTTTTTTTTATTTCCATAGATCTCATTCTCTCTCTATCAAGAGAGAGAAAACTTACTAGCATGACGTTTTCAAAGGAGATGGATTCGGATCAGAACCAAAACATAACGTGCTTGATTTTAGATCTGACCATCAACAATAAATGGAGAAAAGAAAAAAAATAGACGAGTATATGCTAGATCGGACGACGAGTAGGATTGATCCAATGGCGAGATCGCAACTCGCGCTCCTTCCTCTGGGAATGCTACCGGGCCCAAAAATTATTTCTATGAATGACGATATTTCGCCATTTGTAGGGGGTTGTGGCTGAGAAGAGTGGGAACATGCGTGGAAAAACAGACACCTGATGGACAACGATGACGTTCACTGCAATTGCATCGAAAAATATGCAAACGCTAAATTTGGTACGTATAACACAACGTGCGGGTGAAGATCTGACTGTTCGATGCACCAAAATACGGTTGTATTTGGAATTCAATAATACGATTGTTTTTTGCTCAAAATCCAATAGTGGTCCGTAGTGGATGTGCGGATTGAACGCCCAGATCTTCACCTGCACGACATAAAAATACAAAAAAAATCCCAAACAGAGTCATAGTTTAAATTTAGGTTAAAGTTGAAATTGTTTTATTAATTGTGGCATTTTACATCTTTGAAATAATGGGATTTGACACTTTGCACCTCAAATTCTTTAAAAATTAATATTTTGCACCTCCAATTACCGATTTCTGACACTTTGTATACTCATGCCAAATTTCAAGGATATTTAGCTCAGGGCAACACCAAAAATGCACAATCAAGGTATTTAGGTCACAGAACACCAAAGTCGAGGTGCAAAGTGTCAAATTAAGTATTTAAATATCTTTGAATATACAGATCAGTTCAAAAATTTAAAAAAAAATATTTTTTTTGTAAACAGTTTATATATCAATTTATTAATTAGACATTACAAAAAGTTTAAATTCAAGATATAGAGATGCATTGAAACCCAAAAAATATTAGCAAATGTCATTTCTTCCGATCAATAATCGTCAATGGAGTAAATCCTGCAATAAAAATATAATTTTTTTGATGAAGTGCCTGAGAATGTCCGACTGTAGTGTAGTAGAACAAAATTTTCAACTAAACATTTTGTAATTATAATGTCCGACTCCTTAGCCTGAGAACAAAATTAGCAAGGGAGCGGAGGAATCAGGATAGACCGAAGCTTGGGAAAATACCGACAAACAAAAGTTCTAACAATTTTTTTCAAAGAACAACCGATGGTCGCCTGAGAGGATGAAGACAAAGTAAGGGTAAATAACAAGAGAGTCGTCTGGAGGAGGAATGGTGTCTGAGCTGCCGTCAGAGGAAGAACCGGGGCCGACGTCTCGTCGTCTGGAGGAGGACTGCCGTCGGGGCTGCCGTCAGTCGTGTCACTGACAAGGTGTGTCATCGCCATCAAGAGCGAGGGTGGGGAGGAATCTGGATAGACCGAAGCTTTTTTTGCGGACAGCTAGGGTTTGAATTAGTTCTAACTTACTTTTAGTTTTTTATGGACGGTGTTATTGGAAAATACATTTGCGCTAATGGCAGCCATTGCTAACGACATATCGTAAAATTTTAATTATAGACCATTATGTTAATGACAAAGCAGGAGAAAAATATAAAATAAGACGTGAGAAGAAAACTCATTATCACCATTTTTATTGTTAATATCCATCTACTCTCACACCATCATTTTTTACTTAAGAAAACTCATCATCACTGAAATCTTCAACGTACTATATTAGCAATTCAAATCCAGATTTTGTCTTTTTTGTTATTTTTTTTACAGAAGTTTCTTCATATTTCGATCGCCCGCCATCATTCTTTCACTCTAAAATCTGAGTGAATCCATTTAGTGTCATTAGGTTTTCCTCCATAAGCAACCCTAAAAAAATCCAACATTTAGTATCATTTGAGGCAAAGCCAAAAAAAGCCTAAAAAATCCATCCCTAAATCTTGAGAAAAGGGGCATGAAATCTAAAAAAAATAGATGTGAAACTCATCAAATAAACAACCCAAAAATAGGAATGAAAAAAGTTGGCATCCAAGCCGAACCTGAGACAGAGGAAGGTGGAAGCGGTGGAGGCGTCAGGTGGGCTTGAAGGGCAGGAGGAAGTCCGACAGAGCTTGCAAGGGGCGGCGGTGGCGACCTGGAGAGGGATGGCCGCGACCTGGAGTGGGAAGACGGCGTGTGATCGGAGGCAGGGAGGACGATCCCGATATCGGCTTGAAGGCCGGGAGGAAGTTCAACGGAGCTTCCAAGGGGCGGCGGTGGCGTCCTGGAGCGGGAAGGCAGCGACCTGGAGCGGGAAGGCGATGGAGGATCGGAGCCGGGGAGGACGATCCCGGTATCGGTTTGGGGAGGTAAATCCATCGGGTTTTTAGGATTGGGCTGTCTTTAGGTTTTAAAATAGAGGAAAAATTTGGATGAGATTTTTAATAAATGTGGTTTGTCAATATTTAAATGAGGTTTGCCTATAAAATTATCTTTTTTTATATGATTTATATATAATATTTCAAAATAGCTGAAAAAATTCTAAATATTAATTTATATATAGCCAACTTTAATTTAACTATAACAACTCTCTATTAAAAATTTAAAATACAAAATGTCTAAATCCCTTGTTTTGGAGGTGCAAACTGCAAAATGCCAAAACTCAAAAAGGCAAAGTTCTTTTGGTGTGAATGAAAGATTTGATCATTTGAACATAATTTAATAAAAATAATAAAAAAATAGATTCCCCACTTTATAACGGCTGTCTTATTCTCCTCACGCGCCCCTCAGAGCAGAGAGAAGTGCTGAGGTCTAGAGAGAGAGAGAGGGAGAGTTGTGAAATGGGGTCCGGCAGAGGGAGATTTGTCTCTCTCATGGCGCTGTTATTACCGGCGATATGCGTTTCTCCGGCGGCGGAAGCGTCTTGCTCCGACGGAGGGGCGGCGATATTCAACTTTGGGGATTCAAATTCGGACACTGGAGGACTCTCTGCGGGGCTCGGCTACATATTCCCTCTTCCCCATGGCCGCGTCTTCTTCAACCGCTCCAATGGCCGCGTCTGCGACGGCCGCCTTACCCTAGATTTCCTCTGTTCGTTCTCTCTCTCTCTCGATTTCTCCCCCCTTTTCCATCTAATTTGGGATTTTTGAAATCTTTCCAAAAATGATTTTATAATGCTAAGTTTGGTTTTATCAGAAAATACTTATCCGTTAATTATTTATTTGGTATGTTATTATTATTTTTTATTTTGCAACAATATCTTTTTTTGGCTGATTAATTCATTTTTTTTTTGAAGAAGTTAGTTTCCAAAGTATGCCGTAACTGGACACACATGGGATATTGCACAAGGGCCCCCCCTGTCTCCTCGCATATTTTTACCGTGTGTACGGGATTTACAAGCTGCAGCAAGAAGCACACATTTTTTATTATAGGTAGATAATTTTGTCTATAGGAGAGAGTAGAAAAACATATAAATTTTAAAAAACTGATTTTTTTTAACAGAGTAGTAAAATATGAAAGTGAATCTTTAATCCGAGGGGGTTTTAACTTTGGCGATTGTTAACCGCAACCGGTAATTGGCTAGTCGCACCTCAAAATATTTCAATTTTTCGCGCCTTTTCGAATTAGACCTTGTACATGCAATTTCAGAAAAAATGTTCAGCACGAAAGTTGTTGATATCTACAACTTTCGTGCTAAACACTTTTCCTGAAATTGCATGTACAAGGCGTATTTCGAAAAGGCGCAAAACCTCGGCATATTTCCAAATTACGCCTTGTACATGCATTTTTAGGAAAAGTGATTAACACGAAAGTTGTAGATCTCGTCGATATCTACAACTTTCGTGTTGAACACTTTTTCTGATATTGCATGTACAAGACGTATTTCGAAAAGGCGCGAAAAATTGAAAAATTTTGAAATATGATTAGTAAATTAACGGATTGCGATTAACAATCACCTTAACTTTTTAGTATAGTATAGATGTCATAACATTTTCCAACGGATAGTGCATGGGAGAATGATACGGGTGAGATATGAAAAAATGCTTTTTATTAAAAAAATAATGTTTTTATTAAAAATTTTATGCAGGATATTAATTAGGAATATTTTAGAAACATTTTAAGTTTTTATGCATAAAATAAATATTTTAAAAACAATATCCTGTTGGACATCGGGCTTTGTTTAAATCTGGCAGTACATCACATTTTTTCTGGGCGCTGCTATCCGCACCGCAGTTTTGGCTATTCGCACCGCAGTTTTTCTTAATTTTTCGTGGTGAACATTTTTCCTAAAAATGTATGTATAAAGTGTATTTCCAAAAGGCGCGAAACCTGAACGTATTTCACAAGTACTCCTTGTACATGCATTTTTAGGAAAAGTGTTCAACACGAAAGTTGTAGATCTCGTCGAGATCTACAACTTTCGTGTTGTACACTTTTCCTAAAAATGCATGTACAAGACGTATTTCTAAAAGACACAAAAAATTAGGAGAAAGTGCGGTATGAATAGCCAAAACTGCGGTGCGGATAGCAACAACTTTTTTTTTTTTGGATTTTGCTGACGGTGTGATAACATATTGGACAAACAAGATCTCACCCGCACGATTCTCCAACTATCCGCCATGAAACACTTCCCACGGAGAATTCTTTGCAGGACTCATAACTATTAATATGATATATCAATTATTTAAAATATCTATTTAATTTATTTGATTTATATATTTAAAGTATGTTTTAATTTTTTAATTATATTAATGATGAACCAAAGATAATTATATAGGAAAAGTGGGGTGTAGATAGCCCACCTTCCATGATGCTCACTAACTTAGTGGGATCATGGGGCCAACTACTGCGCACAAACCCCACTACGCGCACCACCCGTACGACGACACGCAACCGGCCACCGATGTCGTCATCACCGGCGCCGGGCGGCCCCTCTCCCGGCCGGCCTCGATGAGGCCTGCACCGGGCGGCTCCGCGCCCGGCCGGCCTCGGCGAGGCCGGCATGGGGCGGCTCGCTCCCCACCGACAATAAAATGTGAATGTATGCAAGCAAAACTGGCAATAAAATGCGAATGTGTGGTCATACAAATTTTTTTTTTGAAAAATTAAAATGCTATGTGAGATTTCTATTCTACGCAGGGCGGATTCCGAAACTTAGAAATTTTTTGGAACTCGACTCTGATACCAAATTGATGCAGGACGGTGCGTAGGGTTTGCGCGCATGTTGGCTTTGTTCTAGGAAACCTTAAATGCGTTTCCGTTTGGAGTTTTCGACGTAGCGTTCACTGACAAAATTCGGGCGAAAATCCAACAATAATCTGTTATCCTACGAGAAAATATATAGACACACACAAAACAGGAGAAAAAAACAGTTACTCACAGAAAGTGACGTCTTTCCGCAATCGAAGTTGACGACGATCATACGAGGAATTCCTCGTCACCTTTGATCTCTCATTCCAAAGTCGGCTGTTGGCGCAGACGGGTACCACTGAGAAATTTCACTCACTCTCACATGAAAGTGATTCCACGGAAGCTCAATCGCTCAACCCTACACAGAAGCCACAAACTAAACAACTTAAAATTCACTCGCTCCCACACAAATGGCTCCACGAAATCTCTAAGCACAAGAAAAATGAATTCCTCACTATCAATCCTAAATCACTCTATTCACTAGCGCCAACACAAAATCCACGTAATCTCTAACACAAGAACTAAAATTCTCTCCTAATCTTACTCACAGTAGGCTAGCAACTATCACCTACAGAACAACAAGCTCTCACTGTTTTTCTTCAACCTCCTCTCAACGGGAAGCCAAACAGCACAATATCCAAATATTTAATCACTCTCTAAACTCCTACAGCAACATTAAACTCACTGTTCATCCTCTTCTCAACGGAAAGCAGCAACATGCAATATATTTTCATCAATCACCCAAAAAAATAAACATACAGATAACCCTTTATATATGGTTCAGGCAAAAACAGAACAAAAACTAAAACTAAAATTAAACAAGGAACCGACCATGGCCGAGTTTGAACAGGACGTAGAAAACACGGGGAGAGGAGATCGTGGACATGGATCTGCAACCATAGCTTTGTAAGGGAGGGGACATAGCTGCGGTTGCGGGAATCGTGGCCGTCCTGGTCTATCAAGAGGGTTGAGTTGGCCGCAACAATTACTTTGTTATATTTACTATTGTATTATATTATAAATAGATGAAAAATGTAATTATGTATTATATTATTGTAAATAGGTGTGGTCGGGTGCTAGCGGTCAACCCCACACACACACACACACACACACACATACACACACACACACACACACACACACACACACACACACACACCACACACACACACACACACACACACACACACACACACACACACACACCACACCACACACACATCACTCCTATAACACACACACACACACAATAGTTATCCCAAATAGGATCTAATGAGGAAAACAATATTTTGCAGGGCTCTTTAGATAATTTAGAATCCTGAAACTTTTTTTCAAATATGAAATTTGTTAAAGGTGAGCAGTACCTACATTGTTTATACGAAGATTAGCATAAACAATAGCATAATTTAAAAAACAAATTATGATTTCCATCTACAAACATCCAGATGAGCCCTTATGATTTCCAGCAAGAGGAAAGTATAATGCAACAAATAATGAGTACCATTTTTGTTCAAATTAAATTTGGTGTGTATTGTATTTTCAATACAAGTATAAAATGTGAATTTATGGTGCTTCATTTAAATATATTTGCAGGTGAAAGCTTGAAAATGAGCTACCTTAGCCCATATCTGGAATCTCTTGACCCTGATTTCAGAAATGGAGCAAACTTTGCAGTCATTGGATCTGCAACACAACCCAGAAACCAGCCCTTCTCTTTATTCATCCAGGTGCTTCAGTTTTTCCGGTTTAGATCGAGGTCTCTGGAACTTAATGCACAAGGTAAATGCATTAACTCTTTTATGAATTCTGGTTATCTTCAATTTAAGTTTATTGGAAAAGCCCATGTAAAAGGGCTCATTATTGAGCCCTCTTTCTTTATTTCTCTCTCCTTCTTTAGTCCCACATCATGTATATGATTCATTTTTCTCTCCTCTTTCCTATATATTTGTATTCTCCCCTTGTATTTTGATACTGAAATAATACATACAAGCTTTTGAGTCATTCTCTACATGGTATCAGAGCCAATCGGTGCCTCCTGCGGATTCAGACCTCTATCCGCCCGGCGACCTGCGGTTTCCGCGGTCTGACTGTTCCTGTCCGCACCTCCTACTCGCATTGCCTCTGCGGCCTGCCCTCCTCTCCGCTCCTCCTTCCGTGGAACCACTCCTCTTCTGCTCCTTTTATAGCCCTCTCATTCTGACCTGTAGGGTCCACTGCTTCCCCAAGTCCGCTGCGGCCTCTGTCTCTCCGCTGCGAGCTCGGCGAACTCGCTCCCAAGTTCTGCGATCTCCTTCTGTCCGCTGCGAGCTCGGCAAACTCACATCCTCTTCTTGCTCCGCGAACTCGCTCCCTAGATCTGCGGTCTACTTCTGTCCGCTGCGAGCTCGGCGAACCGGCTTCCTCTTCTTGCTCTCTTTGGTCCGCTGCGAGCTCGGCGGTCTTCTTCTGTCCATTACCTGTTGCTATTGCGAGCTCCCTTCTGTCCGCTCTGCTTTCTTTGACCGCTCCTGTTCTCCCTCTTCTGGCGGGCAAGTTCTTTTCCCTGCCCGCCGCGGACTCGCTTCTCTCTGCGATTTTCGTCTTGCGGACTGGTCCAGCCCGCTGCGGTTGCCCTCTAGTCGCATCACATCGCCGCGACTTGCCGAGCTCTCCTCGCCTGTCTTCTCCTTCTCTATTTCGCCGTGGCCTGCCCTCTCTTATCGGCGAGCTGTTGTGCTCTACTCGCCGCGGATTGCTCCAGTCCGCCGCGGCCTCCCTCAGCTCGCGCCTTGCCTCGTGCCTCTATACTCGCCGCGGCCTGTTGTGGCCTGCTCCAGTCCGCCGCGACCTCAAATAGCTCGCGCCTTGCCCAGCGCGTTCGTACTCGTTGCGTCCTGCCTTCTGCTCTGCTCCTGTCCGCTGTATCTGCTCTCCTCCAGGTCGCCATGTCTTCTAGCGACTCCACTACAGCTACCCCCACGGCAGACCGCGCGACTCCTGCTCCTGACCTCCGCGATGAGCTTCAGATTACTACTCTTCCCTCTCTGGGAAGTTGAACTTCATCCGTGGGTTTACTCCGTTCGGAGGGTCCTGTAAGCCAAGGGCCTGGCGCGTCACCTTACCCAGGGACCTCCTTCTCCTACTACTGATGAATGGCTACGCAATGACGATCACGTCCAGACCTGGATCCTGAACTCTCTGGAGGGTGAGCCCTACCAGATGATCATGTATCATGAGACCGCCAAAGCAATGTGGGATGAACTCCACTCCTTGTACTCGGGTAAGGACAGCCTCCAACACCTCTTTGACATCATCACCGATCTTCAAGCCTTGAATGTTGGCCAAGCTATGGACATGACCTTGTTTGTGGCTCGTGCTAAAACTCTCACGGAGGCCTGGATTCAGCACCAGCCCTCTACTACTGTTCTCGCTGCTCAGCGTGCCCAGAAGGAGGCTGTCTGTATTGCTATGATTATGGCTCGAGTCCCGCCACACCTTCACAGTATCAGGGCCCAGGTTCTGGCATCACCTGCTACCCCCTCCTTCTCATATGTTTGCTCTATGTTACTTCAAGTACTACCTCCTTTGGAGACGTCTGCACCACCATCACCGGCCCTTCTTCAGCAGGCCCTTCCTCCCTTACTTCCTCCATCTTCTACTCGGGGTGGCCGTACGAGCTTCCGAGGAAGGGGCCGTGGTGGTCGAGGTAGCCCAAAGTGCTCATACTGCGGCCGGGATGGACACACTGAAGCTGTATGTCACAAGAAACATGGCTACCCTCCTCGCCCGCCTACTGCTACTACCGCTGATAGCTCTCCACCCACCGGTACGAACCTTGAGGCTCTTCGCCTTCAGCTGCAACAACTCCAGGGGCTTCTCAACCCTCCGCTGCTTCGGTTGCTTTCACCTCTACTGCATGTATTGCTTCCACCTCTACTACAGGTACTGCCTGTCTTTCCTCCAGTTCCCGTTGGATCCTGGACTCGGGAGCCACCCACCACATCACCTCACTGATGCCGCCAAGGTTCTCAGATGCTCCTCATCCCACGTCTATTACTGTGGCTAATGGTACGATTGTTCCAGTCTCCGGATATGCTGATTTCTTGATCCACCCCTCCATCTCTCTTCGCTCCTCTCTTTATGTGTCGGCATCACCATTTAATTTACTATCTGTTGGCCGTTTCACTACTGATATGAACTGCTATATCACCTTCACCTCTTCTATTTTTTTGATACAGGATCGGCAGACGCAGATTACCATTGGTAGGGATCGACTGCAGAATGAGCTCTACCTCCTCGATGTCTCTTCTACCGCCCTTTCCTCTATATCATCCAGTGATTGGCATTGCCGTCTTGAGCATGCTCCTTTACCTATCCTCCAGAAGGCGCTTCCTGACGTATCCCTTACTGCTTTTAAATGTGATTCTTGTATTATTGGCAAACAGCCACGTTCTTCTTTTCCCGCACATTGTACTCGGAGCTCTGCTCCTTTTGATTTAATACATTCTGATATTTGGGGTCCGTACAAGGTTACAAGCATCTCTGACTATCGTTACTTTATAACGTTTATTGACGATTACTCTCGCACCACATAGTTGTATTTACTTCATGATCGCTCCGAGCTTCCTCGTGTCTTTCGGGTATTTGTGTTAGAAACGCGTACGCAATTCTCTACTACTATCAAAACATTCCGCTCTGATAATGTCCGTGAGTATACTAGCCACGAGTTTGCCAATATATGCACAGACTTTGGTATTGTTCATCAGACATCTTGTCCCTACACCCCTCAACAAAACGGGGTCGCCGAACGAAAGAACCGCCACCTTCTTGATGTTGCTCGCTCCCTCATGTTTCAAATGCATGTTCCCAAAGTATACTGAAACTTTACGGTCTCCACTGCGTGTTTTCTCATCAACCGTCTCCCATCTTCGGTTCTCCAAAATGCTACCCCATTCAGCCTTCTCTTTCCATCCGCACCAGCCTTTTCTCTCACACCCAGGGTTTTTGGTTGTACTTGTTTCGTCCATAACCTGGGTCCCACTATGGACAAAATGGATCCCCGAGCAGCGAAACACATGTTCGTCGGCTACTCCCGCACCCAAAAGGGCTATGTGTGTTATTCTCCGGCTACCCAGAAGGTCTCTGTGTCTGCTGATGTTACCTTCACGGAGGATCAACCCTTCTTCCCTCCTTTACCACCTCTTCGACCACCAACCACTCTCCCACCTTCCATTCCACGGTCGGTTATCCCCGTCAACTCGCCTCCTCCAGCCTTTCCTCCCACTAGTGCTCCTCCTAAGCTGCCCGTTATTCGGGTCTATACTCGCCGCCCTCTTCCCTCCGCTGCCCCTATGCAGTCGGCTTTGACCTCGGCTTCTCCGTGTTCTGCTGCTCCGGTGCCCGCCTCTACAGCTCACCCGATGGCCAACTATGTTTCTCTACATCGCCTCTCTCCACCTCTTCAGACATTGGCTACTTCACTATCCTCGGTCTCTATTCCTAACACCGTATAGGAGGCTCTTCAACATCCAGGGTGGCGCGCTGCCATGGAAGAAGAAATGGCTGCTCTTTGGGCAAACCAGACTTGGACCCTGGTGCCCCTTCCTCCCGGACAGAAACCAGTTGGGTGCAAATGAGTCTTTGTCATCAAACATGCCCCTGATGGGACCATTTACAGACTCAAAGCTCGTCTGGTAGCTCGTGGCTTCACCAACAACAAGGTCTCGACTATGACGAGACTTTCTCTCCGGTCGCTAAGCTCAACATAGTTCGCGTTCTCATCTCGGTGGCTGTCCATCGCCAATGGCCCTTACTTCAACTAGACATCAAGAATGCTTTTCTGAATGGCGACCTCCACGAAACGGTTTACATGCAGCAACCTCCCGGGTTTGAGATCACGGGGAGTCTCGGGTGTGTCACCTTCTCAAATCGCTCTATGGTCTCAAACAATCCCCTCGGGCATGGTTCGACAAGTTCAGCAAAGCTCTCCGGGAAATTGGCTTCACTCGGAGCTCGGCTGACTTCTCATTGTTTACTCGCCACCAGGCAATGGGTACGGTTCTCCTATTGGTATATGTCGACGACATCATCATTACTGGAGACGACTCGAACGACATACAGGCCGTTAAGCAACATCTGAGCTCCGTCTTCCAAACTAAAGATCTGGGACATCTTCGGTACTTTCTAGGTCTGGAGGTTGCTCGACGATCAGATGGTCTGGTTCTCTCTCAGCGAAAATACTGCCTAGATCTTCTTCATGATGCAGGCTACTCTGGCTGCAAACCTGTGAACACTCTCATGGATGTCAATCACAAACTATGTGCTCAGGCCTCAGATTCTGATACTCTTCTACAAAATCCAGAATATTACCGTCGTCTAGTTGGGAAACTAATCTACCTAACGGTAACAAGACCCGATATATCCTTCGCTGTGGGGCTCGTTAGTCGGTATATGCACTCTCCTCGAAGCTCTCATCTTCAGGCAGTGGAACGGATTCTCAGATACCTCAAGACAGCTCCTGGCCAAGGACTTGTATACAAAACCTCATCTTCAATCCCAACATTAGTGGCATACTCTGATGCCGACTACGCTGGCTCTCTTGATGATCGACGATCCACTAGCGGGTTCTGCACATATTTTGGAGGACATCTGATTACTTGGCGGAGCAAGAAACAAGCAGTGGTTGTTCGATCCTCAGCAGAAGCAGAATATCGGGCAATGACTTCTGTGGTCTCGGAACTCACATGGATTGAGAGTCTCCTTGCCGACCTTGGTGTAAGGCTATCTTCACCAGCTCTCCTCCTATGTGACAGTCAAGCTGCTATACATATTGCCAAGAACCCGGTCTTTCACGAAAGAACGAAGCACATTGAGGTAGATTGTCATTTCATCCGAGAGAAAGTCCACATGAAGAAGATCGAACTCAAGCATGTTCCTGGTACTGAACAGGTCGCAGACGTCCTCACAAAAGCTCTACCAAGTACCCTCTTCTATCAGTGCCTATCCAAGCTTGGCGCATACGACTTGTACGCTCCAGCTTGCGGGGGAGTATTGGAAAAGCCCATGTAAAGGGCCCATTATTGGGCCCTCTTTCTTTATTTCTCTCTCCTCCTTCTTTAGTCCCACATCATGTATAGGATTCATTCTTCTCTCCTCTTTCCTATATATTTGTATTCTCCCCTTGTATTTTGATACGAAAATAATACATACAAGATTTTGGGTCATTCTCTACATGGTATCAGAGCTTCTCTACAAAGTTCTACTTTGTTCTATATGTGGAAGTGTTCAGAATTTAGCCCCAGAAAATCACGTAGCATTGTGCATTTAATATAGATTTTGCGCTCCCTCGCTAATAAACAATTGTGTTTAATGTTTAGGGTTGGATGTTCAGGTTAGAACATGGTATCATAGGAGACAATGACCAACAAGTGACTCTCACATCAGCCCCTCACATGTTAGAGGTCAAAGTTCCTACGTGCGTGGGCAACGGGAATCTCATATAACCTTGTATATTTAATATAGATCTTGGGGCCTACACCTATAATCAATTGAATTTAGGTTGGATGCATGGTTCTAACATAAATCAGACTTTCTTATTCTAAGATCGATCAAACTGATGCGTGATTATATAGAGAGTATTGGATTTATTCTCATCTCAAGGACTGAAAAACTTAATGTGTCCATATAATTTGATGCAAAGGTATGATGTTTGTTAGGGAGCATAGTCCGGAGGGAACCAAATTTAGACTCTCCACAGGTGCTCAAACTCGTGTAAATATTTTGTTACCTTGAAAATGTCTTGTTGGCTCCTTTCAATGAGTAAGATATCATTCATATACATAGCTAACATCCTAATGATGTATTCTTAAGAGTGATCTAAGGCATTATTGCAAAAAAAACCAATCTGTAGAACAGTGCGATGTTATCAAATCAGGCCCAAAGAATTTTTTCCAGATCATAAATAGCTTTCCTATGCAGAAATATGTCTCCCCTAGCAACACATACGATTGGTTTCTCCATGTAAGCTATTTCCTAAAGATCACTATAGAGGAAGACATTACTAAACACCATTTGTAAAACCTTCCAATCTTGATTATGGAGACAAATAAGAGAATTCAAACATAATTGAAATTGGAAACTGGGTAGATTGTTTCGAGACAGTCCGCCACAAGTTTGTAGAAATCAACCATGTATAGTTTATTTGATTTATTGATTATGAATACCCACAAATATATAATAGATTTCACTCCATAGTTCGATCAACTGAGTCCAGCGTGTTACAAACTTACAATTCACCAGCGGTTGAAACTCCACATTCATGACCTATTTCTAAGTAGGATTTATTATGCCTCCTTACAAGTCCTAAGAGTTAAAATATTTGATAAATGTAAGAAAAACATATAAATATGGGGTAAACTGTAAACCTGCAGTGAGATTGGATTAAGAACAGATGTTGCTTAGGGGAGACGAATAGATGGTGATGCGCAATGGAGGGTGATGGAGAGAAGAAAGAAGTATTCTTATGACAAGTAACAACAACAATGGCAAGTGAGAGGCACTTGATAGGATCTTTGCATTTACATTCTTTCTAATTATGAGAATCGGCAAAGAGGCTTTGAGTAGCGCGAAGAGAGAATTTATGTTGGGAAAAATAATAAACACACCCCAAAACAATAAGTAGTTATGGTTTGGCTATGTGAGAGGGCATATAATGGTGAGTGATTATGTAAGAGATGCGAGCGAACATGAGTGAAGTGGTAGCAAACTATGAGGATGTCATTCTGATGGGGAGCCATCAGATGCACTTGGAGGAGCTCGCCGCAAGGCGGGGCCCACATACATGTACTCGCGCAGGAAGACTTGATCGGATCGCCGATCGGACTCCGCGATTGCGTCCGGGACGTCGTCGCGAGTCAAATCACTATATTACTTTAATTTTTTTGAGTATATTTTGATGTATTTCAAGGACTAACCCACCGGCCAATCATAGCCGTTGATGGGGATGCCCTAAGTTATGTTTTTCTTATAAATAGGATGCTAGGGGCTGATTCCAAAGGCATTGCAGAATTTGGAGAGAAATAATCCCGGATTCCAGCGATCCCTCCCCGGTGCCGACGCCGTGGAACCCTAGGTGACGACTCCTAGGCCGCCAAGCTTCCCCCCAAGGTATCTCCCTTCCCCACCTTCATTTTCCACCTCTCGAAAGCTCGTTTCAGCCTCCGGAATCCCTCCAGAAACCCGTCCAGCAGCCGACTACTGCTACAGTTCCTGGAGGCATTTTCCGCCCCCTACTACAGTAAAGAGTCGGGAGTTCCGACTTTACCTGTCCGCCGACCTGGCTGCAGGTCCAGCACCCCTTCAGCCCCTCCTTTCCCAAATCCGATCTCCTCTAGGGCCTCTTTAGCCCTACCCGCCCCCTCCTTTCCTTCCCCTCGTGGATCCCCCCCCCCAACACTCCGAAAATTTTAGATCTAATTGATCTAGCACTACCTTCCCCCGATCTACCCTCCACTTCCATATTCTCACTCCCGTAGCCCGGATCCGTCCCAAAATTAGCGGATCTATCCACCGACACTCTGATCCGTTATCCCCTTCACCCAAACCTTTCATTTTTGTTCGGATCCGCTCCAAATCATCGGATCTATTTTCCCCCGGCCCGGATCTACTCATTTGTGGCCGGATCCGCCGTTTTACCGTCCGTTACCGCCACTCTTCGCCAAGGGCAGCCACCACCATCGCCGCGTCGCCTCCGATTCCACTTCCGATCGCTCGTTTTGCATCCGGTTCGTCAAATCCTCCATCGCCTCGGATCAGCCCACTGCATCGTGAGTATTTCATGGTATTATGTTTGTACTTGACATTGGCACTTGGTCGTTTATCTATATTTGTGCTGTGATTCTAGTTTAGTAGTGTTGTTTTTTTTACGCTAATAATTATTGTGGAATTAGTCGCCGCCGCTTGCTCAGGCCCTCCGTGCGGAGGAAGCCGTTGTCAAATTGCCAAAGTTATTTAACTGCTTTTATTTCGATTAACTGCGTGGTGCTGTCAACTTTCATTGCTTACATTATTAGTCATTGCTTTCCGACTGCTCATTGCATGTAGCATCGCATTCGCATATTCCCTCACACGTGCACGTTGAGTCCTAGCTTCCGAGCACCACTAGCCTACCCTACATCATTTGGTATCAGAGCCAGGTTAGGCCACTTGCATGCTCCGTAGTGGTAGGACTTTTAGAGTAAGCATGGTAGAACCACAGAACACTGAGGACCGAGCGACGAGTTCGAATTCGGACGCCGCTTTCGCTGAGTTCCAACGCCTTGTCCTAGGTCGCCTTGACACCATAGGAGCCCAGTTCGACGATGTGCGCCATGACCTTGCCGAGGTGAACCTTCGTTTAGGCCACTTAGAGGATGCCAGGGACACTCCGACACAGCGTGACGATTCTCTTGAGGACGACCCTGACGCTCCTCCACGTCGAGGGCAACGCCCGAGGGATGGCCCACCTCCCGCAGACCGTCACCATCGTGATAGTCCTCATCGAGCCCCGATTCCGCCAGTAAGGCGACATCCTGATTTTGCGAGAGATTATAGGCAAGTCCCGGCGAGGGATAGGCTGCCACCCCAGCGTGATGAGTACCGTATGCCACGTCAGCCTCAGCCGGACCCCAGAGATCGTGTGCCCCCACACGGTCGCCGCGACCCTCACCAGGATGATTATTATCCCCCGGGTCGGAGAGAGCGTGGTCCCCCACCCGCTCGATACGACTACGCTCATGATGACTACCCCGAGGACTACCCCGATCCTAGGAGAGGGGGCCACTATCATGACATCACTCGTCGCATCCGACTCGATGCCCCTTCGTTCGATGGTCGCCTAGATCCGAAAGCCTTCAGCGATTGGCTCTTGGACATGGACCACTACTTCGAGTGGTACGACATGAGTGACGAGCGTTGCGTCCGCTTTGCAAAGATGAAGTTGATCGGGCAAGCTAAGGTGTTCTGGATTAGTGTCGAGAGAGCTCTAGAGCGGGATGGTTACTACCCCATCGCCAGATGGGACGAGATGAAGGAGAGACTGAAGGAGAAGTACCTCCCCGCGTCATATCGAGATCAGCTATTTGAGCAGCTACAGAACTTACGACAGGGGACACTTACTGTCGCCGAGTACATGGCTCGCTTCGATGAGCTGGTCGTCAGGAGTGATATTTCAGAGGAACCTATTGCCACTGCCGCCCGTTTCAAGGCGGGCCTTCGCTCCGATATTCGGAGAGAGTTGATTCCCCACCGCTTGGAGACTGTTGATCAGATATTCCAGCTCTCCCTCGAGTATGAGCAGTACCTTCGTTCGTCTAGTACGAGGCAGTTCACCTCTCGGACTGATTCCTCGACCTTTAGGAAACCCGCTCCGCCCCAGACCACCACGGCCGCACCCTCGCGCATCCCCGCGGATGCGAAGGGTAAAGCCGTAGCCACTGATGGTCAGCGATCTGGGGGCATTGTATGTTTTAGATGCTCTGGCAGGGGCCACGTGGCGGCGCAGTGCCCCACGCGGAACCTGTTACTTGAGGAAGAGGAGGAACAGGGTTTAGAGGGTGAAGAGGAGGCCCCAGAGGAGGTTAGGGCTGCAGTCGAGGAAGGTTGGGAGAGTGATGCCGAGCGATCATTAGAGGTGGGAGTGATTCGGCGCCTCCTACACACCCCACGTGTGGACGAGGACTGGCGACGCACGACCATCTTTTACACGTACTTCCCTAGTGCAGGCGGTCCCTGCAAGCTAGCCATTGATGGTGGGAGTTGCGTGAATATTGTAGCCCAGAAGGCGCTTGACCGTATGCAGGTGAAGGCAGAGCCTCACCCCCATCCGTACCGTGTCGTCTGGGTTGACAAGACGGCGATTCAGGTCACCCAGCGTTGCCTAGTCCCGATCACCATTGCGTCCTTTCAGGACAAGGTCTGGTGCGATGTTATTCCCATGGACGTCGCTCACGTGTTGCTTGGCCGCCCCTGGCTTTTTGATCGTGATGTCACGTGCTTCGGCCGCTCGAACACGTGTGTCTTTTATGATAAGGGGCGGAAGATCACGTTGACACCCACCCAGCCCCGAGATCGACCCAAGGGTGTGGTAGAGTCATCTCCGAGCACGAGCGCCTCGCGACCACTGCATATTCTGAGGCGAGGTGAGTTTCTGCGAGATAGTGCGGAGTCCGACGTTATTTATGTAGTCGCCGCTACCCAGGTTACTGAGGACGCCCCAGTCGATTTCCCACTCGCGGTGCGTCCCCTGTTAGGCGAGTTTGCGGACATTATGCCGGACGAGCTCCCCGATGAGCTGCCTCCCCCTCGGGACATTCAGCATGCCATTGATTTAGTCCCGGGAGCTTCCCTCCCGAACCTGCCCCACTACCGTATGCACCCGGATGAGCACGCTGAGCTCAAACGGCAAGTTGACGAGCTTCTTCGGAAGCAGTTCATTCGCGAGAGCATGAGTCCTTGTGCGGTTCCCGCCCTTCTTACCCCTAAGAAGGACGGTAGTTGGCGTATGTGCATCGACAGCCGCGCCATCAATAAGATCACGGTCAAGTATCGCTTCCCCATCCCACGACTCGATGACTTACTGGATACTATGTCCGGTGCCCAGATCTTCTCCAAGATCGACCTCCGCAGTGGGTACCATCAGATACGAGTTCGTGAGGGGGACGAGTGGAAGACCGCATTTAAGACCAAGGACGGTTTGTATGAGTGGCTAGTCATGCCATTCGGGCTATCCAATGCCCCGAGCACATTCATGCGAGTTATGACGCAGGTGTTGCGACCCTACATGGGCAAGTTCCTGGTGGTGTACTTTGATGACATATTAGTCTACAGCCAGACTCAGGCCGCTCACCTCGATCATTTGAGACTTCTCTTCGGCACCCTCCGTCAAGAGAAGCTGTATGTGAACCTGAAGAAGTGCGCCTTTCTGTCCGAGTCCGTCCACTTCCTAGGCTTTATTATTTCCTCCACTGGAGTCTCCGTGGACCCTGAGAAGGTCAAATCTATTCGAGATTGGCCTGTACCTAGGAATATCCACGAGGCTCGTAGCTTTCACGGGCTTGCCACCTTCTATAGGAGGTTTGTCCAGGGGTTCAGCACGATCATGGCCCCCTTCACGAGCTGTCTCAAGAAGGGAGAGTTTCAGTGGACCCCCGCAGCCACCAGAGCCTTCGAGGAGATTAAGGAGAGATTGACGACAGCTCCCGTCCTGAGGTTACCAGATTTTAGTCGCGCCTTTGAGGTCGCCTGCGACGCGTCCGGTATCGGTATAGGTGGCGTATTGAGCCAAGAGGGACACCCAGTTTCCTACTTTAGTGAGAAGCTGAATGACGCAAAGCAAAAGTACTCGAACTACGATCGAGAATTTTATGCTATTGTCCAGTCTCTGCGCTACTGGCGACACTATCTCCTTCCCCGGGAGTTCGTGTTGTATTCCGACCACCAGGACCCTCCGTTACCTCGATTCGCAGCGCAAGCTGGGCCACCGGCATGCGAAGTGGGTTGAGTATCTGCAGGATTTTCATTACGTTCTCAAACACCGCGCGGGTGTTGAGAACAAGCCGGCCGATGCGTTGAGTCGCCGCGTGTCCCTATTGCAGACGATGACAGCGAGTGTGCAGGGACTTGAGCGACTGATGCTCGATTACCCTACGTGCCCTGACTTTGGTGAGATTTATACCGCCCTATCCCGAGACCCACCCGACCCTGTTGAGGGATACCAGATTTACGAGGGATATCTGTACCGGGCTTCCCGCCTATGCGTTCCTCAGACGTCTTACCGAGATTACCTGATTTGGGAACTGCATGCGGGCGGAGCCGCGGGTCACTTCGGGCGAGATAAGTCCATAGCCCTTGTTGAGGACCGTCTCTACTGGCCTAGCCTCAAGAAGGACGTAGCTCGGGTTGTGCGCCACTGCCGTATCTGTCAGACGGCCAAGGGAAATAAGCAGAACACCGGCCTTTACACGCCCCTACCCGTGTCACACCGCCCTTGGGAGGACATCAGCATGGATTTTGTTCTCGGACTCCCCCGCACCTTACGGAAACACGATTCCATCTTCGTGGTGGTTGATCGGTTTTCGAAGATGGCACACTTCATTGCTTGCCGCAAGACGGCTGATGCGACCCACGTTGCATCTATATTCATGAGGGATGTCTTTCGGTTGCATGGTCTGCCCAAGTCGATCGTGTCTGACCGCGATGTGAGGTTCATGAGCTACTTTTGGAAAACCCTGTGGCACAAGACTGGTACTATCCTTAGGTTTTCCTCGGCATATCACCCACAGACGGACGGTCAGACTGAGGTAGTGAATAGGAGCTTAGGGAATCTGTTGCGGTGTCTAGCTGGTGAGCATGTAGGTAGTTGGGACCTAGATTTGCCGATCGCCGAGTTTGCCTACAATAGCTCAGTCAATAGGTCCACCGGGTTGAGTCCATTTCACGTAGTTTCAGGATACGACCCTAGGAAACCTATAGACCTTGTCCCGAGCCCTCTAGAGTCCCGCCCTAGTGAGTCTGCTGAGTCATTTGCACGACATTTGCATGATTTGCATGAGTCGGTCCGCCGACAAATAATAATAAGCAATGATAATTATAAAGCCCATGCAGATAAGCGAAGGCGAGAGCAGATATTTAATGTAGGCGAGAAGGTAATGGTGCGAGTCCGCCCCGAGAGGCTCCCTTCGGGGCCTGCCAAGAAGTTAAGCGCGAGGCGAATAGGTCCATATTCCATTATTAGTCGTATTGGGACCAACGCCTACCGGCTTGACATCCCGGCCAGTATGGGAATTCACCCCGTGTTTAATGTTGAGGATCTGACTCCATACTATGAGCCTCATGAGTATGTGGACCCGAGCGAGGGAGATGCTCAGCCACCCCCACCACCTGCTAGCCATCCTAGCTCATCCACTATTGCCACCCACCCACCTGGGACTTCGTCCCCTTTGGTTCCCCCGCAGGCACCACCGATCGCATCGGGACCCACCTTCCGAGAGGCGAGAGATGAGAGCGTCACAGAGATCAGATCCCACCAGTTTGTTCCCACCTCGGCCGGACCGCGTTGCCGCTACCTGGTACATTGGCGGGGCCGACCTGACACAGATGATACTTGGATACTACCGGCAGAGTTAGATCGGCTCGCCCCCGGACTTCGACTTCAGTACGATCATCTCCATTCATCGGAGATGAAGGCCTTTCAGTCGGGGGGAGTTGATGGGGAGCCATCAGATGCACTTGGAGGAGCTCGCCGCAAGGCGGGGCCCACATACATGTACTCGCGCAGGAAGACTTGATCGGATCGCCGATCGGACTCCGCGATTGCGTCCGGGACGTCGTCGCGAGTCAAATCACTATATTACTTTAATTTTTTTGAGTATATTTTGATGTATTTCAAGGACTAACCCACCGGCCAATCATAGCCGTTGATGGGGATGCCCTAAGTTATGTTTTTCTTATAAATAGGATGCTAGGGGCTGATTCCAAAGGCATTGCAGAATTTGGAGAGAAATAATCCCGGATTCCAGCGATCCCTCCCCGGTGCCGACGCCGTGGAACCCTAGGTGACGACTCCTAGGCCGCCAAGCTTCCCCCCAAGGTATCTCCCTTCCCCACCTTCATTTTCCACCTCTCGAAAGCTCGTTTCAGCCTCCGGAATCCCTCCAGAAACCCGTCCAGCAGCCGACTACTGCTACAGTTCCTGGAGGCATTTTCCGCCCCCTGCTACAGTAAAAGTCGGGAGTTCCGACTTTACCTGTCCGCCGACCTGGCTGCAGGTCCAGCACCCCTTCAGCCCCTCCTTTCCCAAATCCGATCTCCTCTAGGGCCTCTTTAGCCCTACCCGCCCCCTCCTTTCCTTCCCCTCGTGGATCCACCCCCCCCCCCCCAACACTCCGAAAATTCTAGATCTAATTGATCTAGCACTACCTTCCCCCGATCTACCCTCCACTTCCATATTCTCACTCCCGTAGCCCGGATCCGTCCTAAAATTAGCGGATCTATCCACCGACACTCCGATCCGTTATCCCCTCCACCCAAACCTTCCATTTTTGTTCGGATCCGCTCCAAATCATCGGATCTATTTTCCCCGGCCCGGATCTACTCATTTGTGGCCGGATCCGCCGTTTTACCGTCCGTTACCGCCACTCTTCGCCGAGGGCAGCCACCACCATCGCCGCGTCGCCTCCGATTCCACTTCCGATCGCTCGTTTTGCATCCGGTTCGTCAAATCCTCCATCGCCTCGGATCAGCCCACTGCATCGTGAGTATTTCATGGTATTATGTTTGTACTTGACATTGGCACTTGGTCGTTTATCTATATTTGTGCTGTGATTCTAGTTTGGTAGTGTTGTTTTTTTACGCTAATAATTATTGTGGAATTAGTCGCCGCCGCTTGCTCAGGCCCTCCGTGCGGAGGAAGCCGTTGCCAAATTGCCAAAGTTATTTAACTGCTTTTATTTCGATTAACTGCGTGGTGCTGCCAACTTTCATTGCTTACATTATTAGTCATTGCTTTCCGACTGCTCATTGCATGTAGCATCGCATTCGCATATTCCCTCACACGTGCACGTTGAGTCCTAGCTTCCGAGCACCACTAGCCTACCCCTACATCATTTGGTATCAGAGCCTAGGTTAGGCCACTTGCATGCTCCGTAGTGGTAGGACTTTTAGAGTAAGCATGGTAGAACCACAGAACACTGAGGACCGAGCGACGAGTTCGAATTCGGACGCCGCTTTCGCTGAGTTCCAACGCCTTGTCCTAGGTCGCCTTGACACCATAGGAGCCCAGTTCGACGATGTGCGTCATGACCTTGCCGAGGTGAACCTTCGTTTAGGCCACTTAGAGGATGCCAGGGACACTCCGACACAGCGTGACGATTCTCTTGAGGACGACCCTGACGCTCCTCCACGTCGAGGGCAACGCCCGAGGGATGGCCCACCTCCCGCAGACCGTCACCATCGTGATAGTCCTCATCGAGCCCCGATTCCGCCAGTAAGGCGACATCCTGATTTTGCGAGAGATTATAGGCAAGTCCCGGCGAGGGATAGGCTGCCACCCCAGCGTGATGAGTACCGTATGCCACGTCAGCCTCAGCCGGACCCCAGAGATCGTGTGCCCCCACACGGTCGCCGCGACCATCACCAGGATGATTATTATCCCCCGGGTCGGAGAGAGCGTGGTCCCCCACCCGCTCGATACGACTACGCTCATGATGACTACCCCGAGGACTACCCCGATCCTAGGAGAGGGGGCCACTATCATGACATCACTCGTCGCATCCGACTCGATGCCCCTTCGTTCGATGGTCGCCTAGATCCGAAAGCCTTCAGCGATTGGCTCTTGGACATGGACCACTACTTCGAGTGGTACGACATGAGTGACGAGCGTTGCGTCCGCTTTGCAAAGATGAAGTTGATCGGGCAAGCTAAGGTGTTCTGGATTAGTGTCGAGAGAGCTCTAGAGCGGGATGGTTACTACCCCATCGCCAGATGGGACGAGATGAAGGAGAGACTGAAGGAGAAGTACCTCCCCGCGTCATATCGAGATCAGCTATTTGAGCAGCTACAGAACTTACGACAGGGGACACTTACTGTCGCCGAGTACATGGCTCGCTTCGATGAGCTGGTCGTCAGGAGTGATATTTCAGAGGAACCTATTGCCACTGCCGCCCGTTTCAAGGCGGGCCTTCGCTCCGATATTCGGAGAGAGTTGATTCCCCACCGCTTGGAGACTGTTGATCAGATATTCCAGCTCTCCCTCGAGTATGAGCAGTACCTTCGTTCGTCTAGTACGAGGCAGTTCACCTCTCGGACTGATTCCTCGACCTTTAGGAAACCCGCTCCGCCCCAGACCACCACGGCCGCACCCTCGCGCATCCCCGCGGATGCGAAGGGTAAAGCCGTAGCCACTGATGGTCAGCGATCTGGGGGCATTGTATGTTTTAGATGCTCTGGCAGGGGCCACGTGGCGGCGCAGTGCCCCACGCGGAACCTGTTACTTGAGGAAGAGGAGGAACAGGGTTTAGAGGGTGAAGAGGAGGCCCCAGAGGAGGTTAGGGCTGCAGTCGAGGAAGGTTGGGAGAGTGATGCCGAGCGATCATTAGAGGTGGGAGTGATTCGGCGCCTCCTACACACCCCACGTGTGGACGAGGACTGGCGACGCACGACCATCTTTTACACGTACTTCCCTAGTGCAGGCGGTCCCTGCAAGCTAGCCATTGATGGTGGGAGTTGCGTGAATATTGTAGCCCAGAAGGCGCTTGACCGTATGCAGGTGAAGGCAGAGCCTCACCCCCATCCGTACCGTGTCGTCTGGGTTGACAAGACGGCGATTCAGGTCACCCAGCGTTGCTAGTCCCGATCACCATTGCGTCCTTTCAGGACAAGGTCTGGTGCGATGTTATTCCCATGGACGTCGCTCACGTGTTGCTTGGCCGCCCCTGGCTTTTTGATCGTGATGTCACGTGCTTCGGCCGCTCGAACACGTGTGTCTTTTATGATAAGGGGCGGAAGATCACGTTGACACCCACCCAGCCCCGAGATCGACCCAAGGGTGTGGTAGAGTCATCTCCGAGCACGAGCGCCTCGCGACCACTGCATATTCTGAGGCGAGGTGAGTTTCTGCGAGATAGTGCGGAGTCCGACGTTATTTATGTAGTCGCCGCTACCCAGGTTACTGAGGACGCCCCAGTCGATTTCCCACTCGCGGTGCGTCCCCTGTTAGGCGAGTTTGCGGACATTATGCCGGACGAGCTCCCCGATGAGCTGCCTCCCCCTCGGGACATTCAGCATGCCATTGATTTAGTCCCGGGAGCTTCCCTCCCGAACCTGCCCCACTACCGTATGCACCCGGATGAGCACGCTGAGCTCAAACGGCAAGTTGACGAGCTTCTTCGGAAGCAGTTCATTCGCGAGAGCATGAGTCCTTGTGCGGTTCCCGCCCTTCTTACCCCTAAGAAGGACGGTAGTTGGCGTATGTGCATCGACAGCCGCGCCATCAATAAGATCACGGTCAAGTATCGCTTCCCCATCCCACGACTCGATGACTTACTGGATACTATGTCCGGTGCCCAGATCTTCTCCAAGATCGACCTCCGCAGCGGGTACCATCAGATACGAGTTCGTGAGGGGGACGAGTGGAAGACCGCATTTAAGACCAAGGACGGTTTGTATGAGTGGCTAGTCATGCCATTCGGGCTATCCAATGCCCCGAGCACATTCATGCGAGTTATGACGCAGGTGTTGCGGCCCTACATGGGCAAGTTCCTGGTGGTGTACTTTGATGACATATTAGTCTACAGCCAGACTCAGGCCGCTCACCTCGATCATTTGAGACTTCTCTTCGGCACCCTCCGTCAAGAGAAGCTGTATGTGAACCTGAAGAAGTGCGCCTTTCTGTCCGAGTCCGTCCACTTCCTAGGCTTTATTATTTCCTCCACTGGAGTCTCCGTGGACCCTGAGAAGGTCAAATCTATTCGAGATTGGCCTGTACCTAGGAATATCCACGAGGCTCGTAGCTTTCACGGGCTTGCCACCTTCTATAGGAGGTTTGTCCAGGGGTTCAGCACGATCATGGCCCCCTTCACGAGCTGTCTCAAGAAGGGAGAGTTTCAGTGGACCCCCGCAGCCACCAGAGCCTTCGAGGAGATTAAGGAGAGATTGACGACAGCTCCCGTCCTGAGGTTACCAGATTTTAGTCGCGCCTTTGAGGTCGCCTGCGACGCGTCCGGTATCGGTATAGGTGGCGTATTGAGCCAAGAGGGACACCCAGTTTCCTACTTTAGTGAGAAGCTGAATGACGCAAAGCAAAAGTACTCGAACTACGATCGAGAATTTTATGCTATTGTCCAGTCTCTGCGCTACTGGCGACACTATCTCCTTCCCCGGGAGTTCGTGTTGTATTCCGACCACCAGGCCCTCCGTTACCTCGATTCGCAGCGCAAGCTGGGCCACCGGCATGCGAAGTGGGTTGAGTATCTGCAGGATTTTCATTACGTTCTCAAACACCGCGCGGGTGTTGAGAACAAGCCGGCCGATGCGTTGAGTCGCCGCGTGTCCCTATTGCAGACGATGACAGCGAGTGTGCAGGGACTTGAGCGACTGATGCTCGATTACCCTACGTGCCCTGACTTTGGTGAGATTTATACCGCCCTATCCCGAGACCCACCCGACCCTGTTGAGGGATACCAGATTTACGAGGGATATCTGTACCGGGCTTCCCGCCTATGCGTTCCTCAGACGTCTTACCGAGATTACCTGATTTGGGAACTGCATGCGGGCGGAGCCGCGGGTCACTTCGGGCGAGATAAGTCCATAGCCCTTGTTGAGGACCGTCTCTACTGCCTAGCCTCAAGAAGGACGTAGCTCGGGTTGTGCGCCACTGCCGTATCTGTCAGACGGCCAAGGGAAATAAGCAGAACACCGGCCTTTACACGCCCCTACCCGTGTCACACCGCCCTTGGGAGGACATCAGCATGGATTTTGTTCTCGGACTCCCCCGCACCTTACGGAAACACGATTCCATCTTCGTGGTGGTTGATCGGTTTTCGAAGATGGCACACTTCATTGCTTGCCGCAAGACGGCTGATGCGACCCACGTTGCATCTATATTCATGAGGGATGTCTTTCGGTTGCATGGTCTGCCCAAGTCGATCGTGTCTGACCGCGATGTGAGGTTCATGAGCTACTTTTGGAAAACCCTGTGGCACAAGACTGGTACTATCCTTAGGTTTTCCTCGGCATATCACCCACAGACGGACGGTCAGACTGAGGTAGTGAATAGGAGCTTAGGGAATCTGTTGCGGTGTCTAGCTGGTGAGCATGTAGGTAGTTGGGACCTAGATTTGCCGATCGCCGAGTTTGCCTACAATAGCTCAGTCAATAGGTCCACCGGGTTGAGTCCATTTCACGTAGTTTCAGGATACGACCCTAGGAAACCTATAGACCTTGTCCCGAGCCCTCTAGAGTCCCGCCCTAGTGAGTCTGCTGAGTCATTTGCACGACATTTGCATGATTTGCATGAGTCGGTCCGCCGACAAATAATAATAAGCAATGATAATTATAAAGCCCATGCAGATAAGCGAAGGCGAGAGCAGATATTTAATGTAGGCGAGAAGGTAATGGTGCGAGTCCGCCCCGAGAGGCTCCCTTCGGGGCCTGCCAAGAAGTTAAGCGCGAGGCGAATAGGTCCATATTCCATTATTAGTCGTATGGGGACCAACGCCTACCGGCTTGACATCCTGGCCAGTATGGGAATTCACCCCGTGTTTAATGTTGAGGATCTGACTCCATACTATGAGCCTCATGAGTATGTGGACCCGAGCGAGGGAGATGCTCAGCCACCCCCACCACCTGCTAGCCATCCTAGCTCATCCACTATTGCCACCCACCCACCTGGGACTTCGTCCCCTTTGGTTCCCCCGCAGGCACCACCGATCGCATCGGGACCCACCTTCCGAGAGGCGAGAGATGAGAGCGTCACAGAGATCAGATCCCACCAGTTTGTTCCCACCTCGGCCGGACCGCGTTGCCCGCTACCTGGTACATTGGCGGGGCCGACCTGACACAGATGATACTTGGATACTACCGGCAGAGTTAGATCGGCTCGCCCCCGGACTTCGACTTCAGTACGATCATCTCCATTCATCGGAGATGAAGGCCTTTCAGTCGGGGGGAGTTGATGGGGAGCCATCAGATGCACTTGGAGGAGCTCGCCGCAAGGCGGGGCCCACATACATGTACTCGCGCAGGAAGACTTGATCGGATCGCCGATCGGACTCCGCGATTGCGTCCGGGACGTCGTCGCGAGTCAAATCACTATATTACTTTAATTTTTTTGAGTATATTTTGATGTATTTCAAGGACTAACCCACCGGCCAATCATAGCCGTTGATGGGGATGCCCTAAGTTATGTTTTTCTTATAAATAGGATGCTAGGGGCTGATTCCAAAGGCATTGCAGAATTTGGAGAGAAATAATCCCGGATTCCAGCGATCCCTCCCCGGTGCCGACGCCGTGGAACCCTAGGTGACGACTCCTAGGCCGCCAAGCTTCCCCCCAAGGTATCTCCCTTCCCCACCTTCATTTTCCACCTCTCGAAAGCTCGTTTCAGCCTCCGGAATCCCTCCAGAAACCCGTCCAGCAGCCGACTACTGCTACAGTTCCTGGAGGCATTTTCCTCCCCCTGCTACAGTAAAAGTCGGGAGTTCCGACTTTACCTGTCCGCCGACCTGGCTGCAGGTCCAGCACCCCTTCAGCCCCTCCTTTCCCAAATCCGATCTCCTCTAGGGCCTCTTTAGCCCTACCCGCCCCCTCCTTTCCTTCCCCTCGTGGATCCACCCCCCCCCCCCCCAACACTCCGAAAATTCTAGATCTAATTGATCTAGCACTACCTTCCCCCGATCTACCCTCCACTTCCATATTCTCACTCCCGTAGCCCGGATCCGTCCTAAAATTAGCGGATCTATCCACCGACACTCCGATCCGTTATCCCCTCCACCCAAACCTTCCATTTTTGTTCGGATCCGCTCCAAATCATCGGATCTATTTTCCCCCGGCCCGGATCTACTCATTTGTTGCCGGATCCGCCGTTTTACCGTCCGTTACCGCCACTCTTCGCCAAGGGCAGCCACCACCATCGCCGCGTCGCCTCCGATTCCACTTCCGATCGCTCGTTTTGCATCCGGTTCGTCAAATCCTCCATCGCCTCGGATCAGCCCACTGCATCGTGAGTATTTCATGGTATTATGTTTGTACTTGACATTGGCACTTGGTCGTTTATCTATATTTGTGCTGTGATTCTAGTTTGGTAGTGTTGTTTTTTTTACGCTAATAATTATTGTGGAATTAGTCGCCGCCGCTTGCTCAGGCCCTCCGTGCGGAGGAAGCCGTTGCCAAATTGCCAAAGTTATTTAACTGCTTTTATTTCGATTAACTGCGTGGTGCTGCCAACTTTCATTGCTTACATTATTAGTCATTGCTTTCCGACTGCTCATTGCATGTAGCATCGCATTCACATATTCCCTCACACGTGCACGTTGAGTCCTAGCTTCCGAGCACCACTAGCCTACCCCTACATCACATTCCCTTAGAACTTCAAGGAACACTCATGCGTGACAAATATTTTAACAAGAACATGTAGATGATGAACCATGCCAGAGGATCGCTCTTTCTGTCAAAAAGGGGAAAATCCAACGTCGCGTAATGCGGTGCACCGCCTCTTGTGGATCAAGGTGCGTGCGACTAAGAAGGCACGACGGGTGCGCCCTGATTAGAACTCATCGTGAGGTGGGGAATGTCTGAGAGGTTTATGGTAGGGGAAGGCTCTCCAAGTGATTTGTCAAATCCGCGACCGAGGCCTGTTGTTGAACCTGAATAGCCATCAGTTGTTGTACGGTCTCCATGATGTGCGTGAGGGTAAGACCTTCCTCGTCCATGGTCGCAGTAGCCAGTAGGTACGTGTGGGATGTATGAAGGTGGAAAAAGTGGGGGCAGCAGGCTGTAAACTCGGATGCTACTGATTGGGCACGCGGTTGGGCGTGAAAGCAGCGGAGCAACGACTTGGGAGGCCTGGGAGGCCTGTCGGAAGTAGCAGTTCAACGATCTGGAGAAAGTGAGACCGTGGTTGGAGGTGAGCTGGGAGCGCTGGGAAGAGGTGAGCCGGTCGATCGAGCGGTTACAACGCTATCGGGTCGGAAATGTTCGTGCTGGAAGAAAGACAAGATTCAAGAGAGGATTAGAGTATAATTTCTCATACCATCAAGCCACTCTTCCCACCTATATATAGTGAGAGGATGGGATATAACCAAAAAGTATCAAGTATGCCCCTCACTCGAGCTACATAAAGCATGAGAAATAAAGTGTGCAAAAATAAAAAGAGAATAATAATGCACAACAAATAAAGATACAATGTACTAGAAGATGCACATCCTCACAGACACACGTCGTGACCCCCCGCGTGGAACCATAACATCCCCTTGAATTTGGGAGGGAATAATATACTACAGTCTAACTAAGTGGAGAATGGCCCAATTGACAATCACATTGGTTGGGAGTGATTGATTAGGGCTTTAGTGGGGGGGGGGGGGGGGGTTTAAAAGAGAGTAAGGGGGAGGTTCAAAGGTTTCGTAGGGTTGGGTGGTTGGCTATGGATGGGGAAGGGTATATGGAAGTTTGTGGTGGCTGCTGGAGGAGGTAGCAAAGGTTCGACAACTATTGGGGGGTCAGGTGAGGGCTAGAAGGACTTGGAAGGTTGGGGAATGGGAGGATGCATTGGCTGGGGGATGTGGAGGGCTTGCTGGAGGTAGGGAGGGCCTCACCAGAGTTGAGTAGGGTGGAAGAGGTCGATGGTGGGTCGGAGAAGGGGGAGAGGTGGGATCCGGTGCTGGAAGAAGAATGCTGAAATATGAGAAAAATGCATATATATGGGAGATTTAGGTTTAGAGGATCTGATGGCTTAGGTTGTTTGATCGGACAAATTAACCTAAATCTCATAATAGAGCTCCAAAAATACGAAAAAATTCAGAAAAATAAGACGATCATCAACATGCTTTGATCATCCAAATGACGATTATAAAATGATTTTTTCCCAACATCGATTAGATAAATCGCGACCGATCCCCATCAAGACCCGATCATAAATTGGATTGTCTCATTTACCACACAAAGTGTTGTAGAGCAACATATGCATGTCATTGTGTTTCAAAGACTTTCTTAAATCTAACCAATCTTAATCTATCATTTTTTTGTTTTTGGATTGAAAATAAATTCATTGATATGCATCCCCAACTTGGTCCATATTTGTTAGACCTGCGCTTTTGAGTTCTAATTCTAACATTTACTTCAGATCATATCAGTTAGCCTCAAAGTTGTAAGTATACAGTGCTTCATCCAATGTAAGTTTTGGATACAGATTTTCAGTCCTTTGATTGTTAAAAATTTATTGACTTATGTTTACAGGTTCAAAAAAATTTCTAAATGAGGAAGGGTTCAAGAAAGCGTTGTACATGATTGATATCGGTCAGAATGACTTGTCTGGTGCCTTTGGTTCGAATTCTAACTATGACCAAGCAATTGCCAAAATCCCCTCAATTATTGCAGAGATAAAAAATGCTATTGAGGTTTGGTTTTTTGTTCTCCCGATACTTGAAATATTTGTTCTGTTGGCATGTATGCTATTTAAAAGGGAGGCTTATGTAAACTCCATCGAACAAATGAGAGCCGCACGATTAATATTTAAATAATGCACGGCTCGATCTGGTTTTTGATGATCAAGCTGGTAGCCCGGTCAACGATCTAGATAGTCAAACGAGAGATTGTCGACCAAGTGAGCATCGAGCAGATGATCATTGATCGCTTGCTCTTTGCTCCAAATTCGCTTTCCCCTCTTGACAATCGTCTAGCTTGCATTTAACCGCTTAGTAATCGTTGAGCCCACTCGACGATTACCTACTGGATGATCGTCGAAACGTTTTATAGTTTTTTTGTAGACCAAAGCAATTGATTATTTATTAATATTAATATTAATTAAATAACTAAGTATTTATTACTATTAATTGCACTGTTTTATTGATTACTTTTAATAGTACGAGCTATCTTGCACGGGTCCTCTTGTGCTCTCGTAGCAACTGTATCATTGTTGCACATTGACCCCCATTTTATATTTAGCGAAACGGAACTTTTCACGATGGGCTGCGAGCGACGAGGCACCATTGCCTTTAACATGGATGGATGTTGTGCACGACCGCTCATATTCACTAAAGAGATTGTTTGACAGTTCACATTCGCCAAAGAGATTGCTCTTTCCCCCAAAGAAATATTCATAAATCTGGCATGCCAGTGGTTTAAGTTATGAGATATGTTGGAGGGGAAAGTAAGACTTAAGTGATTAGATAATTCTATTGCTATATATAGCCTACACATAATAACATAACACTTCTTCTCAAGATTGGCAAATGATATTCAATATGCTCATCTTGTCACATCCCTTAATCATTTCCTCTGAGCGGTGCCACCTTGGTCAAATAATCTGTTGCCTAACCCTTGGTTGAGACGTGACTCGGCTCGAGTAGCCCACAATCCAGTTTCTCATTTATGAAGAACACATCGGTCTCGATATGCTTGGTTCTATCGTGTTGAACTGGATTATTTGCAATACTGATGAGACTGTCACACCACAACTTCATCTTATCTCCTCGATTCTCTTTAACTCTACCGGCATGCTCTTCAGCCATAGGAGCTCTGTAACCCCCAATGTCATGACTCTATACTCTGCCTTTGTTGTTGATCTGGCCACCACTGATTGTTTCTTACTCCTCCAGGAAACCAAGTTTCCTCAAACAAATATGCAATAACCTGAGGTAGATCTCTTGTTATCTACACAACTTGCACATAGTTGCAATAGCCCTCAATCTTCACGTTCCCGTTCCTTCTAAACATTAACCCTTTCCATGGGCATTCTTCAAGTATCAAAGAATCTGGTGCACTGCATCCATATGACCCATCCTTGGGTCATGCATGTAGCGGCTCACCACGCTCACTACAAAGGAGATGTACGGGCCTGTGTGGCTCAAGTAAATCAACTTTCTAACCATCCTCTGGTACATCTCACGATCAACTGGTTCACGGCCTCAGTACCCAGCTTGCACTTCTGATAGATTGGTGTTATAGCAGTCTTGCACCCCAACATCCTCGTCTCTATGAGGAGATCCAAGGCTTATTTCCTCTGGGAAAAACCATTCCCTTTGCCTCACAAGCAATCTCAATACCAAGTACCTAAGAAACCCAGATCTTTCACCTCAAATTTCTTGCTCAAACCCCCTTTAGGCTGCACTCTCCTACTCATCATCTCATGTGATGATCATGTCATCCACGTACATCGCAATTATGGTGATGTGGCTTTTCTTCTGCGTGAAGAACACTGTGTGATCAACATTGATATGCATATATATCATCCCAATCATGACCTTCCCGAACTTGTCAAACCACACTCGAGATGACTGCTTCTGTTCATAAAGAGACTTCCTTAACCTGCAGATTATGCCTTTTGTCTTGGTTGTGCTGAACCCTGGTGATATTTCCATGTATACATACTCAACTAGATCTCCATGAAGAAATGCATTTTTCACGTATAGTTGGTGCAAACTCCATCCACTGTCAAGTTGATCAAAGTCCTGACGGTGCTCATCTTTGCCACAGGTGCAAATATCTCATTGTAATCAATGTCATATGTTTGTTTGTACCCCTTTGCAATCAATCAGGTCTTGTAGCGCTCGACCCGTCCATCCGGGTTCTGCTTCACCGTGAAAACCCATTTGGACCCGATAACCTTCTTATTCTTTGGTAGCTATGTCAGCTCCAAGTTTTGTTCTTCTCAAGGGTCTCTTCTTCTTCATTATTGCCTTCCATTTGGTTGTTTTTGGCAACCTGCCAATTATTAGATACAATAATACTATTCAAAGATGTGATGAATGCTCCATGAGAAGAAAAGATTGTATCATATGAGACAAAAGAAGCAAGGTCTCAACCATATCTATTATGAGGATTTCCCGCATTACTGCGAGTGATCTTCTGTAACATCACAGCTGGGGAAGGAGGGGTAGGAGGAAGGATATCACCAGAAGGTGGCGGTGGTGTAGGTGCTCTAGGAGTAGGGACCGACGTAGCCAAAGAGCTGGGCACTATCACTGAATGTTCTAGAACGGATCCTGCAGTCAACTCCCCCTTCCTACTATATGTAAGTAACTCCCCTAAGCCATAGGAGTAACGCCTCTCCTTTCTTCTTCCATCTCCTCCTACTCCCCATCACTCTCTTGCTCCTTCTTGATTGATCCTCCCCGCCATACTCCCAGATATGTCATCAAACTCTCACTCTCTCGCCTCATACATTCGGTATCTAGAAAATCTGGTATGGGTGGGCCTCTCTCCTGTTTGTAGTACTGTTCTAGCTCTCTAAAGTGAACGTCCATGCTCACGAAGCTTCTCTTCTCCACTAGCCTCCAACACTCATACCCCTTCTGAGTATGAGAGTAGCCCATAAAGATAAACTTGATTGCCCTCGCATCAAGTTTCCCAACACTCGACTTGTTGTCATTCACAAAACATACACATCCAAAAACCTTCAATGGAAGTATCCCCTCATCGTGTCTCTACAACTTCTGACAAGGGGGCTTCCACCCTAAAACTTGTAATGGCTTCCTGTTGATCAGTTGTGTTGTCGTCAACACTGTATATCCCCTCAAACTCTGGGAATATTCATGTTGAGTATCATACTCCTTGTCACCTCCAGAAGGTATCTGTTCTTCCTCTCCGCCACTCCATTATGTGTCAGTCTGTATGCACAGGTGGTCTGATGCAGTATCTCATGGGCTGCTAGATACTCTTCCATTGCCCTATTAGTGTATTATGTCTCATTACCTGATCTTAGAACTTTAACCACGGTCATGTATTGTGTCTAGAAATACTTATGGAAGTCCCGGATATAGGTAAATACTTCATTCTTATGTTTCATCAGGTATAATCAAGTAACATGCGATGCCCAATCAATAAAAATCACAAAATAATTACAATTATGCAAAAAAACATAGGCACACGACCCTCATACATCAGAATGTAATACATCAAAAAGAGAAGGGCTCCTCCGGCTCGTACCAATATAAGTGCTCATAGTAAGCTTGCTTAAGTCACAAACATCATAAAATAGTTTGTTTTTATATGTTTTTTTAAATAGTAGGAAATAATCTAGCTAAAGTGCTAAAAGAAAGACATCCCAATTGTCGATGATGAAGTATTAGTGTATGCTCTGCACTCATTTTCTTCCTTTCAACTCTTGTCCTCTCTGCCACAGATATAAAAGTTGCGTCCAATCCTTACCGAATCAGATATCATAGCCCGTCATGCCTAGTCTCAGTCTTAAGTATCCGCCTTGTACCTTTCTCCTGGAAAGTCATCTTGGGAAAATCAAAAGAAACAACACATCTCAATTGAACGATTATGGAACTGATGGATAAAGGCTAACTGAAAAAAAGGAGCATGAAAGACATTGGATAGTTTTACCGAACATATGCAATTGATAGTACTCTTACCTACCACTGGTCTAAAACCCCCATCCGCCATCTGGATGTTATCTGCAACAGCAAGACGAGTGTAGGAGGAGGACTCACCCTCATCTCTTATCATGTGTCGTGATGCACCTGAGTCAACAATCCAATCTGATGCTCTGGGGGAGGATATGAGTGCTAGAGCAAGAGATCCACCAATTTGGTGAACATACATAGATGCCCCGCAGTTCCACCCATGCTTCCTTCACCAGTTTCTTTCCTCTTTATGCCCTTCATCTTGCTCAGTAGGGTCTGCTTCTCCTCAGTATAGATAATGTTAGCTTCCTCCGCATTTTCAGTCAGACCCAAATTAGCCCGGTAGCCTCCTCGTCCACCACGAGCCCGGCCACGTCCCTGCCCACCACCCAAATCGTCCTCTTTGGGCAGCTTGGGGCAGACATGCCTCAGATGACCCGCCTCCCCATAGTTGTAGCATTGTCTGGTTTCTCCCTTCTGTCTTGTAACACCAGCGCCAACAACCCTAGTGCTGACTTCACAGCAGTGGAACCTCTTGTCCCTTCCAGAAGCTTGAGACGTGTCTCCTCCTGGATAATGGCTGAGATGGCCTCTGTAAGTGTAGGGATCTTCATACCAAAAAGTAGTGCTCTCCTCTGATCAAACTGGTCATATAATCCCTTCAGGAACTTCATCGTCCTCTCCTCCACAATGATTTTGGAGGCCCGACACAGTGGGTCGCTGCAACCTATCCCACCGGAGGCGTGATCGTAATCCACCCATAGATGTTCTAACTTTGAGGTATATTTCTACGCCGTCTTCTCTCCCTGAACAATGTCGTCAATTTCTCCCTTCATATAAAGACCGCGGAGTATTTCTCATGCCATCGTATGTACTCAGCTTGTCCCAAACCTCCTTGACTGTCTCCAAGCTAAATATCATGGTGATGATCGATGTGACAACCGAACTAAGAAACCACATGAACACCGTCATATGGGTGGACTCTCACTCATCTCCTCCTGCCATGTTCTCCGGCTTCTTCAACTTCCCTATCAAGAAGCCCCCAACTTTCTTCGTCGCATGTGTTTTCTTTAAACGATGGGACCAACCTAGGTAGGTGGTCGGTCCATCGAGCTTCAGATCAACGGTTTAAAGTTCCAACTTTGTCGGTCAGTGCAATGAATCCAACATCCTCAACAACATGTCCATTTCAGTAGGGCCCAACATCTTGAAAATATCCTCCATTGTGTTCCTTCATTGTCATGAATCGGCTCCTTCAACGATCACCATATCCTCTTACCGATTCAAACGTTTGTCGCCTCCTTTCCGAGAGCCTATCACCACATCCTAATGCTGGAGAGCGCATGACGTGCCACAGGCATGCACATCACAAGAACGCCGCACCCCACGTCCTAGGGGAGCAGTTGCAGCGTACGGCTGCGGTGGATAGCTGTTGCGGCTTCCCTAGCTGCAGCCTATGTCGACGAGGGTTGCGCGAGAAGCTGCCTAAGTCGTTGGCGACAGAGAGGGGAGGGGTCACCAACAACAACAACTAGAGGGGTGGGCACGTCTGGGGAGCGAATGAGACACATCTGAGGGAGCGCGGTAGGGTTTCCTTTTCACGCCTTTAATATCAAATTACGAGATATGTTGGAGGGGCAAGTAAGGCTTAATTAATTAGATAATTCTATGGCTATATATAGCCTACACATAACAACACAACAACACTTTAGATGCTACTGTTTGTAGTAATTCATGCACATTCACATGTGATTCTTGTGTTGAGATGTCTTGAATTTTAATATGTTTGAAATCTGTTGAGTTGACTCCTCTTCAGTTTTTATCCCTATTTCCTATAATATCTGCAACTTATTGATACTTTTGGGGTTTGTATACACTAAATGCTACAAAGCATTCATGATACATAGAGTGTATATTCATTCCTACTCCAAATGTATAAAGCAAGGAAACCTGAATATAACTTTTTTTAAATGTGCATCTATTACTTTATTAAATGGGACGAATCCTTTTTGGTGTCACATACAGACTCTTCATTTTTTTTATCCCTCATATCCTATGATGTGTATTAGGGTCTAGGGTTTAGGATACAATGGCGACAAAGGATCCATATAGCCGACCCCACTATAGTGGGATAAAGGCTTGAGTGTTGTTGTATCCTATGATGTGTATGCGCACTCTAGGTAAACGTGCAAATGCGTTCGGAAGACCCCTGGCCTTCTAGGAGTGTCTCGTGTTGCTGTAATACGCGTCTTGTGGCATTTTGACAGTTTAAGAATCATTAGTTGTGCGGAGTTTTAGTGCCAATTTATCATCCAAACTATTTTCTAGCAAGTCAACTAGTCTGACCTGTCAAAATTATCCCCAAAGCTTATTTAGTTCAACTCAATTTCATTTTGCTGTTTCTTTTCCATGAATCTCACTATTTTTTTCTCTTTTCTGCATGGGATACACCTGCAAAATTCTTTTTTTTCTTAGTACCACTCCACTCTCTCTCTCTCCCCTAAGCCCAATATTACTGTTTTTGTGAATGCAGCTGCTGCATGATACTGGCAGCAGAAACTTTTGGATACATAGCACTGGACCCTTGGGCTGCTTGCCTGAAAAACTGTCCCTCACTCCGAAAAATAGCAGCAGTCTTGATGCCTATGGATGCCTTTCATCATTAAATAATGGTGCCAAGGAATTCAATTCTCAGCTGAATGGTCTCTGTGAAGAACTGAGATCTGAATTCAAGGATTCCACCATTGTTTACACTGATATTTATTCAATCAAGTATGATCTCATAGCCAATTCAGCTAAGTATGGTAAGTTACTCACTCACACTGAACCATGAACTTGTGATAATTGTCTTATGCTGTTAGAATTTGAGAATTGGGTCTCTCCTGTTCAGGATTTCAGAGCCCAGTGATGGCCTGCTGTGGCCACGTGGGCCGCCGTATAACTTCGACGCCAACATAGGTTGCGGGAACCCCGCCTGCCAAGTATGTAGCGAGAACACAAAGTACATAAGCTGGGACGGAGTTCATTACACCGAGGCAGCGAATACGATCGTGGCTTCCAAGATATTGTCTGCCCAATACTCAAATCCAAAGCTCAAGTTTGATTTTTTCTGTAGTTCTTAGGAAGTGGGATGATACTCAATGAGGGCACAGAGAGAGTGAGTGGGGAGGCCACATGCCATGCTTGGCTTCTCCTTCTATCTTTAGTGAACATGTTAGAACATTTCTTGCAAAATTGTTGATCTAGTGATTTTTCGTACAAGTTTTCGTGCACGGGTTCCATTATCCGATAAATTTTCGTGTGTGCTAGCATGAGGGGGATCTCATTGGGATCTAGTGAAAGACGCAAAGTGATGGCATTGTTCAGTAAGGCTCCGTTTGTTTTGATGTTTATACGTATGTAGATAACATCCTTGTAGCCCGACAAAGCAAGAAACAAAATTATGCTGCCTATTCTAGCAAAAACTTATTTTAAATCCATGGCCATAGATATTTTTGAGGGTTTATGATTGATGATTATCACAAAGAATGACAATTATACTACATGACTGCTATTAGTATCATATAATCATGTTCGCTATGAATGTACATGAATGTTGATGATACAAATTTCTTTGAAGAAAAAAATTATTGGAAGGATCCTATCTACGTCTATGAATAAGAAATCACAGATCGAACTGCCGAATTGGAAAAAATTCAATGCTATCATAGTATCAACTAAGTTCACGGGCTGGAGATAAGCGGACTCAAACCATTGACATCCGCTGCAGGTAAACCATTGCCTGTCATGCCTCTCCGATTGATTCTACCATAGAGACCAATGATGGACAACATAGATCGAACTGCCGAATTGGAAAAATGCAGTGCTATCATAGTATCAGCTAAGTTCACGAGCTACAAAAAGGTGTGCGGTGCTCGATGGTTGCATGCTTGTAAGTGGCGGCGGTTGTGCACAAGTGGTGACGTTGGCGGGCTGCACTTTCACGACAAGGTCAAGTCCTAACTTGGATCTCTTCTCGGCGGTGGTGGTGGCGGTGGTTGGTCATCTGACGACGACGAAGGTTCGTTCTGGTACGAATCTTGTGCGTCTGTTTTACGGACTACAATTAAGTTCATATTACTCCTGCGGATTTTCGTAATCCGAGTTCTTCTGCAGTATATTTTTGAATTTGTATCTTTTAATTTGTGAACTTATTAATTTTATTGTGCTAATAAAATTGTGTGAAGTACGTATTTTCTTGTGACTCTGTATTTAGTTGTTCCTAGGGATTGCGCTTCCGCGATCGGAAATCCCAACAGAGAGATTGTGGTAAGTAATCAAAACAAAGTAGGTCGAGAATTTGGCGGTCTTGAAGCTTGTTGTATAACACCTCTCCACTCAACCACAGTAGCATCTTAGCGAGCATGTTACATGGCTGCAGCCCGAGCACCACAAAGCCTTTCCACGCTTAATGTTTCTATTTTTCTATTACCTCGTTTGGTTCCTCTAGTAGGTTTTAGTCTATTTAAATCATTTAATCATTGACATGGTTTCTTGATTTTGTTTTCATCATTATAGATTATTTCTTGTTGTTGTTTGTCCATTAGCTTACCCAACTATAGTGGGGTATGTTAGAAAAATTTTTTAAGCTAATATTTATTTGTAATATTAAGTGGAGCTTGCATGATGCTTGATATTTGAGTTTCACATTGTCGGTCTACCTTCATGATAGTGAGTATATAAAAGATTCATTTTTTCATCGTTTGTTTAAAGGAACATAAGGAGAAACTATGAACCACATACGTGTGTGCACGCACCGGATCGGATCTGGATTTGAGAAATAATTGAATTGAATTGTATTTTTTGTAAAAAATAGTTGCTGACTTTTGTAAGAGATTTTGACGTTGTGTCGATTTCCTTCTGCGTCGATTTCTCCCATAGCGTCAAGTTTTTATTTTACGCTACTTGCGTCGATTTATATTCGATGCTGCATTGATTTAAATTCGACGTCGTGTCGATTTCAGTTCTTTGCATAGTTGCGTCGATTTCTATCGCCGCGTCGACTTCAGTGCATCAATTTTGTGTTATTTGCAGACCACAAAGTAAATTTATGTACACGTTTTCTCTACGTGTTTTGCTCGCTTATTTTACGTATTATAATCGTTGTGCATTAAATACATGCTTACTTCTTGCATTTTTTGAGAACGGATTGTAAAAATACCGTAATTCATATTTCACAATTGTTTCTTACAAAAATCAATGATTTCAATAAAATGTGATTTATAGCAAAAAAAAAAAAATAGGTACAATGCATGTAGACAATGATAAGGGGTGACCGCACACACTAATTTATTCCTCCAACGAGCTCGTTCTTTACTTCTTCATGGCCGTTGAAACCAGAAACCGGCTTCTGTAGAGTTCGGACCCTAATAAGGGGTGACCACACACTTACTTCTCCTAGGAAGCCGACTCGACCGAAGACTTAGGATTCGAGATTAACCCACAGCTGCAGCACGGAGGTCCCACCACATATCCGAAAATCTTAGACGCTTCTCTATTTAGCCAATTTTGGACTAAGAGTACTTCCAACACCTCTTATAACAGGATGTCTCCATTCGAGCAAAGTCAAGTCGGGTGTTTTGGACCCCGAGCAGATCCCGCTGTCAGGCTCTATTTAGCTGGCGGGGCCGGAGTACCGGTGTCATCCGTGGCCTCGAGCAATCCCGCTGTCAGGCTCTCACCTACCTCAGAAAGTTATATAAGATACCAGGAAGATGAGAAAGCTTGGCTTCTGAGGTACCCATGTAGATCTATTTATAGGATTCCAAACTTGGTCTGCTAACAGCGCAACTCCGCTGTTCTAACAGGCTATACGCAGCTCGAATCAGTCTGCCATCAGCGCAACTCCGCTGTTTTGAACGGATACTGACAGGCCAACGGGGGCAAAATAGTAAAAGGTATTACCGGGGAGGGTTGCCCCTGAAAAGACCACTCGCCTGGGGCGGTGAGTGCTCGATGGGGCTGTCACTCGCCTCCCCCTGCCGGGATCCAGTGGGAGTGCTTTTCCATTGTTCCACTCGCCCAATCGACTACCGAGGTCCAGGGGTGAGTGCGAGCCCAGGTGCTCCACTCGCCCCGCATTTTGCTTCCCCCTATCCGGGCGAGTCGGGCAAACTCTACGACACTTGCTCCTCCGACTCGCCTGAGGCCTAGACCGCGTCTTACCTGGCTGGGCCTGCTCCTGCCGACCCCACTCGTCGGACATGGGGTTGTACAATGGCAAACAAACACTATGTGCGATTTCGTTGTAAAGAGGGGTTGTCTCCACCATAAAGAAAGTCTTAATTGAAGCGGCTACTCCAAATTTAAAAAAAAAAACTTTTTCACCATAAAAGTGTCAAACAGACCCCAACTTGTCACCAACGCATTCACGAACCACCACCGTCGTGCCAAACAGACCCTAAAAGAATCGAATATATACACAAGATCACATCTAAATTCCTTAGGCTCAGTTTTGCACTGCGGCGGAGGTTTACCACACCAAAAGAACTCCATCTACTTTTACGTTTAAAATTGATTTTTTTTTCTTGGCACCGTCAAACGCAAATTTTACGACTACAACGTTTTTGTCCAAACTCATTGGATCCGAATCTTATACCATGCGATCCATATCCTCTCGGTTGCTGTCTATAATTCTTCGACATGTTCTTGATCCGAATGTTCAACCTCCCCCGCCGGAACGCTTTGGATAAGATCATTCGGTCGACGCGAAATTCCGTGGGACACAATCATGGACCAACAATTATTCTTTATACATATATCTAATCCATAATATTTGGACATATGTTCTAAATTATTCCATATATATTATATAGATATGTATAAATATCCATTTAATTAAGAAATATTCTTTAAGTAAAAAATAAAACTTGATAATAATTGTAAATTTGTATCCTTTATCACCAATAATAATTCTTAAATAAGGCGTTTGGTGAGCGGCTCAACTCTTGACAACAACTTTATTCCACGCTCAAACACTTAAAATAATATTAATTAAGAATTTGAGCGACAAATTATAAATTTTAATTATAAATCATTAGTAAACTCCGCAACCGTACACGTGTCTACTCCGCTGGCTTGACAAGTCCGACATATATTTCAGGCCTGAAAGGCTGAAATATAACGTTGATTTAAATTTCAAGTTTTTTTTAATGTAAAAAATAAATTTTCATTTTAATACAACTTAAAATTATATTTTTATAATATATTGTTTAATTAAAAATTTTACAAGTTAACTAGGAATTTAAAAGTTCTAAATTAATATAATTTAAATTTTATTTATTTTTTTTAATTTTTGATCCTGTAAGTTTTAAAAGGACTACTGTAATCCTTAATTTTTCATAACCGAGATAGTTGACCCTGTCGAAAAAATTGATTGGATCAAATGCCTCTTATAAAAAATTTAGGGTTACAAAAGTACTTTTAAAATTTATATGGAGTCAACTTTCTTTTATTTACAATATAGAAGTTATAAATGATCAAATGTCTATGTGAAAACAAGAGAATCAAATAAAAATTATAAAATAAGGGTTGTATGCCTATTTGAAAACCGCAACGGTTTGTTTGGCGGGTTTTTGAAGAAGGGAATTGGTTTGAAATTGGACCAAAACTCATTTCTTTGTTCAGACGCGGGATGATTTTAAGGTACCAAAATTAAGGCTCTGTTGGGGGACTTATTTTCAGCGGTCAAGCGGTTAAGGTCCGGTACATGCGGTCGTAACCGCTTGCCGCTGAAATAATTCCCCCCAAACGAGCCTAAATCAATCATTATATTGTTCGACAGCAGAATAAAATTCAAATGCAGAAATTGATATCGTGAACACATACCACGCATATGCACCTGTTCATACATTTATACACACATGCAAGCCTTATAAACTTCTCCACAGTACTAAATTTCAAGGTGCATGCTTAACATCAAGAAGACATCTAGCAATGAGTTTTCACAACTTCGAATAAGAAATTCAAAGGGATTAAATAGGAAATGATACTCATCTGAATCATATAACTATAATGAAATATGCGATCGGCGAATATTTATCGAATTTGATAGCATCAGTACTTATGGCGAGGAAGGAGAATGGTGAACTTGTTGGGGGTAGAAATGGCGAGGGGAAGAAAGGCGGTAGCGGAAGCTTCTTGTTCATGGGTCGGTTTTGTGAAAGGCGTGTTTATTATATAGATTGAAAACCCGATAGATGGTTCTCATCAAAAACCAATTCCCCTCGAAAAACAGGCAAAAGTGAGTGCACTCACAAACTTCAATTCCGTCCTCCAAAAAACCTACCAAGCGACTTTCTTGCCAATTTCAAAGGAGAAAAATTATTCCGCTCAAAACTAGTTTTCTTTTCTTGATGGCGGTCATAAACATCGTCATGCCGAACATACTTTTTATGATAGTATCATTTTTTTTTCCAATCTTCCCCGAGCTAAAGCGCTTTGCTAAACGGAGTCTAAAGATAGGCTCCATTTGGCGTGGCGGTGGTAGTCATGAACGTCGTGATTATGAACCATTGTTCGTGAATGTTCGACCTCGCCTAAGAAGTTTCACCCACTTTTATATTCAAAACTAATTTTATTTTCTTGGTGGCTATCATAACCATTGTCTCACCAAACATGCATTTTCTAATGGTGGCATTTTCTAACGGTGGCAGTTTGAGACTCCATTTAGCGTGGTGGTGACAGCAATGAACACAGTCGTTAAGAATCGTTGTTCGTCACCGCCCAACCTCACTGAATGAACTTCATTCACTTTTATGTTCAAAACTAGTCATTCTTCTTGCATAATCATTGTCATGTCAAACATACATTCTATAATTATGATGTTTTTGTCCAAACAATCCGAGCAAATACGATGTTTTACAAACTCCACTTTTCAAAACTTTATTTTACAAATTTTATTTCATTCAAATAATTTTTTTAATAAAATTCTAATTTTCAGAAGCAAAATTTTTCTCAAACTTCATTTTCAATCACCAACTTTTCATGAAAAATGCTTAAAAAATGGCCGTGAAAAAGTCAATGCTGACCATTAGGGTCCATTTGGCACGGTGGTATGAGTTAAAATGTCATTCGTTAAGAACCATCTAACAAACATCATCCGTTTGAACATAAAAGTGAATGAAATTTCCTAGGTGGGCATTAACAAATGACAATTTAATCCCCCATGTTTATGGTGGTGACAGTCACGAACATGTGGGTTAAATTGTCATTGGTTAACGCCCACTTAATGAACAAATGACGTTTTGAGCCTTCAATGAAGCCTTAGGCTCCGTTTGGAGGGACTTATTTTCACCGGTCAGGCGGTTACGACCGCATGAACCGACCTTAATTAAGGTCGGTCCGATTCATGTGATCGTAACCGCCCGATCGGTGAAAATAAGTCCCCCCAACAAAATCTTAGGCTCCCCCAAAATGCTAAAAAAATGGTGAAAAGCTTCTGGAATTATGGTTCAGTCAAAGAAGAAGGCCGAAAGTAATGTCTAAACCCTAAATAATTAATTAAGGTAAGTAAAAAAAGTATATAAATAAATATATTATTATTATTATATATATTGTATTAAAGAAAAGAAAGAATAGGCCAATGCTGACTTGACTGGCTCACTGGCCCAGACCGCAATGGAACCATTTGCTGCCACTGTCTTCTTCCTAGTTCTCACCTCGCCCTCCCCCCAACTTTTCTTCCAATTTCACGAATCCCTGCTCTCATCTCCTCCCAATTCTTATAATGCTCTCCCAATTCCCCCCTCCATTACCCTCTGCAACCATCGCCGTTGACTTCTCATCTCCCTCTCCGCCAAAAAACGGTATCTCCTCGTTTGATTTTGAGTCTATTTCGCAAAGTCAATCGCGCGAGGCTTTTCTTGATTTCCATCGCCAATTTGCGATCGGATTCATGGATTTTCGATCCTCGATTTCAAATTAGTAATCGCGTTTTCTCGGATTTAGTAGTTTCCTCTGAATCTTGACGGCCGTATTCTGGGAGCAGTGCTAGGGCTTAATCTAAAAGCTGATGTCTGATTTTTTTCCTGGTATTTTTGATTTTGCTGAATTTGTGTGTGGAGAAGGAGATTTTGTTTTTTTTATGGTGAAATTGTCTTCAGTTGTTGTGCTTTGAATCTCTAGAACAGTTCTAGTTAGCCTTTTGTTTGCTATGAAATTTTTTAAAAATTCTATTTTGTAGTTCCAGATCAGGATCATTATACTGAAGGCTGAATTTTGTGCATATTTCAAAGGCTTCAGAGTAAATATTTATCTTTGATCAGGTAAAAAGTCAACAAATTTTCTGGAAGAAATCCCTCCTGTTTTCTGATGTTGTGACTTTTTCCCCTTTAGCAGAAAAAAAAAAACAAGAGAGAAATCTTATATTCACAGCTAAACATACATTGGAGCAGCAATAATGGGGTCAGAAGGGCCTTCAATGGTTACAGTTCATATTACAGGTTTCAAAAAATTTCTTGGTGTTGCGGAGAATCCAACTGAAACTATTGTCAGCAATCTGAAGAGTTACATGGAGAAGAAGGGATTGCCGAAAGGGCTAATTATTGGAAGTTGTAGTATTCTAGAGACGGCCGGAGAAGGAGCCGTTGCCACTCTTTATAAAGTTTTGGAATCGGCTCTGGACGACCATGCCGATTCCTCTACTACTATTGGTCGTGTAATTTGGGTGAGTGGTGAGTTATGTATGTGATTTTGTTAAGGTATTGAGAGTATATTGAGTTTAGTTGCTCATCAAATAGTTGGAAAATATGCTGGTTTAGAATTACCAGGCGGTTGAATATCAACTGCAAGCTTGAGTTTTGGAGTTGAACACTGATTTAACCACAAAAAAAATATGTGATATCACATTGCTTTTGGGTAAGTGGTAAGATATATATGATATTCCTAAGGCATTGAGAGTGTATTGAGTTTGGCCTCACACCAAATAGTTGAAAAATATGTAAATATTAAGTGGTTGGGCCTCAACTATAAGCTCAAGTTTTTTGGGTTGAATACTGATTAACCACTGGTGTATCAAGCCAATGTTGGTCCTCATTCTATCCATGCTTCATATTTCTTTTTTCACAAAGAATTATATGATAGATATCATGTTGCTTTTGTAAGATATTTTGTAGAATGAAACATTGGTTTATGGTTTGAACTTATAAGCTTAAGAAGTTTGTTTAAAAGGGGTGATAGTAGAAGGGAGAAATTTATGTTACTCTTTCTATTTTGACAGTAAATTTCAGAGTCCTTTAACTTGAGAGAATTAAATTAGCATTTATTCATGTCATTTGATATACTAAATAATAGTATGCTTCATTCTGTGATATTATCTTCAGTTTTTGTTCTTATCAGTAAGTTCTTTTAAAACTAAGTAATGTATGTAGTTCATTAACTACTGGAAAACGCCTTCCTACTCTTTGCTATATTCGATTTTCTTTTGCAGTAACTACTAATTTCAATAGTTCAGGTAGATTATTTTTCTATGAACCTTTGATGAGATAACACATTTTGTCTGTTTTGTTGAAGTTGTTTGATTGGTTTTCTAGATTTAAATTATTTATATCCTTTAACATGCTTTGGTCCATATTCTTTCACTGATACACTTCAGTTTCAGCTACATTTTGGAGTTAACAGTGGCGCATCTAGGTTTGCTATTGAGAATCAAGCAGTAAATGAAGCTACTTTTCGATGTCCCGATGAACTAGGATGGAAACCCCAAGTAAGATTTGATTTGGATTCTTTTTTTCTTCATCATTCCATATCAAATATTTTAGCATCTTCTGAATTTTGATGTGCTGTATTTTTCCTTTTTTTCCAGAGAGTACCCATTGTTCCCTCAGATGGAGGCATTTCACGAACACGGGAGGTATAAAGTATACTTTTCTTATGTTTCTCATAATTTAAGGTCATTTTAGGAGTTATTGATTGAAGTTGTCATGTAGTGTTCAATATTGAAAATAATGTGGTTATAAAACAATATATAATCACAATATAATTAAATCTAATACCAAATTTAAGTTCTTATCTTTTTACATTGGCTACTAAAGTGCTTACAAAAAGATATTCAAAATGAGGTGCTTTCATATATGTTCTTTGAAGATGGTGTAGCTTTGATAGGTAAGACATTTACTAAATTAAATGAAAATTTATGATAGGGAGTGAACTTAGTGAAATATAAGGTACATAGAATTCATTGAACAATGGTTTAATATATTATTATGCATTGTTCATGGAGTTAAATTTGATAATTATCTATTAATATTTTTGGAAGATCTAGTGATAAATGAATTAGTTCACGGGCTTAAGTAAATTATATTAGGTATAGAAAAGATAGAGATTTGGGCGAAGAACCATGACCATAGCGATCTCGGGACAATGATAAGAAGCTTCCATGAAATTTTGAGGACGATGTGATAACTTCCATTTTTCAGCAAGGCAACCGCCGCCAGCTGGCTATCTCCGGCCAACTTTTTTGGCGAATGAATCGAACTCAACAAACCATGAGAACATTAATCAAGGCCGTAAGAAACATATATATGATTTAAATGAGAAAACATCACATTTATTAATTGGAAGGAGATCTTACATATATTCACCCACTCGAGCAATGGACATAATTTTCCAATTCCTATATAGATTGGAAAGAATTCATTTTGAATTCTAATTATGTCATTCAAGCGCACAACCGAACAACGGAATTGAAATTGGACATTCAATTCAAATTCCAAGGCTCCAATTTCATCCAAACGAACAGATCCTTAGAGTTTAAGATGCCAATTGAATAGATAACTTGCTTAGGACAACTCTCAAGTAGCAAAATAAGAAAATTTCACAAAGAAAACTTTAGATTTATAGAATTGCATTTTGGACGATTTTGTTATATGGTCTCTCTTTTTAGCAAAATAGTCAAACTAAATGTGTAGAGGTGACAATGTTAAGTTGACTAAGTAGTAAAACTACAGACTGAATGGCATGAAGAAAAAGTAGAAGGATATCATGAAAAACAACATTAGGTGATTTGGCAGCAGAAGGCAGAAGTTGCATGATTATAAGTTTCTTTGCAAAAGAATTATGGAATATAGACTGAATATCACTTGTAGCACTGCATACAAATGAATGGAGGGGTATACCGTAAGACTGACAAAAAATTAGGACAACTAATAAAGATGATGGCTGTAGCCATAAAACAAAATAGCTATGTTCTAATAAATTATGGAGCCTGGTTTAACTACCTTGATCTTTTTGGCAGTTGAATAGCTTAGTAAGTACCAAACTTTTAATTTTTTTTACTTACTGAGATAGCTAAATGCAAAGAAGTAAATGTATAAAATTTTCTAAATGGCATTAATTCGATGTACACAGTTTGTATCTAAAGGCTAATCAGATCAGTTTGAGTTGTCCATTGTAGTCATTTTTAATTGTCTCCATAATCATTGGCTTCTTAATAAAGCTTTTTGATTAGGAACGAGAAGAGTGATTTGAGAGAGAGAGGAGTAAATACCTTGGAGGTTCTTCCTTCTCCACCGCCTCGGGGAGTGGTCGCGTTTCGTGCCGCGTTTCTTCCACTTGGTGAGCAGCACCTGATGAGGATCCATTTGACAAGGATCTCCTGACGATATTTCGTGCCACGTTTTTTTCACTTGGTGAGCAGCACCTCCTCAGGGAGTGGTCGCAACCCCCCCCCCCCCCCCCCCCGTTGGTTGCTTCCGGGATGGTAGAGTGCACTTGAGTTGTTTCCCCGATTTTCGAGAATGTGGGATGAATAAGCGAGCTCATGGGAAGGTCCAAGGTGTAAGCAACCAGTCTCACCCTTTGAATGATTTTGAAGGGACCGTAATAGCGAGGAGCCAACTTTTGGTTAGTCCTCAGGGACACCGAGGTTTGTTTGTAGGGATCAAGCTTTAAGAAGACTTCATCAATGATTGCAAATTGATGTTCGTACCGGTGTTTATTTGTCTGTACCTTCATCCTGTTTTGGGTAACTATGAGGTTTTCTCATAATATGACAAGGGTACGGTCTCGGTCGCGCAACTAACGATCAACAACAGGTAGTGTCGTTCCCCCTAGCTCATATGCACCTAAGCTCGTGGTGGAGCCCCCATAGACAATATCAAAATGAGTAAACTTACTGGTCGTGTGGTAGGAGGTATTATAGCAGTACTTTGTCCAATGCAGCCATTGCGTCCATGTGCGGGGCTCATCCATAACGAAGCACCATAAGTATGTCTCAACTCCCCAATTGAGTACCTCTGTTTGACCGTCTGTTTGTGGATGGTTGGCGGTGCTCATGCATAGGCAAGTACCCTGCTGCTTCAAGAGTTCCTTACAAAAGTTGCTCACAAAAACTGGATCCCGATCAGAGATGATGGCCCGTGGGATTCCGTGAAGTATGACTATCTCCCGCACGAACAAGTTCGCTAGTGATTCACTTGTGTAGGGATGGCTCAGGGCCATGAAGTGCCCGTGCTTGGATAATTTATCCACCACTACCAAGATGACTGTCTTCCCTTGGGACTTCGGCGGAACGTTGATGAAGTCTAAAGAAACTATGTCCCAAATCTATCGCGGTATCTCCAAAGGAGTGAGAAGGCCCGCCGACGATGTGGTTTCATATTTCTGACGTTGACAAATATCGCATTGTTGTACAAACCATTGGACATCCCTCCTTTCCTCTTTTCAGAAAACATTAGCTCTGACCCGCTGTAAGGTACGTAGAACTCCTGCATGTCCCCCCACTGGTGAAGAGTGGAACTCTTGTAACATAGTGCCTTCCATGGCGACGACAAGGGTATGACTAGTCGTGAAAGTATAAGTGTCATTCTGCAGTCGAAATCCGGGAGGAGCGTCCTGTCCCTGCAGAAGTGCCTCTACAACAGGACGAAGCTCAAGGTATTTTAGGACCTCCTTTTGTATGTCATCCAAAGTGCCGAGCAACGGACCTGAGATGTGTTGAAGTGCCCCCTCTGGAAGGTGGGATAGTGTGTCTGCCACAACGTTCTTTTTCCTCTGCTTATAGACTATCTCGTAGTCGTAGTCAAGCAACATTATTATCCATTTCTGTTGTAGAGGAGCGGTCACCCGTTGTTCCAAAAAATGTTTCAAACTCTGGTGTTCGGTACGGACTTTAAAGTGTCTTCGCAAAAGGTAAGGCCGCCACAAGATCATGACATGTATGATGACCAGCATTTCCTTTTTTTGATCGACAAGCCAGTGTTCGTGGTGCCAACACCTTGCTAAAAAACACTATCAGTCGACCTTCTTCCATGAGAACGGCTCTGATCCCTACGCCTGAAGCATCGGTCTCCAGAATAAATTTCTTGGTGAAATCGGGATGAGCTGGCATTGGTGTCGACGTCATGGATGTCGAGAGCTTGGAATGCAGCTTCTGCTTCCTCTTGCCAGCAAAAGGCATCCTTATGTAACAGTTGGGTCAGCGATCGAGCTATCTTCCCATAATCTTTTACAAACCATCTGTAGTAGCCCATCAACCCGAGGAAACCCCGGAGAGCACGCACAGTGCGCGGCTTAGGCCTTGTTTGCATGCTCTCCACCTTCTTGGGGTCAGCCTTGACTCCTTGTACAAAGACAATATGACCAAGATATTCCACCTCTTCCTGACCAAATGAGCATTTGGAGCACATCCTCATATTAGAGATGCTGTCGGAGTATTCACCTCTTCCTGACCAAATGAGCATTTGGAGCACTTGGCATATGCTGTCGGAGTATCACGAGCACTTGCTCCACATGTTAGAGATGCTCTTCCCAGTTGGCACTGTAGATTAGAATGTCATCAAAAAAATTAATACAGACCTGCAGAGGAGGGGCCGAAAGATCTCGTTCATCACTGCCTGAAATGTAGAGGGTGCGTTGGAGAGTCCAAACGGCATCACGACGAACTCATAGTGACCATCATGTGTCTGAAAAGCTATTTTGAAGACATCCTCATCCTTCATCCTGATTTGGTGGTACCCCGAACCCAAATCCAGCTTAGTGAACAAGTGTGCGCTGTGTAGTTTTTCTAGGAGTTCCTCGATCATGGGAATAATGAACGTGTCTTTGATGGTAGAGATGTTCAGAGTGCGGTAGTCAACACAAAATCTTCACGACCCATCTTTTTTCTTCACCAGGATGATGGGTGAGGAAAACAAACTAGTGTTGGGTCGGCTCAGTCCCTTCCTTCAGGCTGATCTGGTGATCTCAAAATCATCGAGGAGGTAACAATCGGGGTCCCTGAAAAACCTCAGGATACTGGAGTAGTGGCTTCATCTGTTCTGGGACTTCAACATTTGGATATACTCAAAGTAATGTGGATCATACTCTGTTCATCAAGCACATGGAAGAAAAATTGGCAACCCTTGTTGTTTATGTGGACGACATTGTTATAAAGGGAGATGATTTGGAAAAAGTTCAAACTCTAAAAGAGAATTTAAGGTAAAGGATTAGGGAACCTCAAGTATTCTATGAGAATTAAAGTCGCTAGGTCCAGGCATGAGAATTTCATCTCGCAGAAGAAGTATATTCTTGATTTATTTAAGAAATCAGGGATGACTGTGTGTAGACCTGCCGACACCACACCCCTATCGAAGCCAACCACGAGTTAGGGAGAGATGATGAAGAAATTGTCGAGGACATCCATAGATTTCAGAGGTTAATGGGGAAGCTGGTTTACTTATCACATTTATTCTCACCAAATGATGAGCTAAATATTGATGTCTACACATATGTTGACTGGACTAGATCGATTGATGATCAACGGTCACCTCGGAATATTGCACTTCCGTTGGTGGGAATTTAGTTATATGGAGTAAAAAAACATGCGGTGTCTAGATCCAGTGTTGAAGCTGAATTAAAGTCATGACACATGGAATCTATGAAGGACTGCGGATTCAAACTATCATGAGGGACCTTGGTCTTGAGAAAATGAGCTAATCAGAGAATCAGGCTATATTGTGATAACAAGACAACCATTAGCATGGCTCATAACCCTGTTCAACACGATAACACCAAACACATTAAGGTTGATAGACACTTCATTAAAGAATACATAATGAGGAGAATCGTATGCACTCCTTTTCATTTTGCCTGAACTTCAACTGGAAGATATTTTCACGAAAGGATCGAGTATGAGTGCTTTTGGAAGAATTGTTATCAAATTGGGTATGGTCAATATTACACGCCCAACTTGAGGGGAGGGGTGTTAGCATTTATTATTTCAATTGAGAAAACAATTTGAGCATTTCAACACTAAAATAAATATTGATTGGTATGTGGATTTGTCAATAAAACTAGTGCTTACAATTCTCAATTTGAATTAAAACCAATGTTGAGAAGGATATTGTACTCAATGAAGATAGATTATACGTAATGGTACTTCTATGATCTCATAGGCTTTAGTTTGATTAGTTATGAGAATAGATATGGCTCAAGATATTATAGGAAAGCAAAATTGATGGTAGAACATGATTTTGCAATAATTAGGATATATTATTGAAATGAGAATATTAGGGTTTTACTTTTAGAAGTTGAACTCCTAATCTGCAAATAATATGTTATTACTAAGAAGGTGGGTAGATTTTTTATGGGAAGATTGTTTGGTGAACAAGGAAGATAGTTTTATGGGGATACATATTAGAAGTATAAAGAAATTAATCTAGACAAATTAGTTCCTCAGGATAACATGGAGATTAGAAGGTAAGAAAAGCATGACAGATTGTTAAGGGAGACAAATTAGAGCACTAAAAGTTGGACCAAACCTAATGTGAGATAGAATGGTTTGTTGTATTAACAATATTTTCATAAAGGTTATTGGAATTTCTAGATTGTAGAAGTATAAAAGTTTATTAAAGAAAAGAAATGGACTTTTTCAAAATGTCAAACATAGATACATACAATAATTTTGAGAATGGTAGAAGTCTTTACAAAAAGGGTTATAACAAAATCCAAATCCCCGACTTAGAGATTATAGTAGGCTAGGTAAGAAAAAAAGGTAATTATTCATGTTGGGTTTGTAAGGCAGGATAACTGGAATTTATATTTACATCAATTTGAATGTATTAAGTTTGAAGATAAATGAAATTTTAGTTAATGACAACTACATCAAAGAAAATAACATATTGTAAAATGAAGATAAGAGACATTTATATTACATGTTCATTTAAAAAGCGAAGTTAACTTAGGTTTCGTTTGGGGAGGCGTTTTTGGCTTTGGTGAGTTTGGACAAAAATGGTACAATTATAGAATGTATGTTTGACATGACAATGGTTATGACCGCCACCAAGAAAAACAAACTAGTTTTGAACATAAAATGGATGAAGTTCCTTAGGTGAGGTCGGGCAGTCACGAATGACGGCGGTTCATAACCACCGCATTCACAACCACCACCACCGCCCAAAACGGAGCCTTAGTTTTGAAGAGGATGCATAAATAGTAATCCTTGAATTGCAAAGGAAATTTTAACTGGTCTAACTAATGTACTCATTTTCTAAATGTGTCCTCAACTTACTTCAAATTTATCTCACCCAATTAAAACTACATTTTTAATATTGATGTGTTCCTTCTAAGCATAAATAACATTACCATCTCTCATAACTTCATTGTATAATGCAGAGCTGGATTCCCCAAATGTTATCATAACTATGGACAAGTTTTTATAAATATTGGTACAAATAGTTTGGTCTCCATCATTTGAAATTCTCTTAGTCGTTAAGATCTCATTCAAAAGAAGATTTATTAATTAAACAATCTATTTTTATGGGCCTGGCCGGTAACATCGTCGGAGGTGGTGGATAGCAATAGGTTGTTATAAACCCAAGACATTAATCCAAAAATATTAAATAAAAGATAACACAACAAACATTTAGACTCAAAAAACTCGACTTGACTCATAAAACTCGAACTCGATACATAGACTCATAATAAAAGTTATGTAAAAGAACCGATAATAAATAGTTGACAATGTGGGACCCTAGGGGCGCAATCTATAAATTTACAAACTTTGAGGGGAGGACGCGGTAAATAACCCTTTAATTATTTAAGCATTGAATGTTGTTTAATTTTGCGTATAATCAGTAAGTGATTGTAGCCTCGATTCATTGAGATTTTGATTGAGTTTGAACTGCAGTCTTCCCTTCCCACCAACGAGATCACGAAGGCGCTTTCAAGGTTGGGATACCCCGTGTTGACATCCGACGACGCTGGCAGGTTTGTCTGCAACTACGTGTACTACCACTCCCTTCGATTCGCTGAACAGCATGGAAACAAATCCCTGTTCGTGCACTTCCCCTTATTCTTGACGATCAATGAGGATACTCAGATGCGTTTCGCTGCTTCCCTTTTGGAGGTTATCGCCTCCTTGCAGCTGTGAAATCATCGGGGACACCTCGTGCTGTTAATATGGTGTATGATGTTCGCTTTAAGTGTATGTAATTTATGATTTTTAGTCACCTTCTTTGTGTCGATGAACTTCGGAGAACTTGAAAATCATTATGATCGAAGAAAGGTCGATCGGAAATTTGGATTGATAGTTGTTTGTATTGTATATGGTTGCGGTAATCTTCTTAAATCATTGCTTTGCCTCTTGCTAGCATAAGAATAATGAATATATATAGCATCAACATGTTTCTTGTTTGTTATTATGATTCTTGCTATGTACAAAATACAATAAAAAGCATAAACTGCCCCTTAGTAAATCTTATTGCCTGTTCAGTTCCTCTATTGGCAAGACATGTTTGGTATAAGCGAAACTGGTGTTTCACTCAATAGGCGCCCGGGCTAGCACTTGAACAACAGAATTGAAATTTAGCCAGAGTTTCAAGGAATTCATATGAATTACTCAGGCTCTATTTATTTCGGCGTTTCCGCTTTATTTATGGCAAACGCACCGAAGGCGGGTAACAAAGAACCTCCTGCGTGTTTTTGCTCCGTTTCCACGCCTTGAGAAACACCCAAAACGCTCCGTTTGGAGAAGCCACCTCCCTCTCCGGTTTGAACATTCCGTTCCACCCGCCGGATCGACCATCACCGCTGAACCAAATGAAGCTTCAATTACATGTTGCACTCTATGTTTTGAAATTATAATGATCTAATGTAAATTTACCCTTCACAGTAGAAGTATGAAAGTGGAAAATTCTTTTTAGCTTTTCAAGAAGTTGGAAGGTTCACAGTTTTTCAACAACAAAAAAACACCATTTTGATAAGTGCTTTCTACACCACCAGAAACCAAACGCCTCCAAACAACAAAGGGAGCGGATGAGATTCAGAGCGGAGAGTACAACATATTTCCCATCATCGACGTCTATGAATAACATTTTACCGTATAATTTTGCATGTAGGTCAATGTCATAAGCTAAATTAATGTTGTAAATAAGAAGAAAATACATTATAAAGATCAACATTTAAACTCAAAAAAAGCTTCTTTGAAATAATACAAATTTAGGCTCCGTTTGGCACGGTGGTGGTGGTCGTAAAACATGGGTTAAACCATCATTCATTAAATATCATCTAACAAACATCATCCATTTGAACATAAAAGTGAATGTTCTTTAGACAAGCGTTAACAAATGACAATTAACCCTCATGTTCATGATGGCCACCACCGTGAGCCTTAATTTGGGCACCGTTTGGCATGGTATTTTGCTCAGGTGAGTGCGGACAAACCTAGGTGATACCGCGGACGACAACATGCGTCTATTTTTTTAAAAAAAAAAATCACCCAATCAATTTTCACAAAACTCAAGCACATTACTCTTTAGTCAATATAAATTATATGAAGACATGCACCTTATTAACCATCCAAATCACCAAAAAATAATTTCTACTATTTTATCTCAATATTTTTAATTACTCTTCCCTAATTTTTACCACATTAATAAATCACCATAATTATAAATTTATCAAATTTGCATCTACATTATATGATATTATTACATATACTCCCCAAAAATTACTCCATTTTAACCACCCCCACTAAAATTACATATCATGCATTCTACTAATTTAAAGTTTGATATATTGTAAACATCATCTCTAGTGTTCCACTTTTTCTCTCAATTCAATAAATAACTCATAATTTAAACTGTCATGTGCAAACAATATGCAGCAATGCATTTTCACAGTACATTTTATATAAACTACATAATTAATATTTAATGTAAAAGTGCTACAATAGAAAATTATGTGCTAACTACACAATTATTATTTCACAATACATATCTTTAATTACTGAGTATCAAAACATACTACAAAATTGTGTGTGTGTGTAGGTCATTTTTACCAAGACCACCCCACTAAGTTTGCAAAATTACAGTCCGTACCGCTCTAACTTTTGAAATTACAAAAAACTCTACAATTTTACATTACATAACATCTATGAACAAAAAAACCCTGAGAATTTGCTTACAGGAGAGGGTTTTGTAATTTCAGAAATTAGAGGGGTACAACCTGTAATTATGCCTCCCAGGGCTCTCTCTCTCTCTCTCTCTCTCTCTCTCTCTTTCTCTATATATATAGAGAGAGAGACCTTCAAATCACTGGCAAGACTATTCGCGATTGCAGAAAAAATATAAACATAGAATTTCGATCTCACCGACATTAAGAAAGAGTAATAAAACAATATGTTCCAGTGACATGCAGAATAAAACAAGAGACAATAAAGGTTCAGTCCTTAAAAGCTCCAGGTTAGAGCATATCATACAGATCTATGCAGCACACAGCCTGACTGGCATGGAAACTGCAACACCTTTTAAGGGAGTAAAATAGTTCAAAATAGTCCCACAGAGAGAGAGCACACTATTTTCCATTTGCTCAAAATATATAACTTCTTACATTATAGGATGCAGCAGAGTTACAATCCCAGGAAGGAGCATTGCTTCCTCGCATGCTCGGGAATGAGCTTCGCCAAGAACTCCATCGAAACTCCTTTCAACTCTGCTTGTCGGCAAATTTATTTGAGTTAGATAATGCGCAATTGTTCTCCTATAATCACTACTTCACTGGTATGGTGATTCTTCTTCTTTTGGCATTTGACTAAAAGTAAAAGTTTCTAGGGTTTATGATCAAGTCCTCTCAAACAAGAATGAAATTTCCAAGGTTTATTCTCAAACTTGGTATATAGTTAAGGTACTGATCATATACCCAAAACAAGGTAGTGCTAGTAAAACCAGTTTTTGGACAAAGCTTGTTCTTTTAACCCTACATAACTTTGAAAATGAAGAGTAGATATAAGTTTTGCTTATTCCAAATCTTGGTATATGTAGCTTTGCTGTCCTTATTTGCAAATGACCTTGATTATAAAACCTAGACAGTCTTGCACAAAAAACCCCCCAAGTCCATTCAGTTGGATGGTATTGGAGATTCGGAATTAGAATTCGAGGTACAATTTCAATGAAAATTGGCATATTCCATCCGGACGCGTAGAGCCCATTCTTTTGGATAAAATTGAGGCCCTAGAATTGGAATTGGAGACCCAATTCCAACTCTGTTGTTCAATTGTGCGCTTGAAAGAATGGATTTGGAGTTCAAAATGACTTCCTTATAATTATTTGCAAAATAACCTGATTATAAATCATAGGGAGTTCTACACAAAAAACCCTAAATAAGTAGGGAACTTTTTTAAAAATAATCTAAACTTACCATGAGGCTTGAAGTTAAAGAGAGGGGGAAGAAACCGTCCATTCGGTAACCGGGTATTAGGATCCCTTAGCTCGTCAAAGAAGGGATGAATTAAAGCATCCAACTGCATTGAGAAAAATCACAATCAAAACGTGACTAAACAAAATTTTAAGAGCATGAAAACATAGGTTTATTAAAAAGTAGTATGAAACATTTCATGCTCATTATAAAATATTTTCTTTTGCTACTTGGACAAGCTTGAACAAATTTTTTTTACTTTTTAAATTATTAAAAATATTACAGTTAATATCAAGTGAGTTCTATCAATTTTGATGACAAATAATGGAAAAAAACTTTAGTAATAAGGATATATCTTTAAATCATTAATATCTTATGTATAAAAGTTAAGCCTGCTTAAAACATGATTATGGCTCAAACTCAATAAAAACTATATAGTAGATTTGGTTATTTAAAAAATCAAATTATTAAGAGCAGCCCGGTGCACAAAGCATCCCCGTGCAGTGAGAGTCCGGGGAAGGGTCCCATCACAAGGGTGAAACGTAGGTAAACCTTACCCTGCATTTTTGCAAAGAGGTTGTTAAAATGATTAAATGAACAAAATTGAAATGAATAGTACTGTACTTGATTATGATCGTTTGCAACACGGAAACAAATTTGTAAATATGAACTCACAGCAGTGCATCGCAGGCTCGGAGAGTATTGAAGGAGCCTGGAGACAAGATCAACTGCTTCAGGTGGCATTCTCTTGTGAAAGATCTGATAGCATTTTGAAAAGTGTCAACCATGTTATGGAATTATAAGTGACAAAAAAATTATTAAGAACTGATAAAAATACCTTATGCCAGGGATGAGCTTTAATCTGAGGGAACTTGAATTCGGTATAGTTTGGATTCATGCATTTGATTTCTTCCCTAGTTGGGGTGCCCAAAATCTACTTGAAGTGTTTAACATAATGAGGAAGAATTGACTATGAGGGAAGTAGCACAAAGATTGTTGTACCTTGATAATCTCAACAAGCTGGTCTACTCCACTCTCACCAGGAAAAAGGGGCTGCAACAAAATTATCAAAAATAATTAAAAGGGCATTTTAACTATTTATGTTTTTGTCTAAAATTTGTGGGCTCTCATGACTGGTTGGCAACAGGAACCAACCACAAGGGAGCATATCGAGCAGCACAGACCGGGCGGCTGCAGCTAGCTCATTAAGCAGGGGCTCGACAGGAGGGAGAGCTCGGCAGAAGAAGAGTTCAACGGGAGAGGAGCTTGACAGGAGATAGGTTCGCAAGGAATCGAGGGTAGAGAGCTTGGCGAACAGAAGACTCTGTGTGATCAGTAAGTTGCGGTCACGGCGATCTATTTGCGGTTTCAATCGGATATCGCGCAAAAGTATGTGTGAGCAACGAGCATATATAACGAGAACACACAGGGTGCGGGACTCAGTAGGCATGAATAAGAAACGAAGACGTACACTGAGAGCGCTAGGGGCAGTCGCTGAAGAACAATGGTCACAAAACGGGTCCCGGAGGTCACAGGGCGCAGATAGGGAGTCGGCAGACTCGCAAGGTGCAAGGAATCGAGGGTAGAGAGCTTGGCGAACAGAAGACTCCGTGTGATCAGTAAGTTGCGGTCACGGCGATCTATTTGCGGTTTCAATCGGATATCGCGCAAAAGTATGTGTGAGCAACGAGCATATATAACGAAACACACAGGGTGCGGGACTCAGTAGGCATGAATAAGAAACGAAGACGTACACTGAGAGCGCCAGGGGTAGTCGCTGAAGAACAATGGTCACAAAACGGGTCCCGGAGGTCACAGGGCAAAATGCAGATAGGGAGTCGGCAGACTCGCAAGGTGCGCGAACAAACGCGGAGTGCGCAAGCAAACGCAGATCGCGCGAGCAGGAGCAACATGGATAGGGTGCTGGCGAATTTGAAGGGTGCGCGAGCAGATACAGATCGTGCGAGCAAGAGCAACGTGGATAGGGTGTCGACGAACTCACATGGCGCGTGAGCAGACACAGACTGCGCAAACAGACACAGAGGTGGGTCCCGACGAAGTCTATAAAGAAGCAGCGGGGGCGGGGTGATGCTTAAGATCACGGCAGTGAACCGGTCGCACAAGTAATATAAAATGGGCGAGTTTTCCCAAGTATCAATCTCTCAAAGAACACAGTAAGGTGGAGTTAATTTTGAGGAGGACTTGAGATTGAAGTCCTTAGGTCAGAGGTAACGATGGGGGCTTTGATATTGCGGACAAAGAAAATAAAACGCTATCAACTACTCCTATGCAACGCCGCTATGCGATGCTTCGCCAGACGGGATGGAAGACTAGTCGGGCCGCTATGCACTGAATCGCTAGGCGGATGGACGAGTAGGCTTGCGGATGAGGTGGTGAGAATGGCGGAATGAGGGTCGTGAGCACCTCTTCGCTACGCACACCACTAGCAATTGCTAGTGCGGCAAGGGTGGATGGATGGTGGATGGACTATGACGCACCTCAAGTAAATAACGAAAACATACAAAATCACATAGACATGATTGTATATAAACATTTTACAAACAAAGCATACTTCATCATATACAAGAGTTCAACTACACATTCAACAACCAAACAAGAAAAGAGTGTGCGAAATCGACCGGATACGAAGTCTTGCTGAGGATTCACGGTTGGAATCGTCGAGTTGTCAATCCGCGTCCAAGCTAGGTCCGCAACTGCGTCCGGGGTAGAGAAGGGCTATCACCACCTTCCAATGACCCGTCTTCTTCGTGTCACGATCTGGTGGAGGATGGCACAACTTCCTCTAGCTTGATGGAGAAAGCTAGGTCAAGCTCTTCTTATAGCTCAAGGATGAAGGAGGCCGAGAGGAAGCTCCGGCTTGAATTTGGCGGTGAAAGCTTGCCCGGAGCACCTCCCTAGGGTGGAGATTGAAGGAGGACGGCGGAATCCCTCCTCGGAGACGAAAATGACGGAGAAATGTCGAGCGATCCTGAATTAGGGCAGAACCTGCGAATTTATAGATTGCAGAAATTATAGTGCACACGACCAGTGGCGCACGACCAGTGGTCGTGCGCACTATGTCCAGTGGTAGTGCATTTGCCCCAGGCAGATTTTGGAAAAAAATGGAATCAATGCACACGATCAGTGGCGCACGACCAGTGGTCGTGCGCACTGTGTCCAGTGATAGTGCGCATACCCCAGGCAGATTCTGGAAATCAGGGAACATTGCGCACGAGCAGTGGCGCACGACCAGTGGTCGTGCGCACTATATCCAATGAGCGTGCGCAGTATTCCTGCTTCCAAACATCCCCGGAACACGCACACGAACTCTGTACCAAGCACTGATATGTGTAGACATTCCAGACGAGCACAATAAGGAGTACAAATAATAAAAGTACAAAAATACACAACCCTGGGCCTAAGTGTGCACTTCCTATGAAAATAGAGACAAGATGAAATATGAACGATATATAACTAAAAGTGAAGTGCAAACGCGTGAAAACTAGCACAGATGAGTCCGAAAAACCCTATATAAATCGGACTCATCACACCCCCAGACTTAACTGTTTGCGCGTCCCGAGCAAACAAAATCTAAGCAGATAGGGAAAATTACTAGCTAACAAAGAAATTGAAAAACAAAGTACCATGCGAAGTCGCATGCTCGCGTGCGTAAAAATACAATAGAGAAAATTTATAAGTATGTAGAATAGTTTATATTTTTCACAATACGTATCAAAATTTTATTACTACTCAAAAATAGAATCACGGTGAATCAACTGGTCACGCATAGGAAGAAAGTAGGCAGGCCACTAAGGTGAGCTTTGCCAAAGATCGGGGCTCAGGAGCACCTCCAAAGGAATCCACCAATGTCGGGGACCATACGCTTGCCCGTTCACACTCTCTCCACGACACTAGTTAGACTCAAGCGCAAATCCGTAGGACTTTAAGATAATCACGGGGCTTGGGTTACGGTGAGGTAAACAATGATAAAAAGAAAGGTTATGCACCTAACCCAAATGAGCTAGCCTAAAAAGAATCCAACCGCTAACCACAATATATGTAGGTACACCACACCTCCAGACTTTAACTTTTAACAAATGGGTGTGTGCACCGCCTACTCCAAATATAATCACATTTCCAAAAAGATTTTCAATTTAAACTTTTTTCTTTTCACTTCTGTTTTTTTTTTCTTTACAAATATTTTTCTTTCTTTTTTTTCTTTTTCTTCATTTTAATTTCACAATTTAGCAGAAATAGACTTGGGAGCACTTCCACATTTTCACAAATAATAACACCACATCACATCCCAACATGAAAATATAAAACAATAAACTCGACTTGGGTGTGCGACTAGGATATGCTATGGGGCTTTGGTGAATGAAGGTGGAGCTGAATCAAAAGAAGGGTAGGCACAACGGGGCTAGCGAGGATATGACGTTAGGAACAGTACAAAGCTCAACCGGGCCCAAAATGATGGCCTACATCACGCTTACGCTTGACTAACCATGCACCTATGCTTCGAGAGTAGCTTGGGGCACGTTCTTAGCCACCGAGAAAGATAATCCTTCCTCCCGACTCGAGCAAAACGAGGCTAGTGGCGGCTACACACATCCCTACACTACCGTTTGATTCATACCGGATTCACCAACTTTTGAGTATAATAAAAAGTCTTTACGCAAATAGAAAAATATAAAACTATAAGCATACAAAAAAATTAAATCTACTCGAATTTCTACACGAGACGAGAGCAGTTAACTAGAAACACAACAAGGTCAACATTTTACTATGTCTCACAATCTTAAGCCAGCACCATAATTTTCCCAAATCTAACGAAGAAATGAGTTTAACTCGCGGCACACAAACAGCTAAGCACGCGCTCAAGTGGGTGCAGTGGTGTGCAGTGCAATGAACTAATCATAATAAATCAATAAAAGCTTCTAGTATGCACATGAAATGTGCGCGTGCAAAAGGTAACAAAACTGGCTCTCCCCCAGACTTAAACTAAACTACACAGCAGATGATATAGAAATTAAAATCATAAAGAGCTAAGGGAAGAGGTTACCCAATGCTCAGCCAGTGAGCATACCAGAAGGCGCGTGGAAATCTGAAGCAGGACCGTCATACGAAGAATCACAACCCTGCCAATGCAATTTGCCAAGAATACCTGCAGGGGTGAGCTCCGCAAAAACAAAACAAAATATACAAAAAGAAATGCTAAAACTAAAATAGACAAGAAAAATAAAATGCAGGAAATGAAAGATAAGTACTGGGGTTATTGTCATCCCAGCACGACTTATTAAATTCTAAACAGTTCTAGCTAATGGGCCTATGAAATAAAAAGTGCACAGGTAACTGGCCTAATATCCGTTGCGGTAGCAAGTACCGATACGGAGATAGAGCAGTTATCCCTCTACCTAAATAATCATACCTGCTCCTCGCATGCAGAGGAAATAGAAAGTAGGATGAGGAGGAGGCCTGACCCTCACTCATCTCACCACAAAATAAATCCTTGCCTAGCAAGGTTTCGTCCACCACAAGTTCGCTGGGGGCGAAGGTGACGACAGGGGCTTCCACTGTGAAGGAGGTAGGAACCTCCTCACACAAGAGGATGTACTCGTTGACAGCCTGAGCGCAAGGCTCAACGTCAACCCAACTTACCCGTGGAGATTCAACATGCACAGGCTCACATAAGGAAGGGGGATCAAGAAATAAAAGAGACGAAGAACATAAAGAAATAATCGGGGGAGTGATCCCGATTTCACTCCCCAAAGGCTGAGGTAGAAAAATATCGTCAGTAATGTCGACAATGCTACAAGGCTCGGACGGATCCATAGAGGCCTCCACCAAGACTTGGACTTCCTCCTTTGGTATCAAGGGAGAATCCTTGACACCAAGAAGGTTGTCCTCCTCCATGGGAGTGGAAACAACCCATGTATCACAAGCCTCAACTTGTGTTGCATCGTCGAAAATGTTGTCAGAGACGATTGAAGTAGAATGCACAAAAGGCGGAAGAACTTTGCTTGGATAAAAGTCAAGCGCAGGTTCCTCACAAAGAATCGGCTCCACGCTTGGAGATGTATGCACAGGAGAGATGGGCTCAGCCATGTCGAAGCCTAGATCAACAACACATCGGGCGGTTGTGTCCACATCATTCCCTTCAACAAATGAAGGTGACAGGGATACATGACCAGATGATGAAGGTGTGCCACCAAGGGTAGGAGTCGGGATGATCCGGATGTCCGGCTCGTCATCCTCTTCCATAACACGGAGGTACTCGGCACAATCCTTCAGGACATGATCTGTTCTACGACAATACAAACACTTTCTCCCATTACGCTGCGGTCCTTGTGGGGCCGGAGAGGAATAGGAGAACGGTGTATGTGGCGAGGACGATTGACCATAAGCTCGGGGCACAGTGTTCGAAAGGCTGTACGAATACAACATCTCATGCATTGTGCGCTGAGGCTTATGCTCAATATCTCTCAAAGGGCATTCATGACTAGCGTGGGAAGGCTTTCCACACTAACGACATTGGGCATACGAATATCCCCACATAGTGTAGAAACAGCAGATTCAAAATAAATTGTGCAAATTACTAAATCCAACAATATATTACTACAATTGCCAAAAGAAACAAGAAAAAAGCAGGCAAAACAAAAATAGAACAAAACAAAAGCAATTTACAAAGGAAAAGGAAAGCAATCTCACGCCTCCCTCTCCAGAAACTCACACGACTGTGTTCCCCGGCAACGGCGCCAAAAACTTGATGCTTAAGATCACGACAGTGAACCGGTCGCACAAGTAATATAAAATGGGCGAGTTTTCCCAAGTATCGATCTCTCAAGGAACACAGTAAGGTGGAGTTAATTTTGAGGAGGACTTGAGATTGAAGTCCTTAGGTCGGAGGTAACGATGGGGGCTTTGATATTGCGGACAAAGAAAATAAAACGCTATCAACTACTCCTATGCAACGCCGCTATGCGATGCTTCGCCAGGCGGGATGGAAGAATAGTCGGGCCGCTATGCACCGAATCGCTAGGCGGATGGACGAGTAGGCTTGCGGATGAGGTGGTGAGAATGACGGAATGAGGGTCGTGAGCACCTCTTCGCTACGCACATCACTAGCAATTGCTAGTGCGGCAAGGGTGGATGGATGGTGGATGGACTATGGCGCACCTCAAGTAAATAACGAAAACATACAAAATCACATAGACATGATTGTATATAAACATTTTACAAACAAAGCATACTTCATCATATACAAGAGTTCAACTACACATTCAACAACCAAACAAGAAAAGAGTGTGCGAAATCGACCGGATACGAAGTCTTGCTGAGGATTCACGGTTGGAATCGTCGGGTTGTCAATCCGCGTCCAAGCTCGGTCCGCAACTGCGTCCGGGGTAGAGAAGGGCTATCACCACCTTCCAATGGCCTGTCTTCTTCGTGTCACGATCCGGTGGAGCATGACACAACTTCCTCTAGCTTGATGGAGAAAGCTAGGTCAAGCTCTTCTTATAGCTCAAGGATGAAGGAGGAGGTCGAGAGGAAGCTCCGGCTTGAATTTGGCGGTGAAAGCTTGCCCGGAGCACCTCCATAGGGTGGAGATTGAAGGAGGATGGCGGAATCCCTCCTCGGAGACGAAAATGGCGGAGAAATGTCGAGCGATCCTGAATTAGGGCAGAACCTGCGAATTTATAGATTGCAGAAATTATAGTGCACACGACCAGTGGCGCACGACCAGTGGTCGTGCGCACTATGTCCAGTGGTAGTGCGTTTGCCCCAGGCAGATTTTGTAAAAAATGGAATCAATGCACACGATCAGTGGCGCACGACCAGTGGTCGTGCGCACTGTGTCCAGTGATAGTGCGCATACCGCAGGCAGATTCTGGAAATCAGGGAACATTGCGCACGAGCAGTGGCGCACGACCAGTGGTCGTGCGCACTATATCCAATGAGCGTGCGCAGTATTCCTGCTTCCAAACATCCCCGGAACACGCACACGAACCCTGTACCAAGCACTGATATGTGTAGACATTCCAGACGAGCACAATAAGGAGTACAAATAATAAAAGTACAAAAATACACAACCCTGGGCCTAAGTGTGCACTTCCTATGAAAATATAGACAAGATGAAATATGAACGATATATAACTAAAAGTGAAGTGCAAACGCGAACAGACACAGAGGTGGGTCCCGACGAAGTCTATAAAGAAGCAGCGGGGGGCGGGGGGAGAAGAGTGCTCAACCAGAGAATGGGTGCAAAGATCTATCCAAAGGTGCGGATAAGCAGTCGCAGGTCAACGACTAAGAGCTCAACCTGAGAATGGGAGCAAAGATCGGATGCAGAGGTGCGGGCGAGCGGTCACAGGTCAACGATGGAAGCAAGAGCTCAACCGCAAAAAAAGCAAAGATTTGAACATCCCTCTGATACCATGTAGAAATGAGAATAAAATGGGCCAATATTTTATTATTCTCATAATCATTTTCCTTACATTGTACAATGGTCTCCTTTTATAGAAAAAGAGAGAGGGAGAGTTAAATACAAACTCAAGATGTGAGACTAAAAAGAGGAGCTAGAGAAGAGAGGCCTTATGGGCCTAAATATATAGGCTTTTTATTTATTTCTTATAACAAAAATAACTACAGAAACTTTGATTAGTCACTTTTTATGTTAATTTGAGTCAAATATAAAAAAGGCAGCCCGAAGAACAATGCATCCCCGCGCAGCAAGGGTTCAGGGAAGGGTCCCATCACAAGGGTGAAATGTAGGCAAACGTTACCCTGCATTTTTGCAAGAGGCTGCTTCCAGGACTCGAACCCATGACTTCAAGGTCACATGGAAACACCTCAACCGGTGCACCATGGCTAGTAATACCATGTATGTAGAGGAGATGCATGATTATTTCTGAGGATTTACATTGCTGGATAGATAAATATTTTGATTTATGTGATTATTTTTTAACAGAAGTTGTTTGAGCATCAAAAAACTCGTTATGAGAAATCCCATTTTTTAAACGAGATGAAGGCATGTGTTTTCACTTGTGAAAATAAAAAGAAAACAAGCACAATCAAGTATGCCCTAAAATAATGAGATGCTTACATTTTTCTAGTAAAGCAGCTGGATAGAGTTGCGAACCTGTCGTAAAAGAAGTTCTGCAAGAACACAACCAGCAGACCAGATGTCAATGGCTGTTGTATACTCGGTTGCACCAAATATGAGCTCTGGAGCTCTATAGTACCTAGAGCAAATGTATGATATGTTCGGCTCTCCTTTTACCTGTTCAAAATTTAAATTGTGTATAGAATGAATGAAATATATTCAAAAGTAAATGATAATCTGTCCAGAAGATGCGTACTAGAACTTTAGCGCTGCCAAAGTCGCATAATTTCAGCTGGTGTGTATGCGGGTTCACCTACTTATAAAGAGTAACATTAGCTAAAGGAATGGAAAGATCAAACATGCAGCTTAAGTTAGATATCTGTTGGGAAAAAGTAAAAAAAAGTTAGGTTTAAAAGAAGACTGCGGAAATGCAAAACAGACTTGAGAAATTAATATTAATGCGGAATGAAAAAAATCTTATTGGTTTATAACTGTTAGATATAGTGTACATTATATGTGGTAAAGTTAACTTAGGCTCACCTTGGGTGTTGTGGGCACCCTCTCTTGTATGTATATATATATTACCTTTATTGTATGTGATTAGATCATTGATTCCTTTTCTCCTATCATGGTATCAGAGCTCATCTAGGGTTTCCACCGCTCAGTTCCTCTTTTCCGCGACTTCCTGCTTCGTCGCTCCTTTCCGCGACTTCCGGCTCTGCGCGTTTTCCGCGACTCCCTGCTGCGCCGGCCTCCGCCGTTTTCTGTGATTTCTTCTGGCCGTTTCAGCGCCCTGTTCCGCTCTCGCCTCCTGCTACCCGATCAACGCAGCCCGTGGTCTCTTGTCTCCTGCCTCCTGATCGACAGCAGCCCGCTCTTGCCTCCTGCTATTCGATCGCCGCAGTCCTGCAGCCACCGGTCTCCTTTCCCGAACTCCAACACGATCTCTAGATATCTAGATCTGTTCAATATGTATTTTTTCCTAATAGATTCCGATCTCGTCTCGCCCAATCGATCCCGATCGCCAGCACCATCTTCAATTTTCAGATCTCGAATCGACGCTGCTATCATTGATTCTCGCTGTCGTCTGATCTCCTGTCGCTCTTGTCTCTTCCGCCCATCTTCTCGATCCTCTTTTGGATGATCCTGCAACCCCGATGGCCTCATCTTACTCCTTTGTTTTTCTCCAGAAGGAGGATGTCATTCTAGATGGACGAAACTACAAGGCATGGTCCGTCACCGTCGGTGTGATCCTCTGTGGCCTATGGGGAAACAATGACGGCTTTGAGCCTGTTACGCCTCCACCAGCAGTCAATCGTGTAGATGACTCTTCCACTATCAGCACCGTCGCTTCCATCCAGTGCTCTGACACTATAAGCACACAATAGTTGTCATTTGTCAATCCTGCGAGCTCCCCATTTGCATGACCGTCTACGAGCTACCTACGTCCAAGGCAACGTGGGATCACTTTCGTCATCTTTACATGTCATCTAGTCAGGCCCTGCGCTACTCTCTGTTCCAGACCCTTAGCATTTGCTACCAGCGTGATCGCTCCGTACCGGCCTTATTTGCTTAACTCTTGGACCTCTAGCGTTAGTGGGATGAGATGGCTCCTTCCCCCTCCACTACTTGCCCTCAGTATGTCGGTAGGATCGCCGGGCTCATCGATCCTAAAATCCGGCATAAGTAAATTTCCCGATCCATCGTTCTAGGTCATCCCGGACCCGATCCGTCGCAGCAGGTGTCAGCGTCTTCTGCAGCAGGTCCCGATCCGTTCTTCTTCTTCTTCTTCTCCGGCATAAGTAAATTTCTCGATCCATCGTTCTAAGTCATCCCGGTCCCGATCCGTCGCAGTAGGTGTCGGCGTCTTCTGCAGCAGATCCCGATCCGTCATTCTTCTTCTTCTTCAAACGGTTTTTTTTGCAGGTGCTCCATTTTCTTCAATTTTCCCATCCTCCTAACTGATTTCTTCACCATTCGTTCTCAGCAGCAGAATCCCTACTCGGAGTTTTTCTCCTGGGCTGGTATAATATCAGATCCCACCTAAACCGGTTTTTCTCCTTATTGTTCTTTGTGCTTGGTAGATTTGTTTGCTTACAGATTATTCAGATTTGTTATTAAAAGAAATCAAATTGTTTTTAGATATAGAGTTTCTTAAATTGTTAACACTAGCAATGAGCAATGAGTTCATTTCTACTATTTTGTTCAAATTGTTTTAAATTGTTAATAACTTAACACTACTAATTGTTTTAGAAATGGCTTCAAGTGGTGGTTTGCATCTGGGAGCAACAATGTTGATGCTCGTATGGGATCTAGAATGCAAAAGACTGCTGCAGGATCTAGTAGTGATGTTGGATGGAAGTATGGCTTTCCAGTAGAAGGAGATGTTAGGAAAATAAAATGCAAATTTTGTGAGAAAGTGGTGACCGGAGGAGATCTATCGGTTAAAACATCATTTGGCGGGAACACAAAATGATGTTGGAGCTTGTAGAGCCGTGCCAGAAGATGTAACAATCAACATTATTTGTCGAATGTTGATTGTTACATATTTCTCATGCTTTTGTTTTACATTTTTCTGATGCTTTTGTTTTATAAAAATAATTCTTTCAATGTGTATAATTTTTTAAATTTTTATTATAATACGATCTTGCGATCCTGTGTCGATCCTACGTTTTACGATCTTAGGGATGCCTCCCAATCCTAAGTAAGATCTCGATCTTCACAACATTGCTTACGCCCTAAGTTCGAGCTTATTCGTGTCCAGCTTTGCACTGGGACCCTCCGCCTTCTCTCAATGATACTTTGGCCTTGGTGATCGTTGAAGAGACTCGTCTCCACTCCTTGGACACTGCTACTCCTTCTGGTATGTTGTCTCATGTCGTTCTTGCTGCTCCTGAGCTACCACCGCAGACCTCTTTTGTGAGTACTCCTCTACTGCCTTCGCCAGGTTATAGTGCGCATGTGCGGCCTGTTCCTCGTCAGTCGGCGTCCTCTACTGCTCAGTCTGGTGCTCCTCATCGCCAGCTTGTCCATTGTCACTACTGTCAGTGTCTTATACACGTCAAATCTGAGTGTCGCAAGCTTCAGAGGGCTCAGCAGTCTGGTCAGCAGCGTGCTCCTGGTGCTCCTTCAGCTCATTTCTCTGATATGGTGCAGTCACTCTCTGTTTCTGAGCTTGCCAGGCAGATTACCCAGCAACTATCTCATGGTTCCCTGCATTACTCTTCCGCATTTGTGCTCTCCCCGGACGCTTCTGATGCCTTTACATCTTAGTCGGCTGCCTCGGCTCCTCCATGTATCTCTTCCTCTGACTGTTGTTTGACTCTGAAGTCTCTTTTCACATGACCAATGATTCCACCCAACCTATTGTCATATCATTCCATCTCGTCTGTTAGTAGTGTCATAGTAGCAGATGACACTATTTTCCTCATCACCAGTCGTGGCCCTTTTCATACCAACAATTTCCATATTCATAACGTGCCTACATACTCAAGTTATCTATGAATCTTACTTATATCCGTCAGTCAACTCAACGTCTCACGTTGTCTTGTTATTTTTGATGAGTTTGCGTGTCGTTTGCAGGATCGTCTTACAGGGACACTACTTGGAGCTGGTCGTCGCTGTAGCGGGGGTATACATCCTTGATCGTCTCCATCTTCCATCCACTCCATCGTCACCAGCAACCTCATCTTTTTGTCTTCCGTCAATGGGCTTCTCTCAGTGGCATCATCACACTGGTCATTCTCGTGGCTCACATCTTTCGTCTTTTATCAGTACTGGTCTCCTTGGTCGTGTTTCTGTTGATCGATCTCACTCTTGTACGGTTTGTAAGCTTGGTAAACAGCTACAAATCCCCTATCAGTCTAGTGAGTCTAGGTCTCAGCATCCTTTTGATTTAGTTCATTCAAATGCATTGGGTCTCGCACCTTTTGTATCAAAGGCCAGACATTGGTACTATGTTATATTTGTTGATGATTACTTCGGTATTGTTGGATTTATTTTATGCACTCTCGTTCTGAGTTTTTCCATATTTATATTACATACATATTTTTCGTTACAACTCGGGGGGGGGGAGTACCTCTCTCATGTTTTTACGATATGCTAGCTACCCACAACACTCTCCCTCAGCTTGCCTGTCCCGGTACCCACGCTCAAAATGACACCGCTAAAAGGAAGCATCGCCACATCATTGAGACAGTTCGCACTCTTCTCATCTCCTCTCACGTTCCTCCTCACTTTTGGGTTGAGGTTGTCTCCACTGTTGTATACCTTATTAACTTGTAGTCCTTCACCTTTCTTTAGGGTCAATGTCCTGGTGAGTGTCTGTACTCTCGACCCCCACGTTATACTCATATTCGTGTTTTTGGTTATCGGTGTTATGTTCTAGTTCCTCCACGTGAGTGAACCAAACTCTCATGTGTTTTGCGATTTGCAGCTGCCCACAATACTGTCCCTTAGCTTGTCTGTCCCGGTGCCCACGCTCAGAATGGCACCGCTGAAAGGAAGCATCGCCAAATCATTGAGAAAAGTCCGCACTCTTCTCATCTCCTCCCACGTTCCTCCTCACTTTTGGGTTGAGGATGGCTCCATTGTTGTCTATCTTATTAACTTGCAGCTCTTCACCTTTCTTCAGGGTCAGTGTCCTGGTGAGTGTCTGTACTCTCGATCCCCCATGTTATACTCATCTTCGTGTTTTTGGTTATCGGTGTTATGTTCTGCTTTCTCCACGTGAGTGTACCAAACTCTGTGCTTAATCTATATCTTGTGTCTTTATTGGATACAATACTGAGCACAAAGACTATTGATGTTATGATCTTGTTGCACGTCGACTTCGCATCTCACATGATGTCACCTTTGACGAGTCTTGCCCTTTCTTTGTGTCCTTTGTGCCCTCAACCTTGCACTCATCTGTGACTCCCTCTGATGTGCAATTTCTCACTCTTCTCATACCGCCGCCTCATGTCTCCTCCTCTCAACATGTATGTTCACGCCCTCTCCCATTGTCGACGCCTACACTATCTTCGACCTTTCCAGTCTCACCTTCTCACTCCTCCCTTCCGCCTCCCACTTCCCCCTCTGACGTGCTCGTTGTCCCCTTTCCATATCACTACACTCGTCGTACTCCTTTTGCTCCCCCGTCTCTAGTGCCCCCAGACTCAGTGTCTGCCTCCTCCAGCGAGTGTCATGTGGATGATTCTTCTATGTGTCACATCACAACCCACCTCGTGAGAGACGTCCTCCCAACAGCCTTAGCTTTGCTACACTGCCGCTAGACCTACCTGCCGTTCTTGATACTATATGTAGTACTCTAGAGCCGACTTCCTACCGAGAGGCTTCCCAGATACCTGAGTGACAGGTTGTTAAGTTTGCTGAGTTGGTGGCGCTTGAGCACACTCGTCCATAGGACCTTGTTCCTCTTGCACCTGGTGTTGTTCCAATTACTTGCAAGTGGGTCTTCAAGGTTGTAGAAAAAAGGTCCAAACCTTGTATATACTTCTTGAATACTAAAAAACAAGTATGAGTACAAATATATAGGAGAGAAGAGAGTAAGATCTAACTATACAAACAATGTGAGACTAAACACTAAATCCTACATGTGCCAATACATCATTTTTCCTAGTATTCTCTAACACTCCCCCATAAGCTGGAGCGTACAAATCGTAGGCACCAAGCTTGGACAAGAACTGATAGTAGAGACGTCGTGGTAAGGCCTTGGTGAGGATATCAGCAACTTGTTGAGCAGCAGGAACATGTGTTAACTCTATCTTCTTCAACTGAACCTTCTCCCTGATGAAATGACAGTCAACTTCAATATGTTTTATCCATTTATGGAAAACCGGATTCTTGGCAATGTGTATAGCAGCTTGACTGTCGCAAAATAAAGTGACAGGTGAGGATAGCTTGACTCCTAGATCATCAAGGAGACCCTCAAGCCAGGTGAGCTCGGACACAACTGCTGCCATTGATCGATACTTGGCCTCAGCAGATGAGCGAGCAACCACGGACTGTTTCTTGCTCCGTCATGTAATAAGATGTTCTTCAAAGTAAGTGCAATATCCACTCGTGGAACGACGGTCATCCAACGAGCAAGCATAATCAGCATCAGAGTATGCAATCAGAGATAAGGGAGACGAATAGGGCTTGTATACAAGTCCTTGTCCAGGAGCAGTCTTCAAGTATCGAAGAATACGCTCGACTGCCTGAAGATGAGAGATATGTGGCTCATGCATGAATCGACTGACAACTCCAGCAACAAATGATATATCAAGTCTCGTAACAGTGAGATATATCATCTTTCCCACTAGACGACGATAATACTCTAGATTCGGAAGGAGAAAATCAGAATCCGAGGCATGAGCACAAAGCTTGTGATTGATATCCATGGGAATATCAGCAGGCTTGCATCCAGAATAGCCCGCATCATGAAGTAAGTCAAGACAATACTTTCTCTGAGATAGCACAAGCCCATCAGGTCTCCGAGCCACTTCGAGACCAAGAAAAAATATCGAAGACTTCCCAGATCCTTTGTTTGAAACACAGTTGCCAGATGTTGTTTGATCATCTGTATTCCTGGAAGATCGTCTCCTGTAATCAAAATGTCATTCACATATATCAAAATGATCACTGTGCTAGTTGGACGATGACGAGTGAATAGAGAGAAGTCGGCCGAACTCCGAGTGAAGCCAACAACACTAACAGTCTTGCTAAATTTATCAAACCATGCCCGAGGGGAATGTTTGAGACCATAAAGAGACTTCTTCAGACAACACACAAGAGACGTCATATAAACCCAGGAGGTTGCTGCATATAAACGGTCTCCTGCAAATCGTCATTAAGAAAGACATTTTTGACATCTAGTTGGTGCAATGACCAGTGGTGGTGAACAGCGAGGGAGATCAACACACGAACAGTATTGAGTTTAGCGACTGGAGAAAAAGTCTCATCATAATCCAGACCTTGTTGTTGAGTGAAACCGCGAGCTACTAGACGAGCTTTCAAACGGTGAACCGTCCCATCCGGACCCTGTTTGACAGCAAACACACACTTACATCCCACACAAGATTGTCCAGGAGGAAGCGGGACCAGATCCCACGTGTGGTTTGCCCAAAGAGCAGACATCTCCTCGTCCATAGCCACCCGCCACCCGGGATGTTGGAGAGCCTCCTGCACAGAATTGGGGGTGAAAATAGAGGATAAAAAAAGAGCACTTCGTCGTAGTTCCGGAGAGAGGCGATGAAAAAAGACATAGTTTGTCATCGGGTGGGCAGTGGAACTGTTGCCGGATCCACAGGCTGCAAAACATTATTAGAGGAGGGTATCTCCCGTAGGGTAGTAGACGAAGCAGGACGTCGAGTGTACATGCGAATGATAGGTGGTTGAGGTAGGATTGGTGTGGGAAGGACAGCTGGAAGGTTTGAGTGAACAGGGATAACAGGTCGCGGAAGAGGTGGCAGAAGTGGAGAATCAACTGGTAGAGAGTAATATGACTGATTTTCGAGGAAGGTGACATTAGTAGAAGTAATGACATTGAGATCCTTGGGAGAAAAACAAACGTACCCCTTCTGAGTCCGAGAGTAACCCACAAACATATATTTAGTGGCACGGGGAGCAAGTTTGTCAGTGGACGGGTCAAGATGATGAACAAAGCATACACAGTCAAACACAAGAGTGGTGATGGAGAAAGAAGGTTTGGAGGAAAAAAGGAGATTAAAGGAAACCACAAAATTGAGAATAGAGTAAAGCATGCGATTAATAAGAGTGCAGGCGGTAGATACCGCAAAATTCCAATATTGTTTAGGAACATTCATTTGAATCATAAGAGACGGGTGACCTCAAACAGGTGACGATTTTTGCGTTCTGCAACACCATTTTGTTAGGGGGTATAGGCACACGAGATTTGATTGATGATCTCAAACTCAACACATAGGCGTGCAAAAGCATGACTAGTGTATTCACGGGCATTATCAGAGCGGAGAGTTTTAATTGTAGTGGAAAACTGGTTGCGAGTTTCGATGAAGAATGTTCGGAATACACCAGGTAATTCAGAGCGGTCACGAAGGAGATACAGTCAGGTCACCCGAGAGTAGTCATCAACAAAGGTGACAAAGTAACGGTATCCAAAAACACTCGCAATTTTGTATGGTCCCCAAATATCTGAGTGTACGAGATCAAAGGGAGCGGGACTCTGAGTAGTATGAGGGGGGAACGTAGACCGATGATGTTTCTCATACATACAAGACTCACATGTGAACTCTTGGAGGGAAACTTCGGGAAGAAATTTTTTGAGTATGTTTAGAGAAGCGTGACCAAGACGCCAATGCCACTCAACAGAGCTAATAGATGACAACACCGTCGGGAGAGAGGGGTCAAGGATATAAAGACCATTCGAAAGATGCCCTTTTCCAATGATAGTTTGCGCCTAGCGATCCTGCACAACACACAAGTTGGAAGAAAAAATTACATCACAATTAAGATCAGTAGTGAGACGACCAATAGAGAAAAGGTTGAAAGGAGAGCCCGGAACATGAAGAGCAGAGCGAAGAGTGATGAAGGGAGTAAGGTGAATATCTGCCGCGCCAGAAACGGGAATGATGTCTCCACTAGCAACAGTGATGAACTTGAGATACACAGAGTTCGAATATTGTGGTGGTTTCCGTGAGGTAGTGTGGTGAGAGGACCCGTAATCCAAAATCCGCGATGAGTTATGAGCAAGGTAGGAGGTACCACCATCAGAAATAGACACCACAGAGCCCGGAGGACAGCTGATCATCTTGCAAGGGACAGGTCGCAGCGTATGGAAACAAGCCGCAGTGGATAGAATCCGGAGCTGGAAGCGACCAGAAGAAGAAGACCGCAACCAGGCCACTTAGACCACGCGATTAGGAACAGACTGCAACGGGAAGAAGAGGCCAGCAGACAGTCACACAGACTGTGCAGTTAGAAACAGGCCGAAACAGGTCAGAGACCGACGAACATGATAACTGAGAAGCCGCGGGCAGTCCGCACGAACAGCCAACTAGAGTGCAGAAAGGAGGTCGCACGGTCTTGGTGACACTACACCAGCGGCAAGAGGCCGCGACCAAGATGCGGAACCCGCGGCGAGAAGAGAACCAACAGCGACGAGGCAGGGAAGAAATTGCGCGAGAAGTCCGCCCGGTCACGATGAGCACACCAGCGGCAAGAAACGATGTCGCGAAATAGATGCAAAGCTCGCGGCGATTAGGGAAGTCGCAGCGACTAAGAGAAGTCGCGGTGAAAAGAGAGGAGAGCAGCAAGAAGGCTGGAACTCGGCGGGTAGAGGAGGAGACCGCAGCGAGTAGACAGGAAGCGGAGGCGGAGAAGAGGAGAAGCCGCACGGTCTCGGTGTCAAGACACCAGCGACAAGAGGCCGCGACCAAGATGCGGAGCCCGTAGCGGGGAGAGAAGCCGCAGCGGCTAAGAGAAGGCCGTGCGGGAAGCCCGCAGAGACCAGAGGAAAAGACAGGTGCGGGAGGTAAAGTCGCAGCAGGCAGGAAAGCAACAGCGGGAAGGGAAGCCGCAGCGACTTAAGCAAGAGAGACCACACGATCTCGGTGAGAACATCAGCGACACAGAAAGGTGTCGCGACCAAGATGCGGTGCTCGCAGCGGTTAGGAAAGCCGCAGCGAGAAGGGGAGGTCGCAACGACAAGGGAAGAAATTGCGTGATTAGAAAAGGATAAAGGAGATACTGTGGGTAGAGGAAGAGACCGCAGTGAGAAGACGGGCAAGAAGATGGAAGGAAACCGCTCGGTTAGGGGGAAAAGGGGGGGCCACTAGACTGAGAGGTTTATAAAAAGAAGGGAGGGCTTAAGGAGAGGTGGAAGCAACGAGAGAGAGCAAGAGGAGCGGCAAGAGAACAACTGACCACGCGGGAAGCCGCAGTTAGAAACAGGGAAGGCCGTAAGACAGAGCAGATAAGCCGGAGACCAAACCGCCTGGTTAATAGGAGAACCAGACGGACAGAAACGGACAGGCCGGACCGTATCGCTTTGATACGGTGTAGAAAAAAGGTTCAAACCTTGTATATATTTCTTGAATACCAAAAAACAAGTATGAGTACAAATATATAGGAGAGAAGAGAGTAAGAACTAGCTATACAAACAATGTGGGACTAAACACTAAATCCTACATAGGCCAAGTTAATGGGTCAATACATCATTTTTCCTAGTATTCTCTAACAAAGGTCAAGACTCGCTCTGATGGTTCTGTGGAGAGGTACAAGGCTCGGCTAATTGCTCGTGATTTTTAGTAGGAGCGGGGGTGAGACCATGACGAGACCTTTGCTCCAGTCACTCACATGACTACGGTTCAAACTATTATTGCAGTTGCAATTGTTTGTCACTGGCCTCTATCACAGCTCGACGAGAAGAATGTCTTTTTTCACAGTGATATTCAGCGGGAGGTATACATGCTTCCTCCTCGTGGTCTATCCTCCCCTCCAGGCTTTGTCTGCCGCTTGAGGCGAGCTCTTTATGGGCTCAAGCAAGCGCCCCATGCATGGTTTGCACGTTTCAGCTTAGTCATTACAACGGCTGGTTTTCATCCAAGTTCACATGATCTATCTCTGTTCATGCACTTCTCTCATAGTCGGACTATTTTGTTACTTTATGTTGATGATATGATTATTACTGGTGATGATCCTTCTCATGTGGCATTTGTCAAGTATCACCTTTAGCAACAGTTTCAGTTGACTGAGCTTGGAAAACTGAGCTACTTCTTGGGCCTTGAGGTCAGCTCTACAGAGGGCAGTTTTCAATTCTCTCAACAACGTTACACATCAGATCTCCTAGTTCGGGCTGCTCTCTTTGACTCACGCACAATGGACACCCCTATGGAGCTTCACCTTCAGCTACGTCCGGATGATGGGGTTCCACTCTCTGATCTACTTGTTATCGCCACCTCGTTGGGAGTTTTGTCTACAACACCATTACTCGTCCGACATTGCCCATGTTGTTCATGTGTTGAGCTAGTTTGTTAGTGTGCCCCCCTTTATGCATTACGGTCACCTGTTGCGACTTCTGCACTCCGGGCGACAACTTCTCGTGATCTCTTCTTCTCCAGCAGCAGTTCTTTATAGCTTCATGCTTATTCGGATGTTGTTTGGGCTAGTGATCATGTTGACCATCGCTCTGTCAATGGTTTCTGTCTGTTCTTGGGCTCTTCACTTACCGCATGGAAGCCCAAGAAACAAACTAGTGTTTCTCGTTCCAGCACTGAGGCTGAGTTTTGGGTCATGACTACCACCACTGAAGATATTATTTGGCTTTATTGGCTTCTTGAGGACCTTGATGTTTCTTCTCCAGATCTCACTCCACTCTACTGTGATAATACTGATGTCATTCAGATTACTCTAAACCCGGTGAAGCACTTATTGTCCAAGAATATCGGGGTAGATGTTTTTTTCCTACGCGAGCATTATGGCTGTGACACTCTTGCGCCTTCCTTTGTTCCTTCCAAGCTGCAGATTGCAGTTTTGATGACTAAGCCGCAGACAAGGACCCAGCATGTCTATCTATTGTCTAAACTCTCGGTGTATGATCCCCCGTGAGTTTGCGGATGGGTGTTAGATATATTGTACATTATATGTGGTAGAGTTAGCTTAGGCTCACCTTGGGTGTTGTGGGCACCCTCTCTTATACGTGTATATATTACCTTTGTTGTATGTGAATAGATCATTGATTCCTATTCTCCTATCAATAACCACATTCGCATAGAGAACACAAATAGTAATAACAACAACACTCAAGCCTTTATCCCACTATAGAGAACACAAATAGTATTCTAAGAAACATATAGGCCCAAACTGTTGAATGTACTGATCCAAGTGGGTCCACTGCATCATGTGGGTCCACTATTGTTGGATTATCCCCGCGTTATCTATCAATGGTATTAGACCCACATGGTGTACCCACGTTAACCCGCTCGTGCTTACAGGTCTCAGAGCCCCTCCTTGCGCCTAGAGGTTTTGGAATCACTGCCGTGGATTCCGACTTGGTTTTAGAGCATTGATTTGATCAACTGCAAGAGTGTGTTGGATGTACTTGTACAAAGAGACTTAATGAAATAACACAAAGGAATTTTGAGTACAATTCCTTGTCCAAAGAAAGAGAGCTTTTATGGTGCCACAAAAACCTGCCTCCAATATTTTCAAGCTTACCTGGATGAGATCACACTTGTAGCCATCAAAATTATTTGGTCATGGGCAGAAACAAAACAAAAAAGCTGAGTAAATCCTCTTTTCTTATGCTTTTTTTCTATTTTCCTCTCTTTCCTTTTCTCCTCTTCCTTCCTCTTTCCTCTTCTTCTCTTTTTCCCTCTTCCTTTCTCTTCTTTCTTTCTCCTTTTCTCTTTTTCACTCTTTTTTATCTCTCAACAAAGGAATCCAAGCCCGCTGATAAGCATATGACGAACTCTCTTTCCCGATCTCTTCATCTTTCCAGTAATTTCCTTTTTCCCTCTCTACTTTTCTGTCTGCCTTTTTAACCTCCCCAGGACCACTAATAAGCACATATGGCAAAGGCTCATTTCCTGTCTCATATTTATAAGGAGGTGAATTACAAAAAAGTTCAAATTTAAATTTTGAAACAAATCCATAATAACAGAATTAGCAAACCCCGTTCTTATATAGGTTATTATAATAATAATAATAATGAAAAAAAAACCTAATACTCCCCCCATATTACCGAGCCGGCCCCTCTGTTTCCCCCGATCCCGCTCTTTTCTCCCGTCCAGATCCCGTCAAGCTGCAACCCCGCCGCACCCAGACACAGGAGCCGATCTCGTCGCTCGTTTCCTCCTGCTCCATGCGTCGACGCTCCTCCTGCCAGGGCCGACAGGAGCTCCGCCTCCTCCCCTAGCAGCCGACGACAATGGCTTTCCTCCTCCTTTCTCTGGCCGGTGAGCCCATCTCCTCCTGGCGCCGACAATAACTCTCCCCCTTCTTCTATTCAAGGCCAGCAATTTTTCTCTCATCCTAGTGGCCGGCAGCAGTCTCCTTCCTCTACTCCAAGACTCGGCACCCTAATTCCTTCGATTACTCGTCGTTTTGGCCGGGGATTTGTAAGAGAATCGCCTAGGGTGTTCTTCCCTCTCTTCTTTGGGCCCGGACTTGGTTCCTTTTGGTAAGAATCTCTCTCTTTTCCCCCGTAATCAGAAATTTGTGATCTCTAATGATTTATTCATGCTTTAATTTCGTGTATTTTTGTGAATCTAAATTTTTTGCCTCTAGCGTAATCGTCTGACCTTTGGGTATTTGTGATTTCCGGCGTCGTTCATCACTCCAATTGACGGTTCGTGAAAGAAGTCCTCTCCAAATTAAGGTTTTCCCAAGCTTAAGCATCGTCAAGTCTCTGTCTCCGTGTGGAATCTCTTCTCCCTTCACTTTTGAGGGAGGTAAATCGCTAACTCTCTTGTGCTTTAAGTTTTGTAAGTGAGTTCCTGTGTTAGCGTGAATTTCCGTCTTGCCAAATATCAATTGTGATTGTTCTTGTACATGTTCAAAATAGGATTTCTGGTTTTTGCTTGCGCCGGTTAGCCGCCTCCGTCAGATTCAGCCTCCTTCAGGCAAGTAGAGATCATTCTCTATTGCAAACATTGAACATTATTGTCTTGTCTGATCTTATGGTTATATGAATTTGCCCTTGATTGCTTGTTTCGTCATTTAAATTTAGACCTCGAATTCCTAAATAGACTTGTTATTAGTTTGAGGTTCACGCGATTGGAATATCACGAGTTGTGAATATAAATGATGATATATAGAAAATTGGGAGACACGTTAGTGAATGATAGTTAATTAGACATTCAATTAGACAATTTGCATCTCATTTGATGAATAATTTGAAAAATCGTAGAGCGTTAATCACGAACAACTTTGTCACGATAATAATTATAGCAAATTCGGGTTAACAAGTATATGATTGGTGTTTTGATATATCATGCTCGTAACACACTTTTTAATTAACTTGGGAAATACTTGTGTCAAAAGATGATTTAACATAGATGAGTACTTGACATCTACGATCCAATACATTTCAACTTACCTCTGCGATCTACTCGAAAAATCTTCTTGTTATTACGACATTAACCCCTCGCACCAGCAAGATTCAAACTCACTGTTTGGTTTCTTTTGTGTCGTCGAATCTGGTTTCTGATGCTTGTCTGGTTGTAAGACTTGAGTAAAGTCAGTTCTTCATCTGATCTTTCACTTTTAAGTGAATTCGTTCTGCAAAAATCTCTAAAGTAGGGTTGATATCGAGTCGAGTTCGAGCAATTTTGGCTCGGCTCGAAATCGAAATTTTCGACTCGAACTCGGCTCGAAATCGACTTAAAATCGAAATTGATTTCTAGTCGAGTCGGCTCGAGTCAAAATGACTTGATTCCGAGTCAGCTCGAAATCGAATCGAGTCAGCTCGAAATTGAGCACTTTTCGTTTTATTCCAAATTTGCTCAAAATTAAATTGAGAAACCTATAAATTTAGCAAATAAAACACTTAAAGCCTTCATTTTTTTATATAGATTTAAATTTTGTTATTTTTAATCTTAAAATAGGAATATATTAATAAATATACAATTTTTTAATTAAATCGAGTAGATTCGAATCATATTTCAAGCGATTCAGGGCTGGCTCGAAATCGGCTCGAAATCAGATTCGAGTCAAATTGAATCGACACAAATTGAGTCGAATCAATTTTAACCGATTCTGATTCGGCTCAATTTTCGAACGATTTTTGAGCGATTTTCGAGTTTCGAATAATATGCTCAGCCCTACTCCAAAGTATGAATCGTGTAACTCATAATATCATAAGCAAACATTGAAACGTGATGGGGTCACTTGGGTTGCATCCTTCACGGTGCCAGTTGGGACCCACTAAGACTCCTTGAGCCGGGCCTGAGCCGTGTCGATGGTCATAACAAGCAAGAAGTTTTTCTAATAAGAGTATAAGACTTGTATCCGGACTGAGTGTGAACCATGCGCATCCACTCAAAATGCATGCACACTTAATTGATTGCAGCTGATGATATTACTTGTTCAAATATATATTATGCTCCGGAGTAATCTTAATTCAGTTATCTCTGTTTGACTATTCTACTTGTCTGTTTTGGTAGCACCGCTTCATGAAAATTGGTACTCATACTTTTCTGTTTCACTTACTGTTCTGTACTTTACTTTGATTATCTGTTTATTTCAATGTTGTGAGGTTTTTTCTTACTGTTTTGAAATTGCGTTAGCGTTTGTGCAGCGCCGCCAGGTCCTTGAGCCCGATCTACTTAGAGTTCCAGGTTCTATATTTACATTTTATTTACTATCAAATATTTCTTTTATATAATAATTGCAATCAGACATTTTCTCTGATATCATGGACAACTGTTAGGCTATTTAAATACTTTATGTACAATAATTTGATATTAATGCATGTGCATCCTTTTTTGAATCATAATTGCATGAAAACTGTAGCAGTGCCCTGTAAAACATGATTTTTATAAAATACATGTGCATTTAAAATTCTCATTGTTTTAAAACTTTAAAAGCTTACACATAAAATCAAACTGTTTTTACTTAAAAGTAATTATCTTTAAAACTATTTTTAGCATTTTCTGCATCCGCCTTAGCAGGTATGGCTTTCTTTCCGCCCATGCCTGTGACATCATGGCCCGCCCGAAGCACACTCTGACTTTTGTCGAGACGGGTCGTGACACTATCCAAGGTGATACTAACAAAAATTTCTATTTATCCATTAAATAACATGTCTTTAATCTTTTGCATGTAGTAAAATGAAAACAAAAACTACAACTTCTCTCAAATTTATCATCTTCAATGCATTCTTGCTTTCTAACTTACAAAATGAGAATAAATTTCTATAAAAAGGAAGGGTAAGAAAACAACCAGAAGATTTTGAGGCTTGATATCTCTATGACAAACACCGATGCTGCCATGAATATAAGCCAATGCTCTACAGATCTGCGAAAATATTAGCAAATAATCAGAGTGCTACATATAATATCTCACATTTTAGGCTGAAACATAACAACTATTATCCAAGAGTAGCTCTGCTGATACAATGATACACTAAGTAAAATGTAAACTCCAAGAGTAAGAAAAAAGAACTTTACCTGGTACATATACAGCTTCACATATATCAATGGCATTCTCTGATTCATTTTGTTGTAGTGTTTGATGACACGATGAACAGTTTCCGGAACATACTCAAGAACCAAGTTAAGATACAGCTCATCTTTCTCGGTTGTTGAGAAGAAGCAATGCTTCAAAGAGATGACATTTGGATGATCGAGAAGCCGCATGGTCTGAAGCTCACGATTCTTGTATCTCTTGTCCTGAAGAACCTTTTTTATCGCTACAGTTTCGCCAGTCTCCAGGTTCTTGGCCTATGTATAAGTAGGAATACAAGTAGCACAAATAAAAATAATATCACAACTAATAAAAGACATTCTAGTTATCTTAAATACCTGGAAAACAACTCCAAATGAACCATGACCCACCGAACGCTCTGCCATGTAGCTTATAGTCTGCACAATCAGATGAATAGAATAATATTAAATAAACTTTATAAAAACAAGCTCGTTCAAGCTACCATCATTATGCACCATTTATGAGACAAAAAGTGAAAGATATTGAAAGAAAATAGTAGATTGTTCTTCAAAAAAATGATGAAATAAATAAAATTGTCAGCAAACTCGTGTAAGCTATCATCATCACCATCTATGTAGCATGGGGACGGAAACGGGATACCGGATACAATACAAAACGGATACGGGAAACGTGATTTACAAAAAAAAATAAGGATATGGAAATGTTTTTATTTTTTTAATTATTTAAATATAATGTACACTAGCAAATAATGTAAACTAGCAAATAATCTCGAATTAGCATGTAAAAAATATTGATGGGAAACTAGGGCAATAACCATTTAATAAGAATAACATAAACATGACATTTAAATATATGTAAAAAAAATGAATATAGATTACCAATACAATTGTGTAGTACCCAATACAGGAAGACTAACATGCATACAATTATATCTACTAATCACTAGTACTTAATAACAAAGCTTTCATAATTTTCATTATCTAGCAATAACCACATTAAAAGAAAATTATAAAGACAGGTTGTTAAGAGTGATAAATATTGATAAGACCGGCACAAAATGATCTCAAAGTTATACATGAAATGCTTGCTTTTGTTGAATTTATCACAAATCACAAAAGAAATTGGATCAAAAATGTTACAAAAAACATATAAATCAGTCATAGGAACATAATTTCCTACAGGAACAAAGAATAGAAAATGTCTGCACTAATAACAGAAAGTAGAGGAAGAAAAAGAAGAGGGAGAAGAAGAAGAAGTAGAGGAAGAAGAGGAGGAAGAAGAAGAAGAGGAAGATGAAGAAGGAGAAGATGAAGAAGAAGAGGAAGAAGAAGAGGAGGAAGAAGAGGAGGAAGAAGAGGAAGAAGAGCTTACTAGCAGGGTGGGATCGAGAGCTGGGAGTGGGAGCTGGATCTGGAGTGGGATCAATAGCAGGGAGCGGGAGCGGGATCTGGAGCGGGATCTGGAGCAGAGTGGAGCAGCGCAATGAATCACGTAAACCTAAACTTCGACCGACGTGAAATGAAATACCACACAGGAATCGCGTATCCCTCTTGCGGGATACGCGATTCCGAACTGTTTTTTTAATTAAAAAATGTGTTTCCAAGAATTTCGGAAACGCATTTTCGGGCATTTCCCATATCTGATATGCGTCTGAGCCGATATGTAAAGCATTTTTAAGTATCCGTGCTTTGTAGATCACCATTGGCCCTGTCCCAATATTTGGGGTTGGCATTGTGTACACTCATTTTTCATTCATTCCTGCTGAGTGTTGCCCAAGCCCCAAGGTCCAACTCTTTGCAAATCTTTTGAATTTTTTTTATCCGTGTTATCTTAAGTCTACTCCTCCAACTTAATCCTTTGGATTTACTCTTTTATACTCGTCTGCAATTTTTCTAACTCCATTTTGCATGTCCAAACTGCCCCAATTTATTCATTTGCACCATCTTCAAGACTTAAAACAAACAACACTCTTGATTGTTCCTCTAATAAAATCATTATTTAATTTTCCTTTCTAGTTTTATCACATTTAACATTTTTATTTATGTGTAGAACAATGAATTTAACCACCTTGAACTCGGTTTCATACAACATCATAGGCCTAATTATGATTTTATAAAATTTATCTTTAAGATGCATGATGTTTTTAATCGCATAATAATTCTGTTGAGGCGCTCCTCCATTTTAACAACCTAGCTTTAACTCTTAAAGTTATATTATATTTATCCACATGCTTCGGTATAGTAACAGCCTCCATTTCGTAACTTGGCCTAAACTCTAAAAGTCACTTCATCAGCATCATTATTCTTCCGTAAATTATATCCCTACAAAAATATCTCTAAGCAGTGATAACTTTAATTCATAAGTTAATTCCAAAAGATATGTCAAGCATATAGAAATGCGATGTTGTATAAACCTAAACTTTACCTGTTTAGGCTGTCCATTTCGGCCGCCTATGGTGGTTACAATAATATGACCCGTCTCTGCACCATTTTCGTCAATTACCATAGTCCCTACATCCTGCATTAATTCATTTAATCTTCGTTGATGGAAAACACATCTAACAGCAAAGAAAGGATAACTAAAGAAGATTGATTACCTTATCATCTTTAATCTTCATATCGGACAACTCTTCCAGCAGTCTATCCACCACGACATTATTCCCGCCTGAATTATTCAATCCTGATGATGGTGCCACACTCACTGAGGCCATCTTTCTATGAAGAGAGTCTATAGATACCAGCCCACAATTCTCGCAGTACGCATTACCTGTCAAAAAATGTATGCATGAGGGGAACAGAAAGAAGAGATCAAGTGAAAATTTAAATAAATCGAATAACTTGAACATCTGTTTAAGAATACTGATATACATGTATGATTGGACCATGATCTCAAACTTCAACTAATACAGATCTTCAAATTAAATTTGAAATGCTCTTAAAAATTATAAGCTTGAAATTACCACCACAACCAATTTCTACTTCTAACTTAAATTAACCAACCCCCCTTATTCATCAATTTGATAGAATGTTAAACTTATGGCTATATAAGGCAAATTAATGTAATGTATAAAAATCACTGAAATTTGTGTTACTTTGTAGTTTGGTCACAACATTTAAAAATGCTTAAATGTATTAATTCCATAATTTTTATGACATTTTGATGATTTTTTAATGATAATCGTAATAATCAAACAAGAAAATGTCAAGCATGCATGCAGTCCACATTATGCCACATGACAGTCAAATCAATTGTTACGATAATCGTTAAGAAAGAAATGGAAACATGTCCAAATGCAAGACTTCTTTTCCATTTTGATTTTGGATAATTTCCATAACAATATGGCCAAACTTACCATCATAGGCACAAAAGAAGCATAGAGTCACAGGACAAGAAGCAATGGAGGAGGACAGAGAAGGATTTCTAGGTCGAGACTTAGATCCCCTCGATCAACCTACGTTTGGAGCCTTGCTATGGGATCTTAGGCGGGGCGTTGATGGATGACTAAGGAAAGGAGAGAGTCGGCGTGGCGGTGCTGCAGGGCAGGGAGCTAGCAACATTGTTGGAATACATCGTTGGGTTAGGTATCTGTGAGGAGAGGTTGGGTTAGGTATCTGTGAGGAGAGGTTGGGTTAGGTATCTGTGAGGAGAGGCGCGACTACTAGTTTTGCACAAGCTGGGAATCAAGGGAATGGACACCACACCCACCAAGAAGGAAACTAGGGTGCTCTCATAGAAAGAGGAACGAAGCAAAATCCATGGAGGATCTTCCAAAAGAGACCGAAACCAGAAATGCCTTCAAAATTAGGGCAGCATGTCTGCTGTCATGCAGGAGGCGACAACAAACCATTAGAGAAATCTTCCCCCGAGCGGCTTCTGGAAGAAGAAAGCCCGACTGAGCGCGGCTAGGACTATTTGAGGAAGACGCTAGTGGCTGCCTGAAGAAAGCTCGACGCAAGCGACTGTGAAGAAAGCCTGACGCGGGCGGCTGCAGGAACTGGTGTGAAGCAAGAGAGGAAGTGATGCGGGACAGGAGTCCACCTGCCCGCCACCTTGGCATCACCACCAAGGGGCCCACCTGGAGTCAGCACCAGGCGGCTTTATCAGGCCCGCGGGTCGTACACCCCAACCAGCTCTCCGCCATGGAATCACCACCATGCGGTAGGTTGTTGAGGTCGGGGCTCGATCCCCAGACCTCCTAGATAAGAGGCCTTCACCAGCGCTCTCATCACCAACTGAGCTGCACTTTTATGATGCGGGACAGGAGTCCACCTGCCCGCCACCTTGACATCACCACCAAGGGGCCCACCTGGAGTCAGCACCAGGCGGCTTTATCAGGCCCGCGGGCCGTACACCCCAACCAGCTCTCCGCCATGGAATCACCACCATGCGGTAGGTTGTTGAGGCCGGGGCTCGATCCCCAGACCTCCTAGATAAGAGGCCTTCACCAGCGCTCTCATCACCAACTGAGCCGCGGATCAGTTGGTGATGAGAGCGCTGGTGAAGGCCTCTTATCTAGGAGGTCTGGGGATCGAGCCCCGGCCTCAACAACCTACCGCATGGTGGTGATTCCATGGCGGAGAGCTGGTTGGGGTGTACGGCCCGCGGGCCTGATAAAGCCGCCTGGTGCTGACTCCAGGTGGGCCCCTTGGTGGTGATGCCAAGGTGGCGGGCAGGTGGACTCCTGTCCCGCATCAGGAAGGAGTGGCTGTTGTTGGAAGACGCGTGCGGCAATGCGAAGCGGAGGAGAGATGTGAAGCGGAGGAGAGATGCGAAGCGAAGGAGAGATGAGAAACAAAGGCGAGATGCAAAGCGGAGGCGAGATGCAAAGCGGACGCGAGATGCGGGTTGTGGATTGTGATCGGCACGAGAGGAGGTTACGCCCTAACCTGGCTCTGATACCATGTGAAAAATATCGGTATTATTAGTTTCTTGCTATTACAAGGAGGCACACTCCAATATATATAGGAGAGGAGGCCAAGGGGAAAGAGAGAAATAACAAAAAAATACAATAATATCAACATAATGAAATAGTCTTCTCACTCAAATTTCTCCCTCTCTCTCTCTCTAGCTTCTCTCTTCTGCAACTCCTCCCACATTCTAAAGTTTTCCCCTTGTATCCCCTCTCCCTCTCCACAGCCAACAAATCCGGAAAGCACACCCCCAAAAGGCTCCCAACATCATTGTTAAGTGTCCAATTTATGTACTTAGGATAATTACGCCCATGCCATCTATATATGGGACCCTTACGTCATGTAATAGGGATGCAAGAAATTAATGAAATAGTCTTCTCTCTCTAATTTCTCCCTCTCACTATCTAGCTTCTCTCTCCCACATCTCCTCCCTCATTCTAGAATCTAACCCTTGTATCCCCACTCCCTCTCCGCTGCCAACACCTAAGGCAAGCACACCCAAAATAGGCCCCTAACAAGATCCTCAAATATGCTCGGTCAAACCAAGGTGGAATGTCTCCAAGTCAACCTTGACTTGGAAGGCTCAGTAAACTAGCATAAGAGAATTGATTTTCTTCCACCTTGTGTAGTCTTGAGCTCATGAGGAAGGAGGCAAGCTAAAGGCCTGACACCAACCACTATTAACGAGCATGCCATAATCCGGATAACAATCAGTATGTCCTTGGTTAGTTGTAGATCCTGAAAGTCCAAATCTTTTTTGATCTGTTGCAGCCACAATGGTCCACCTCATTGTGACTTGTTTCTCTTAAAATGTCATCTCAGGATGAGGAACAATTTCCTGACATTGGTATTTTGCCATTGAATCTGAATGAGAGTGATGAGCCTATACATATTTTTTCTCATCAATCGCTCATATGAGACAACAAACCATCACCACCAGCTTAAAACATAAAATCATTGGGACATGTATTCACAATCATTGTTTACAAGCATCTGGCAGCACCCCAAAATTGCAGCCATCACCAACCACCCAATTTGGCCCCAACCAGGGTAGATTCATGGCGCTACCTACAGGAAATCACAACAAACAAAATTTTGTACAAATTATGAAGTCGAGGGGGACAATCACTTATGTCCACTCTAAATAACATCAAAAAATCCATACAAATAGCCCCGGAAAAGCTCATAATTATGCATATGAATCCGTTATGGACCACGGGCCAAGAGCCTAGTTATCTAATTTGCATCTTTATTATTATTAATTCGAGTCTTGGAAGCAGCTTCTTGCAAAAAGGTAGGGTAAGGCTTGCCTACATTACACCCTTGGGGTGGGACCCTTCCCCGGACTCTCGCTGCGTAGGGATGCTATGTGCACCGGGCTGCCCTCTTTAATTGTTATTGTGGAGAAAACCATAAACTTGTATATACTATCTCAACAATGAAATACAAGGTATGAATACAAATTTATAGTAGTGAGAAAGAGAGAAGAGATCTCTATACATTATGTGGGACTAAAGAGGAGAGAAGAAGAAAAAATAACAAATGGGCTCCATCATGGGTCTCTTTACATAGGCTTTTTGATGTAAACTCAAAGTGTGGGTGTAGTTTTGAACGGCAAAATAATTGCGACCTATTTAAAATAAATGTGGCAAGAAGGTTTTCGCGGGCTATTTGAACCGATAAAAACGACCCGAGCGTCGCTTGCGAACGCAAGACTACCGCACAAACGTATTAGCGTCACAAATCCTAATTCCACAAGCACAAGAATTAATTTGTGGCATGCACGTGCTAGAAATAAACGGTAATGAGAAGATAATATCAATTCGGGTAAGCTCTAACAATTAACCTTTCATTTAAATATTAAAGCACAAAATAACAACTGTGGGAGAGAAGGGAGGTAGAGAGGTATACCAAGGGTAGAGGTGTAGCAGTGGTTGTTCATCCAATTTCCAAGAAAGGATGGCTGTGGAGCAAAGGGGTGGTGCTGAGGGGCTGGCAAGGTGTTGGAGGTCTTCTGGATTGCTCGGGAAACGAAGGAGGTCGACACTGGAAGGAGGGAGCTTGTTGGAGCTTTTCTGGGACAGCCGGTAGAGGCTGCCGGATGGATGCTGGAGGGTCTTTGGGGCCTTAGAGGAGCTCCAGCGTCTGCATAGGAGGCAGACGAAACTCTACCAGGCGGCGGTGGATCTGGACAGAAAGTTCGGCAGTGGCTTGAGCGGCGAACAAAGCTCGATCGGCTCTGGGACGGGCAAGGAGAGCTCTCCGCCCCTTGGGGAGGACTCCAGCGACAGCGCCGGTGCTGGACGGGGTGGAGAAAGGGAGGGGAGATGGCGTCGGCTTCCGTCGATCAGGGAGAGAAGGCGGGAGCTGGAAAAAAACCGACTGAAACCCTAAAAGGATCGATCGGTTCTATTTCCCAGATGGCCTCTAATAGGGGAGAAGGAAATCTTTTATAAGAAGGGATTAGGGCTTCAATTGAGGGGTAAATGGACTTTGAATAGATGGGCTTTGAACAAGCCAAAATTAAAGAAATCCATAAGAATGGGTTTTTTTCAGAAGGGCTGAAATTATAGCTAAAATAGTTAAATAAAAATAGTTAATTAAAATTAAGCTTGCCCTAAACTAATCTACCTCATAAACTACCAGACCTATGCATTTAGGGTCTTGTTGGCCGGTCACACCAACGAGCCAAACAAAAATTTCACGAAAGCGTGCACGATACAAAATTAACATCCAAGCGCTCATAACACACGCAATACAACTCAACGCTACACAATAATCCAAAAAAATGCGCAAAAGTGTGCGCTACAATAATAAAGACACGTGCAATAATAATAATATTAATAAACGAAACGACACGGGTTGCATCAATTCTCCAGAAGTTGAAAGAGCTCGACCCCGACGAGACTCGATGTAACCTGCAAGTAGAAAGTCCAAGTGTCGATCGGAGAAATGCTGCAAACTGTCCTGCTGATGCTGTCGCTGAGACCCGAAACCTGGAAGTAACCTCTCATCTCAAAAGCTCGCAATCCATTAGTCAAAATTTCATGCCAAATATTTAAATAAACAGTAATTATTAGAGCTTGCAGAGGATGACAAGGGCGGTGTGTGGGGAAAACATGGGGGCATGGGAAAAACAGGCAATAATAGCAAGATAGAAAGAAAAGCAGGAGGCAAGCGTGATCAACCTATGGAATTATTATTTCATAACGCATCATACGCTCACCCAATAGACACCTACAAACGTCTTTTAGACCCGGATCAAATATCATTCTAATTTTGCCTGATGAAATTCCGCTCAAGTCACAAAATTCCAAACAAATCCCAAATTTAACGCGTAAAATTTTCCATAACAATCCTTTGAAGCGGGTGTCCCGATGAGGAGTAAAATATCTAGGTATCGTCTTGACTCCCTCAAGACTACAAAACCTAGAAGTATCAGAACGCAAACGGTAGTGATGTGGTGGTGCAACATGCTCTCCTATATCCATAAAAAAGTGATGCAAACAAAACGCGTGCTCGCTAAAAATAAAATCCACATAAGGTGGTGACTCGAGTGCCACGGGTGAAGAGCCACCAAGCACAATATATGTGGGCTCAATGGTTTGTGGCGGTAGTGTCCTAAGAAAGTCAGGACATATGACGAACGAGTCTATGTCACCCAGGAGAAGGGCCTCATCACTAACCAACTCCTCTGGGAGAAGACAGAATGATGATGTGGCATCTGGGGTGAGTGACGCATCCCTAATAACTCCTCGCTGGAGCGGGGCCACAGGAAACAACTCGACGACTGAAGAATGTGAGTCAGTGGGGGCAAGTGAGCACACCATGTCAATCGGGAGGAAGGAATGAGGAGGAAAAAACTCATCTTCCTAGAACAGGGGCTCAGGAAGAACATCCTCGATCGAAGGGGGTGCTAAAGCGGAGACAGGTGGAGATGCAACTTCAGCCGGGGTGAATAAAATAGGAGGGAGTTCTTTTTCCTATAGCAGGGGCTCGGGAAGAACCTCCTCGACTGAAGGGAGTGTTGTAGTGGAGACACGTGGAGTCACGACATCAGTCATGGTGATAAAGATATGAGGAAACTTTTCTTCCTGGAGCAGGGGCTCGGGAAGAATCTCCTCGACTGAAGTGAGCGTCACAGTGGGGGTGGGTGGAGCTAAAGTGCTCGTCGGGAAACTAACGAGATGTGGAGGACTATCGAAACACCTAACCTCGGGTTCCACTATGTGATATGAAGTGGGAAGGTATACATGAGCAGCATAATACGTGCACGTTGTCACCTCCAGGTTGTGAACAGAGGTGCACAACTCACGCAGATTCTGTCGGACGGCAGCAATGACGCACTTAGCATCTTTCTTCAAAACTTTAATACACACATCTAAATCACCCATTTTTTTATATATCCTAAACTTAGAAATTTGAAAACGACCGGCGCTCGGCTATCCCGTGATAGGAGTGAGATATCCCAGCAGCCACACCAAACTGATGTAAACTCGAAGTGGGGGTGTAGTTTTGTACGGCAAAATAATTGCGACCTATTTAAAATAAATGTGACGCGAAGGTTTTCACGGACTATTTAAACCAATAAAAACGACTGAAGCATCGCTCGTGAACGCAAGACTACTGCACAAACGTATTAGCGCCATAAATCCTAATTCCACAAGCACAAGAATTAATTGGTGGCACGTACGTGCTAGAAATAAACAGTAATGAGAAGATAAGATCAATTCGGGCAAGCTCTAACAATTAACCTTTCATTTAAATATTAAAGCACAAAATAACGACTCTGGGAGAGAAGGGAGGTAGTGAGGTATACCAAGGGTAGAGGTGTAGCAGTGGTTGTGCATCCAATTTCCAAGAAAGGATGGTTGTGGAGCAAAGGGGTGGCGCTGAGGGGCTGGCAAGGTGCTGGAGGTCTTCTGGATTGCTCGGGAAACGAAGGAGGTCGACACTGGAAGGAGGGAGCTTGCTAGAGCTTTTCTGGCACAGACGGGAGAGGTTGTAGGATGGATGTTGGAGGGTCGTCGGGGCCTTACAGGAGCTCCAGCATCCGCATAGGAGGCAGACAAAACTCTACCAAGCGGCGATGGATCTGGACGGAAAGTTCGGCGGTGGCTTGAGCGACAAACAAAGCTCGATGGACTCAGGGACGGGCAAGGAGAGCTCGTCGCCGCTTGGGGAGGACTCCAGCGGCAGCGCTAGTGCTGGACGGGGTGGAGAAAGGGAGGGGAGACGGCGTCGGCTTCCGTCGATTAGGGAGAGAAGGCGAGAGGTGTGCGCTGGAAAAAAATCGACTGAAACCCTAAAGGGATCGATCGATTCTATTTCCCAGCCGGCTTCTAATAGGGGAGAAGGAAATCTTTTATAAGGAGGGATTAGGGATTCAATTGAAGGGTAAATGGGCTTTGAACAAGCCAAAATTAAAGAAATCCGTAAGAATGAGTTTTTTTCAAAAGGGCTGAAATTATAGCTAAAATAGTTAATTAAAATTAAGCTTGTCCTAAACTAATTTACCTCCTAAACTACCGGACCTATGCATTTAGGGTCTCGTTGGCTGGTCACACCAACAAGCCAAACAAAAATTTCGCGAAAGCATGCGAAATACAAAATTAACATCCAAGCGCTCATAACACGCGCAATACAACTCGACGCTACACAATAATACAAAAATAATGCGCAAAAGCGTGCGCTACAATAATAAAGACACGTGCAATAATAATAATAATAAACGAAGCGGCGCGGGTTGCATCACTTTTCCAACACTCCCCCGCAAGCTGGAGCGTACAAGTCATAGGCACCCAGCTTGGACAAGAACTGATAAAATAGGGTACTTGGTAGGGCCTTTGTGAGGATATCAGCAATTTGTTCAGTACCCGGAACATGCTTCAATTCTATCTTCTTCATTTGAACTTTTTCCCGGATAAAGTGACAGTCCACTTCAACATGCTTTGTTCTTTCATGGAAGATCGGATTATTTGCTATGTGTATAGCCGCTTGACTGTCACATAATAAGATGGCTTGTGAGGGAAATTTTACTCCTAGATCAGCGAGGAGACTTTCAAGCCATGTGAGCTCAGAGACAACCGATGTCATTGATCGGTATTCTGCTTCAGCTGAGGATCGAGCAACCACGGCTTGTTTCTTACTCCGCCAGGAAACAAGATGACCTCCAAAATAGGTACAAAAACCACTGGTTGATCGCCGATCATCCAAAGAACCAGCATAATCTGCACCTGAATATGCAATCAACGTTGAAGTAGAGGATGAGGTCTTGTATATCAGCCCTTGACCCGGAGCTGTTTTAAGGTATCTTGGGATGCGTTTGACGGCTTGAAGGTGAGATATTCGAAGAGCATGCATAAACCGGCTGACAACCCCAACAGCAAATGATATATCCGCTCTTCTGACCGTTAGGTAGATCAATTTCCCAACAAGTCGTCGATAGTATTCAGGATTTTGAAGGGGAAGATCTGTATCGTAAGCATGTGCATACAGCTTGTGATTTACATTCATTGGGGTAGTAGTCGGCTTGCATCCAGAGTAGTCAGCATCTTGAAGGAGATCGAGGCAGTACTTCCGTTGGGAGAGGAAGTCCATCCGGACGTCTCGCGACCTCAAGACCAAGGAAGTATCAAAGGTGCCCCATTGTTTTGGTTTAAAAGATGGAGCTAAGATGTTGTTTGACCGTTTGGATTCCCTTTGAATTGTCTCCAGTGATTAAGATGTCATCAACATAAACTAACAGAAGAACTGTTCTCGTTGCCCGACGTCGAGTGAACAGAGAGAAGTCTGCTGAGCTCCGAGTAAAGCCGACTTCCCGAACTGCCTTACTGAACCTGTCAAACCATGCCCAAGGGGATTGTTTGAGACAATAGATGGACTTCTTAAGATGACAAACTTGGGACTCCCCCGTAGTCTCAAACCCGGGAGGTTGTTGCATATAGACCGTTTCCTGAAGGTCGCCATTCAGAAACGCATTCTTGATATCCAGCTGATGTAAGGGCGAGTGGCGATGCACAGCCACGGAGAGAAGGACACGAATGGTGTTGAGCTTGGCGACTAGAGAGAATGTTTCTTCATAATTGAGACCTTGTTGTTGGGTGAAACCACGAGCCACCAGTCGGGCTTTCAAACGGTCAATTGTCACATCAACACCATGTTTGATGACAAAGACCCATTTACACCCAACAGGTGTGTGACCAGTAGGTAGAGGTACCAGGTTCAATGTCTGGTTAGCCCAGAGAGCTGTCATTTCTTCTTCCATGACTAACCGCTAGTCAGGATGTTAGAGAGCATCCTGCACAGAGTTAGGTACATAAATCGAGGATAATGAAGTGGCAAATGTTTGAAGCTGTGGGGAAAGGCGATGTAAGGATACATTGTTCGTCATGTGATGAGCGGTTGATTCTGGTACCGGATCAGCAGGACGCGGAGTGCCAGAAGTTGAAGCCAACTGCATTGGGGCAACAGAGCGAGGATGGCGACGAGTGTAGACATGGATAAGAGGCGGCTTGGGAAGAGCGGGAGCCTGGTCAGGAATTTGTGGTGGTGGAGTGGTAGCGGGAATGACAGGGCGTAGGACGGGTGGTGGTAGAGGAGTTGGATCTGGGGCGAAAAAGAAAGGAAGATCCTCCTGAAAGGTAACATCAACAGAAATGATCACCTTGCGGGTAGCAGGAGAGTAGCACACGTAGCCTTTTTGAGTTCGTGTATAGCCAACGAAGATGTATTTGGCCTCTCGTGGATCCAACTTGTCCGTCGATGGACCAAGAATGTGAACGTAGCAAGTACATCTAAAGATGCGGGGTATGAGAGAAAATATCGGAGTAGAGGGGAACAGGAGGCTGAACGGAGTGACATTGTGGAGTATGGGGGAGGGGAGACGGTTAATCAGATAACCGGTCATTGAGAGCGCAAAGTCCCAATAAGTTTTGGGTACCTGCATGTGAAGCATGAAAGAGCGAGCAACATCAAGCAGATGTCGATTTTTACGTTCCGCGACTCTGTTTTGTTGGGGCGTATAAGCACACGATGTTTGGTGAATGATCTCGCGAATTCGTGGCTAGTGTATTCGCGAGCATTATCGGTGTGAAGAGTTTTGATGTTCGCGGAGAATTGTGTGCGGGTCTCAAGGATGAATGCCTGAAAGACACGGGGAAGCTCGGAGCGATCAGGAAGTAAATATAGTCATGTCATCCGAGAATAGACATCAATAAAAGTTAAAAAATAGCGATACCCGGAAAGTCTAGTTATTTTGTACAGACCCCAAACATCGTAGTGTACTAAAACAAAAGGAGCGGAGCTCCAAGTACAATGAGAAGGAAAAGATGAACGAGATTGTTTGCCGAAAATACAGGATTCACACTGAAAAGGAGGAAGAGATACATCAGGTAGAGCCTTCTGGAGGACCGGTAACGAGGCATGCCCAAGACGCTGATGTCAATCGACGAAGGAGACAGAGGCAAGGATAGTAGGAGAGTCATCAAGAAGGTAGAGCCCATTCTGCAGTCGTCCCTAACTAATGATATTCCGCGTACGTCGATCATGTATCAGAAAAGAAGATGTAAATGTTACGGAGCAATTCAAATCGGCAGTGAGGCGACCAACAGAAAGTAAATTAAACGGGAAGCCCGGAACATGAAGTGTCGAGCGTAGGGATAGAGAAGAAGTGAGAGGGATATCAGCAGAGCCGGAGACCGGAACTATGTCCCCATTGGTCACTGTGATACACTTAGGATGAGGAGAATCCAAGTACTGACATGGGCGCAGTGAGGTTATGTGATGAGTGGCACCAGAATCCACTATCCAGCGCGGAGGCAGGTGGGCGGCTGAGCAGACCATGAAGTTGTTGGAGCTAAAGCCGGACCCCTTCAAGGTCAGTACGAGTGACAGATGAGTCGTTGGCAACAACTGAGGCAAGCGGGCGAGGAGGAAGCTCATGCTTGCGATAGCAAGTGACCTCAAGGTGGTCGTCCTTACCGCAGAAGGGACACTTAGGTTGTGGCCAGCCACCCCGACCTATTCCCCGAGAACCTGAACGTCCCCCACGAGCAGGAGGGAGAGGCAGTAAGGGCGCAGAAGTCTGCTGAAGAAGGGTCGGTGACGGAGGTCCAGAACTGTCAGGAGGTGGTGAGACTTTGAGCAACATGGAGCACCATCAGATAGTGACGGAGTAGTAGCAGAGGAGAGGATTAGAGCCCAAACGCTCTGAAGATGAAGCGGGACACGAGCCATCATCATGGCAACACCGACGGCTTCTCTTTGGGGACGTTGAGCAGCAAGATCTATCGTACGGGGCTAATGTTGAATCCAGACTTCAACCAGAGTCTTGGCCTGAGCAACAAAGGAGGTGAGGTCGGCGGCCCCGCCAACGTCAAAAGTCTGAAGATATGTTATGATGGAGTACAGGTGCTGGAGACTATCTTTGCCAGAATAGAGAGAATAGAGCTCATCTCACATCGCCTTAGTCGTCTCGTGATACATGGTCATGCGATAAGGTTCATCATCAAAAGAGTTGAGGACCCAAGTCTGAACTCGACCATCGTTGTGCAACCAGTCTTCAGTAGGAGCAGCGGGAACAGCTTGGGTCAAATGATGTAGAAAGTCATTGGACTGAAGAACACGGCGAACAGAGTGCACTCACTCCACAAAGTTCTTCTTTCCAGCTAAAAAGATAGTGGTGATCCGCAATTTATCCCGGAGTTCAGGGACACGGGCAGGTCGGTCTGCTAGAGAGGAAGTCGCCTGTTCGGTAGAATCAAGAGAAGATCCCATGGCACGGCGGTCAGGCGGCTAGATCGGCGGCAAGAAGACCAACGAATAGAGAGGAGAACGCGCGAGCAGATCGGACAATCAAAACAGCGAGCAGCAAGCTGTACGGTAAACCGTACGAGAAGACTGAACGGTCTCGGTGACAATCACACCAGCGACAAGGAAGAGGTCGCGACCAAGATGGGGAGCGGTTAGATAGGAGAAGCCGTCGCGACTAGGGAAGAGGAGAAGCCGCACGGTCTCGGTGACAACACACCAGCGGCGAGGAAGAGGCCGCGACCAAGATGCGGAGCGGTTAGATAGGATAAGCCGCAACGATTAGAGAAATCGTAGCGACCAAGCAGCAAATAAACTGCGCGAGAAGACCGCACAGTCACGGTGACAACACACCAACGACAAGAAAAGAGGTCACAACAAAGATGCGGAGCCCGCAGCGGTTAGAGAAGCCGCAGCGACTAGAAAAGTCGCAGCGAGAAGAAAGGGGAGCCCGCAACGAGAAGGCGAGGAGACAAGCCCGCGGCGAGAAGGCGAGTAGATAAGCCCGCGGCGAGAAGGCAAGCATACGGCGAGAAGGCGAGAATGTGGCGGCAAGGCGAGGAGACAAGGAGACCGCAGCGAATAGAAAGAGAAGCGGGTAGACAGAAAGAAACCGCTCGGTTAGATGGGAAAAGGGAAATGGCCCCTCCTGACAAAGAGAGAGTTATAAGAGGGTCAAGAGGAGGAGGAAGAAAGGAAGGTGGAAGCCACGAGAGAGAGCAGAAGGAAGAGCGGTTAGAAAAGACTTAGCTGCCCGAGAAGCGGCAGTTAGGGAAGCCTTAACGGCGCGGGAAGCAACGGTTAGAAAAGGCTTAACCGCACGGAGGACCGGTTTCCTTTGATACGATGTGGAGAAAACCAGAAACTTGTATATACTATCTCAATAATGAAATACAAGGTATGAATACAGATTTATAGGAGGGAGAAAGAGAAAAGAGATCTCTATACATGATGTGGGGCTAAAGAGGAGAGAAGAAGAAAAAATAACAAATGGACTCCATGGGCCTCTTTACATAGGCTTTTCCAACAGTTATTAATTGTTCTAGGTTAGGGTTTTCATTTAAAATATTCTTGTAGCATATTTAAAGACCAGTGAGGTTTGTATGAAGGTGTCAAAAAAGTATTTCCTATTCCTTGTCTTGAATAAAAGATTTGGATAGCACTCTCCTCGCGGGCACACCCTGCCTAAGCAACTGTGGTTCTGGCTCCAAAGCATCCCCTCCACCTTCGATCACTACTCTGGCGAGCACACAATAACTTGGTATCAGAGCTACGTCGATCCTCCTCACACGTGCAAACTCGGGTTCAGTCTGCGCCCTAGGGCAACTGCAACACACACCGTTCAACGACAACACAGACGCTCCACGCCTCCGTTTGAAGCTCTTCCGCCAAAGTTGTTGTTTCCTTCGTCGATTCGTAGCTCTCCTAAAGAAGAAACCGTCGACCTAAGTTCTTCTACTCGACGAGCCGCATCAGTCGAGCCCAGCTACATCCATTTTCCAGCAACGTCGTCTATGACAGTCATTTCTGTCAAGCCTGGTGTTCCACCCAACGCACGCAGGTGTCGATGGTGTCCTTTTCTGGGATCGGCGACCCCATTTCGACAAGTCCTGGCCGCAAAAGAGACTCAAACGAGTCTTCCTAATCGGTCATGTGTTCGCCCATGGGCATCTCAACGTTCCAGCGGCAAACATAAACAGCACAACACCTCCTTCATGTTCTCTCCCTCACAACAACAAGGGAATCCAGCAGCAACAATGCCTCCTGTTAGAGCCCCGTGAGCAGCAAACAACCATGTTCCTCGAGCTGTGTTTTTCTCGAGCCGCCAACAACACAGCGCCTTTTTCTCGAACCCCCAAACAAAAAGAAGAGTGTTTTTGTGTCTCAACATAAGGAAGTGTCGCACCTCTCGTGGCAACTCAAAATCAGGTGTCGCGCCTCTCCGAGGAATCCAATCGTCCAATCACCCGCTCTATAGCCCGTGTTATTTCAGATTTATCACCGACTGTACTCCGCACTATGGGGGGCTCGCACGCGCTGTCGGATTCTATGAGGGACTTCATGCAAACATTCATGACATTCTTAGAGGAATGTTATTTGTAGGCCGAAACACATCAACGGGAAGACATGGCCACACTCACCAACAACCTTCATGAGTTGATTGATGCCACTCCGGTCGTGATTACCCCGCCTACTGATCACACTTGCAGCAATAATCCGTCGCCTCCACCGCTGCGTCTTTGACCTGACCCCCGACCAGAATACCACATGAGGGAAACATCATGCCCCATTACACCAAGTTTGCATTTCCAACTTATGATGGCATGGACGATCCCCTAGGTTGGCTCACCAGATGCAAACAATGAGCAGACACCGGCAGTGGAATGGATCAATTTGGTCTCCTTCCACATGCTCGATATCACGCAGTTATAATTCATTCGTTTGCATGTGGACAATTTTGGACTGATCTGACGTGATTTCAAGCGAGCCTGCAACATGCGCTTTAGCCCCTCGATTCGCAGCAACCCCTTGGGGTCCCTCACGACGTTACGTCAGACAGGGCCAATAAATGACTATCTAAAACAATTTTAGATTCTTTTGACGCGCGTCACGATTCCCCCCGATATGTGGATCATCATCTTTACTATCGGGCTCCCCGATCGATTATGTTTGGACATTGAATTTGAGGCCCCCTAGGACTTGGTGACTTCTATGAGCTTAGCAAGATTGTGCGACCATCGATTTCAGTTGGCGTAGAAGGCTTACATCCCCACCAACACAGGGACTTTGGAGGGACGTGTTGAGGGCACCCAAACCCCGCAAATCCATCATTTATCTCGTATAGAAATGTCTAACCGGCGCGCGCAGGGGCTATGTTTTAACTGCAACGAGAAGTTTACACATGGACATCGGTGCAAAAAACTTTTTAATCTGCACGTGGAGGACTATGATGACGAAGGGGTAAGGTGAAGTAAACATTATCATCAATCTCCCTTGAATTTAAGGTCAAGCTCTTTTTGCGCAGCGGGAGAGATGTTATGTGTCAAGAGCCTAGTTATCTAATTTGTTTTTATTATTATTAATTGTTTTAGGTTAGGGTTTTCATTTAAAATAGTCTTGTGACCTATTTAAAGGCGAGTGGGGTTTGTATGAAGGTCAAAGAAGTATTTCATATTTCTTGTCTTGAGTAAAAGATTTTTGTAGCTCTCCCCTCCTGAGCACCCCCCGACTAGGCAGTTGCGGTTTCGGCTTCAAAGTCTCCCCTCCGCCTCCGATCACTACTTCAGCAAGCACACAACAGAATCAACTCATTGTAAGGATAGAACATAAAATTCATAGAGGGGACTTTGAAGACTTCTGAGAAGGCCCCGCTAGAAAATTCACCCTTTACATAAAGTTCAATTTGATACTATCATACATTTTGGGAGGTCCATCAAAGATCAATTAAAACTTTGCAAAAGCCCAATAGAAACTCTCAACCAAAACTTGACCGAAAAGACTCACTTTATAAGTAAAAGTAGAAAGGACTCTTTATAAATTCGCCTGTTTTTGCTTCCCAAAACTACCTTAGTTGTCTACGCAACTGCTTTGGCATGTTGACACGAAATCTAACTCCTCTATAGTTACCATGAAAGGCCCCCTTGTCAATGGAAATCAAGATTTTATCATTGACATGGTTTCATTGAGTGATGAAAATCAAGTATTCCTTATCTATTTATCTAATTCAAGTTGTTCCAATTAATGGTATATCTCAAATTCTCAATAGCATTGCTAGTTATTGTGGGCCATTGTACCATTCCATCAATTGCTCAAAAGTCATATATTACATCTTATGACATCTAGGTTAAGACCCCATGATTTTCCCTTCTGATTTTTTCATGTAAAAGTCTCATTCTTGAGCTAGAACAACCATATAATCTCCTAGTTGAAACATTTTTGCGCACAATACTCATGAGAACTTATTTTCTTCATATTATCCTCATTTAAACTACTTTTAATCAAATACATAATATTATAAAGTTAGAAATAATATCCATAATGTATAATTACAAGAGTGAGAGCAATTACGTAATGGAAAATCGGGACATTAAGTAAATAATGTACTTATAAATATGTATTAAATCTTTACTTCAAATAACTATTTTCAAGGTTTCTAAATGAAACAAAACAATTGATTAGTAACAATTGATAGTAACCTTACAATTTAATCTTTTTTATACAACATTAACAACAGTGATAACATGAGAACTATTTTTAAAAGAACATATAAAGAGTATACTTTATGTTGCATTAATAATACATAAAATACTTCCAAAAATGAATTTATTTCATAGAAGTATTAAATCATATAAATGGCAAAAAAATATTCAATCCTATTGATCTTGATATTCACTTATACCATTAATGTTACTTTAGAGTTAGGCTCCGCTTGGCATAGCGATAGCAGTCGTGAACCCGGTGGTTATGAACAGTCGTTCATGAATGCCCCGACCTCACAAAAAAAAACTTCATTCACTTTCATGTTCAAAACTAGTTCTCTTTTCTTGGTGGTGGTCATGACCGTTGTTATGCCAAACATACATTCAATGACGGTGGTGTTTCTGTCCAAACTCATCAGCCCCTGCCAAACGGAGCCTTAATCTAACCCTGAAAATAAGGCTTCATTTGGTTTAGCGGTGGCAGGTCGATCCGGCGGGTGGAAACGGAGTGTTCGAATCGGAGGGGGGAGGTGGCTGCTCCAAACGGAGCTTTTTGGGGCATTTCTCAAGGCGGGCGGGTGGAAACGGAGCAAACGCCGCCGGAGATTCAAGCAATTTTATTTTAAAGCTTTTTAGGATCAAAAAATAGGGAAAAAAAATCAAAGCCAAGCTTCAACTTGGAATACATCCCTGCATAGCACCCTCGGGAAAAATGGCGTAAAATAGCATTTTTTTCTACATATCTGCATATAAAAACTGGATTTCGAGTTTTTTTTCCTGAAGTCAAATCTAACAACGAACGCGATCCACAACGCTAGTCTAATAACACGATTCATTCACACTGAAGTTACAGTATTCGCGAAGGGCGCATGCAATAAAAGTAGAGTTCAAAAATTCATATAATCTGAGCCAAAGCTCTTAAGCTCCAGAAACACAGCACTATTATGTAAAAACGTTACGGTGCAAGAGATCTGAACTTATAGAAATCGATGGCGTGAAATCACGGATGAAGATCCTCATTAAGCTAAAAAATGAGGGATAAAAGTAAATGTGAGAAGATAAACACGCCTTACTCTTTCAAAAATGATCCCAATAACATCAGATCCAGCTGATCCGATGAATGCCGATCACTGCGATCACTTCCGTCGATCAAATAAATCTAGTTTAGGGTTTCGGAGACGAGCAGAAGCATTTCTTTCCGGTTATGATTTCTCGACTGTCATTATTTCTGCCTTCGCCAGTTCGCCGTACTCAGCTTGGGGAGTTCTGACTAGCTGCGTGATGCAGTCAAAGACACGGAAGGGAAAATGACACTTTTACCCTTTGGTGTGGGGAGACCAATCAGAAAATTGGCTGCGTTTGGTAAATTTTTTTTCTTTTTTTAGGGGTGAGGGACAAATGGCCAATGGACAGGTGTTTGGCAACAGCTAAAGCTGCGTTTGAGAAAGCAGGCCGCAGGCCGGGAAGGAGAGAGAACACAGCCGATGACAACGGTTGATTGGTGCTTGTAGGGCTAGCGACAAAACAGCCGGATTATTCTTTTTCACGCCGTCTATCGTTAAAGGGAGTTGGTTTCCCAAACAGCTTGCCTCCAGATCAATCTCGTTGGAACGGCGTCACGCCGGTTTCTCAAATGCAGCCTAAATTACTATGGTTTAAAAACTCTTGATTTAAAAATTAGTTTTTACCTCCATTTTGATAAGACCTTCATTTTGTCATTCAAAGGTCAAAACTACCTACACTCCTACAGCTTGTCTTATTTTTTTATTTATTTTTGTTTTATATAATCAATTTAACTTATATAAAAAATAAAATTATATCCCTAAATTTGTAAAAAAAAATTGCATATATAATATTTAATTTTGTTTACAATAATTTACAAAAAAAATCAGCCTGATATAAATAAAATTCATGTGAGAATAATTTTAAAAATAATTTAAAACGTCACAGAAATAGTGGTTACTCCAACATAATCTCAATTTTGAAACTACAATTTTGAAAATAAAGACTCGGATTTGGGAAGTCGCTATCGTTTTAAAAGGGTGTAGTGTAAATGTGAGATTATTATGTCTAAAATTGTCTCAACATTTCTTTTATTTATTTTGTTTTGATTTTTTTTTTGAATTTTTTAAATAAAATTAAGTATTACATATATGAAATTTTTTGCAAATGTCAAGACATGACTTTTTTTAAAAAGAAAAATAGAGCTCTCTGTGCCCTTCAAAAAAGAGGGAAAGATAATTTAAGCTGAACAGTTTTAAAATTGTAGCAAATGGATTGCAACCAAACACTAAGGTGTGGGATCTATTAGATTGAAGGTTCTGTTTGGCATGGTGGTGACGAACATGAATATGGGGGTTAAATTGTCATTCGTTAACGCTCACCTAAGAAACTTCATCCACTTCTATGTTCAAACGGATGATATTTGTTAGGTGATCCTTAATGAATGACGGTTTAACTCATGCGTTTACGACTGCCACCACCATTCCAAACAGAATCTGAAATGGAGGGAAAACGGAGATATAAAATATGATCATTAAATAAATGTGAAATTAAATTTGTTTACTAGCATATTACTTTTTAACAACCATGATGATTCCAATTTTTTTTTTGTATAAATAATCTTATCTTGCTATTGTAATAATTTTCTTGCAAAATGAATAAATTAAATCTCAAATAAATTTAAAATGTATTTAGTGATCACTATAGTATTTTAATCACATATGAAGTCACATTATATACCTTCAAAATTAAATATAATATTATACATAATAGCTCATAGGAGTTCTCTCCACATTGGGCAGTCTGATTTTAGCTTATTGTATCTCATTGTTATCCGCAACTTGAAAAAATTTGAAATTTTATCTGCAGCCCGATATTGACTTGCCGCACCCCGTTGTCCACCTCCACTCCGCCGGCGGCACCAGCTTCGCGAGGGGAAGGATGCATTGGTCGGCTTCAACAAGAGGAGGGAGGAAGGAGGTGTAGAGCGGCTTCAGCGAGAAGGAGGCGTCGAGCGGCTCGAGCAAGAGGAAAGAGGAAGGAGACGTCGGCCGATGTGTCAGTACAGTTGAATTATTAAAACATTAATAAAACAATATGTTTTTTTAAGTGTAAGCTTAGCTTCTGAATAGCTTGATGATTGGTCTATGTTTGATTAAGAGTTTTTAGTTATATAGCTTTTTGAAAAGCACATTGAGGCCAAGCAACAACTTCACTTCTATGAGTATTTAAGGATGAACATAATACCGAAAGGAGTTGTTCGTGGAGTGCCGTCGGATCGGGATGGGTTGAGGGCGGAGGTGGAAAAGCATGCCCGTCAAGCAAAGGTTAAGGACAGAAGCGGGACTTGCTCGGACGTAGAATGTGTCATCGACCAAGTTAGTGGAGCTCCGATTCCAATAGGAGTTGAACGTCGGAGTAACACATCGTAATAGGCTTTGTTTGTTTGAGCGTTTTTGCTCCATCTCTAGTGAGGGGAAAACCCCAACGCTAAAAAAACAATTTGGTAACCTTCCAAATCCGATTGCCGACGCTCTAAAACATCATTTTAAATCTTTTTTTTGGAGACCTCAGCCACCCCCCATCATTTCACATTGCTCCATTACTAGCGCTCTTATTCTCACCGATTCAAATCTCAGCGTTTGAAGCTCTCCTCTTGCGCCAGAGTCTCGAACAGCCGCCGTCGGAGACCAATGGTAGGGGAGGGCTTACTGGGCCCTGCAGTGCACTGATTTACAGTAAATAAATGCACTGCAGAGCCCAACACAGTGCCCTATAAAGTGAATTCTCCATTTCTCCTCCTTTAAGCATAGGTATCATTGTCTTTGACATGAAATTCAAGTAAAATCTTGGGTTTTCAGTGCTTTAAATTTGGGCATGAATAAAAACACACCTCTTTAAATTGGGACCGGGATCCTCTCTATTTCACGCGAAATGGAGGGGATTTATTTCGCGGGTATGATTGCATCTCCCAAATCGGACGGCAGGAAGTAACTTAAGTGCCCTCGGCGGGCAGGCGAGAGCGGCTGAACTGGCGAGTGGGCCCGCGAGTGCACTTAAGTTACTTCCCGCCGTCCGATTTGAGATATGCAATTATAGCCGCGAAATGGACCTCTCCATTTCGCGTGAAATGGAGAGGATCCCGGTCCAATTGACCGTCTTTCTATTCTTCTTCTTTGACTCTTCTTCTTCACGCTCAAGTGGTATAGTCGAGCTTACATGCTTTTGATTAGCCTCATAACCGATCCAGTCCACTCGTCGCCGTTGGTTTCATGCCGAGCAAGCGAAACTTGACTTTTGCATTTAGCCAGAAACTCCCTTGTCGTCCGGCGAATCACCTCCGGAAAGCATTTGAATGAGGGAGTTGTAAGTGCATTCCGCCACGTGGTCCCCGTGCCCTGAAAACTTCAAGATTGTATCCACTGGATTTGTTAATGGTAATTATTTCATATGTTATACTTATGCACAAGGATTGTATGTTTTCCCTTGTTTTTCTATTTGGACAAGATGTCATAGTACGATGGTGGAAACATGGGACTTGTCGTATATATCACATGTTAGAGCATTTGAATGAGGGAGTTGTCGTAAATCCCTTGTCGTCCTGCGAATCACCTTCCGAAAGCATTTGAATGAGGGAGTTGTAAGTGCATTCCGCTACAACATTGCAGTGGTTCATTACTTGAGATATTAGTCATTTACATCTTTGCCTTTGTGTTCTCCGCGCCCTGAAAATTTCAAGATTGCATGTTTCCCCTTGTTTTGCTATTTGGACAAGACATCATAGTGCGATGGTGGAAACATGGGACTTGTCGTATATCTCACATGTTAGAGCTTCATTACTTGAGATATTAGTCATTTACATCTTTGCCTTTGTGTTCTCCGCGCCCTGAAAATTTCAAGATTGTATGTTTCCCCTTGTTTGCTATTTGGACAAGACATCATAGTGTGATAGTGGGCCCGCGGTGCTTGCGGTCGGGCGTGTGCTCGTACCTGGAGGAGCGAGCGGCCGGCGGACGCGCGCACCCGAAGGTGCGCGCGATCGCGCACGCGCGATCCTGCGAGTGCGCGCGATCGCACGTGCGCACCAACAGGTGTGTGCGGCCAAGCGCGCGCGGGCACCTGATGGTGCGTGCGGTCCCGCGCGGGCACCCTCAGGTGCGTGCGGTCGTGCGCGCTCTCCGTATCTTGCGCGCGGTCGCGTGCGCGCACCGGATCTTGCGCGCTATCGCGCGCGCGCCTGCAGGTGTGCGTGCGCGCGGTCACCTGCAGGTGTGCGCGGTCGCGCCCGCGCTCACCTGCAGGTGTGAGTGGCCAAGCGCGCGTGCGCGCACCTGATGGTGTGGTCGCACGCGCGCGCACCTGATGGTGTGGTCGCGCGCGCTCACCTTTAGGTGCATGCACGTGCGATTGCGTGTGCGCTCGTGCATCCGAAGATGTGTGCAGTCTTTGGGCACAGGCTTAGAGGTGCGTGGGATCTATGTGTGCGGACGCACATTCGACTGGGTGTGCGGCTTGACTTTGCGGAGATGGGGTGATGGTGCACTGCTCGTTCAATTGAACGCCTTTGTTTTGATTGTAGGATTTTAACTTTTGTGCTTCTTCCATTTAAGGCTTCAATGGGCCCCAAGCGACCTATGCGTTTGCGTTCGTCAGTTTCTGATGATCAAATTGCGATTTGGAGAAAGGTATACGGGTTACCCGCCGATCTTGAGGTGAGGATACTGTGCGTTGAGGAGAGGGTTGAAAATCCATCTTCTTTGAAGTGTAAAGCTACTCAATATGTGGCAGTCTCTCTTGGTTGTCGAGGCGAGACCACTCCTGTTGACACCGACGTGCAGGTGCGGGGGAGTTCTGCTCCCCGGGCCCCCTTCAGAGGTTTCTGCTCCGCGAGTGTCTTCTTCTTTGAAGGCAATGAGCGATATAGTAAGTGAGCCGGCCTCAGACGGCCACCGGGAGGGGGATCCGGCGCGCGCGCGATCCCGTGCACGGATCGCGCTCGACGGTAAAACTCATGTCCCCACTGAGATAATGGGGGCATGAGGAGTGAACTATCCGCAACCTAAAATTCTTATAAAAGGAGTCTTACTCTTATCAGCTCTAAATAAACCATTATATAAAAATATAATAATTTATTAATAAACATCAAAACCTTCGGAAACTCGCCTCACGTGAGTTCTACAACCAAAACTTTTATCGCCACACAAATACACAATATATTTGCACACCCTCCCCGTGGTTGCATAAATTGGACATAAAACAATGGCTTCGTTTCGTGCAACAGCGAAGGTCACGACGTTTTGATTATGAACTTTCGTTCGCGAACACCCCATCTTGCCCATGGAATTTCATCGGCTTTTAGTTCAAAACTAATTTCCTTTTAGTTCAAAACATTCTATGGTCATCAACATGGGAGTTAAATTGTCCAACGGAGCATATGGCTCCAAACGGAGTATATGACTCTGTTTGGCACGCTGGTGATGTTTGTTAGATAATCATTAACGAATGACGATTTAACCCACGCATTTGCGACCGCTACTACCGTGCCAAACATAGCCTATGAATCACTTTGGCACAACAGTGGCGGTCGTGAACACCGTAATTATGAACCGTTGTCATTCATAAACCACCACCATTTCCTAAAAAGCTTCCTCCTCTTTTATGTTCAAAACTAGTTGTGAAGCAAAAGCCCCAAACGGAGCCTACATTTCAGGATCCATGTTCGAATAAAATTTTAACGCTTGATTTTTGTTTAGCAGTAGCGAGCATTATTATACTTTTTGCAAGATTTCTTGGTAATCACGAAGAAAAAAAAACTAATATTTTAGTAATCCTAACACATCGTGCGATCAAATTTTACTCAGAAAAGATCAAAAATGATCGGTCGGCATCGCCGGATTAATAAAAAAAGAGCTAAATGCTCAGTTAAATTCACAATGGAGCAAGCAAAACATAAATCCTGAGTCTCAATCACGAGGACAATGTTCGCATAATCAGTTTGAGTTCCGGCATATGGCACAAGAATTTCAAGAGATCCAAAACAAAAACCTAGGTAACTACGATGGCACCGTCACTCACTCGATCGAGAGCTCCGGCCATCACCGGAGCTTCGGCCTTTTGGGGGGGTTGCCCTTCGCATCTCTTCGATCGGGAATGCGGGACTTTCCCAGGGCTTTCGCCTTCCTCCACTTCCGTTCTTCCTCGCTGTCGGACTCGTCGCCTCTCTCCCGGTCGGCTCTGGTCGCCTCACGCTCAAGCTCCTCCCACGTCTTTCCCTTGTCCTCCTCGGAATCCCCGTCGTCATCCTCCTCTTCCTCATCGTCCTCTGACTCCACGAGCGACTCGCTCTCACTGGCATCTTCCTCGGACTCCGACTCCACCTCCATCTCGGAGGGCGCGTACCCTTGATCCGACTCCTGGGAGCCATCCGTCTCTGAGTCGCTGCCTTCCAGGTTGAGAAACTCCCATCCCCCGTCCTCGATGAACTTCTCGGGGTCGTCGATGATCGTCTTCAAAATGGGGCGCCAGTTCAGGTTCAGCCTGCTCTCGTAGTACTTTATATCTGTGGTGTCTAGCCATTCCTTCACCCCGTCGAGCGAAGACGACGGAATTGAGTCGATCCGGAACACGTCCTTGCTAAAATCCTTGAACACGATGGCCATGTCAAAGCTCTTCTGCCCTAGCCCCACCCTCTCCAAATTAACAATCTCGATCTCGCCCAGAGTGATGACCAGGGGAGGCGTCTCGATAAGCTCCACCAAACAGCTCGAAGAAGGAACAATAAAGGAAGAAGCTTTATGCGGGACTCCATGGAACCCGAGCTCTCTGAGGGGCTGGTCAAACTCGAGATCGAGGTCTCGGAACTGCTGCTGGCCCCAGTGATCATGCACCTTATTGACAAAGTTCTGAAAATCCATGTTAATTTTGTTCTTTCGATCCCTCTCCCGCTGCTCTTCCTCAATCTCGTCGGGATCAAGGGCGGATCTCCGCCCTCCTCCAATAGTCTGAACCACATCCATCACCTCTACATAGAACTGAATATCCAGAGTCTTCCTGTTGCCCACCATGATGTGATTGTGTAGGCGAAAATGGAGGAGGGTGATCATCTCCCTCTCAGCAGGCTGAAAAAATGCGTGCTTTATGTTTCCGTACATGATCTCCACCCGCTCATCAATCTTCGACGTCGAATATCGAAAACCGTTGATATGCGCCTCCAGGGTTCCGGTAAGCTTTCTTCCACGACCGGGGAACGCGGGTCGAATCGAGAGATCCATCAATCTCGTTGGTTTCATCCTGGTGCCGGCGAGCTGAAGTTTCTCCTGAGTGACTAAAGTCGCCCTCTCCGCTCTCTCCGACTCCCTCGAGGTCACCTGCCTCCTCAGGGTCTTGATCAGCTGCACGACCTCGCTGCTGTGTCTAGGGTCCTTCGAACGAAAGGTGATCTCTTTCAAGTATATCGCGCCCTGATGCTTCAGGGAGTTGGCATCATGGGGCGAGAACGGAGTTCCGGGAACATTGAATATTATACGGACGGTGGATGTTCGATTATCTTGATTGCTGGTGACGCTCTTGATGGTGGACACGTGGAAGGGCACCATGCATCCATAGATTGGGAAGAGGACAGCCTCATTCTTCTGGTCCACTTGGATCATAAGCTCCTTGCTGAACGGTATATCACTGACATTCTTGTAGGTATTCATTTCGCTGGAAGCTTTCACGGGGCCGCGATAATTTCCGCTGATGGAACCGACGCCTGCCAGCCTCCTGGCGGTTTCCTCGTTCTTCTGCTGCGCGAGCTTTGCCTGGTGCTGCCGCCTCAACTCTTCCTTTGATAAATTCTGCTTATCTGATCTCAGTGATGCTTTAGATAAGACAGCCTCCGCAATAGTAGTGGCCTTGGTTTTCACTTTGGGTAGCTCCTCAGCATCCTCAGCGAAAGAATAAGCAACATCCTTCACAGCCTTGGAGCAGGTCGAAGTCAAAACCTCGGGACGCTTCTCACTTGCCATAATAACAGTATCCGCCAAAAGCAGCGAGAATATTTCAGTCTTCGGGTTCTTTGTCTGGGACTGCAGGTTCTGAAATCCAAGGGAGACGTTGAAAACCATGCCCGGGCTCACGGTGCGTGCATTTCGGGTGTTCAAGGTCAATCCGGATTCTCGAAACTCAAGACCAATCCCAGTCCCCGCCGTCTTTGAAAGATGCGGGAGAAGCTCGGGGGCCTCGCTATCAACAACCGAAACAGCGGCTCTGTAGACAGAACTGAGCATGTTCCCAGGCTTCAATGCGCTGATCGCAGCATTCTGCGCCTTTAGGAGAACCTCGTACGCTTTGCTCTGATTGGAATTCGCGTCGATTAGGAAACTCCGGGCAATATTCGCGCAGTAGCTTCCATACCGCGCGCCTAATGCACATAAAATCACGCTCGCTGACTCATAATAGAGATTATCGTCGTTGCACGAAGCGCTCGGCCTCAAGTCAAACTTACCCCCACTCTGAAGAATTGGAGGGTAGCATATATCAACATTGTCGGCCTTCAACTTGACCTTCAACTTGATGGGATCCTGAATCGCCTTCTCCGTCTCCTCCATGAGACTCGAATGCGAGACCTTCTTCTCTTCGTCGATTGTCTGCTCAAGCTTCGGAACCACGAAGTTTTTCATCACGGTCGACGTCAAATACGCCGCCTTCCGCACACAATTGAGCTCGGAGGCATCCTTGACAGCGAACAATTCCGAAAACCCGTTTGTGATGTCCGCGAGCTGTAAAGAAGAGCCGGCCAGCTTCTCCGCCCAGATCTCCAGAAGCTTCCCTTCTGGTTCTTCCTTTTGAATATGACCAACAATGGATTTTTCGGATTCATTCTCTGATTGAACATCCTGTAACAAACCGTCGATCAAAGCAGCTGCGTCGTCATTCTTTTGCTTGACGTGAATCACAACGTCGACGTTGACAGCCTCTTTGGCGGACTTTTTCACAGTTTCGAGGACGCCGGCCTTCTTCGGACTGCATAAGAAATGTATCTTCTTGTTCATGAAAACCATGATTGCTTCTGGAAACTCATAGCCAAATAACCAGACATGCAAGGCCGACGATTTCAGATATCGAATATCCTCCGAAGGAGGAGGGGTTGCTATCACTATGGAATCCGACGAACTCCAAAGATCGGACTTGTGTTTGTTCCAGTGGTTATAAAACTCTTTCAACCGTCTGGCGAAGTTGGCGACATCAATTGTGTAGGAACCGGCTGATCCGGATGCTGCTGGAGGCTTTGTGCTGCCATTCCTAGAATCAGTCATTGGAGGCATCAATTAATCGTCTGCTTTAACCTACACGAGGAAAAAGTGAAAAGATTTTCATAAAAAAGATTAATAGTACTAATTATGTCTTGAGGTTAAAAAATGAAATTGAATTTAAAGCAGACCATGACAGATAAGACCACATAATAAACAGGAGTCACATGCCAAAATAGGTAAAAGTGGAAGTTCATATAACAAACAAAGAAAAATTCAGCCAAAAATTAAATAAAACCACCAGTTCGTCATTTAGCCTTCTTACTTCTGTAATCATTGCCAGAGGACTGTTTCAGTAATGTTTTGTTTCATTACCATTTGCTTGTTTGGGCTATGCAATTAGGAATGAGATTTTTCCAAAAATGACGTTTTGGCAAAAACACCACCACTGTCATGCTGGTATAGTCAAAGCTTTAGCGGCCATGAATGCCCAAACCAAAGAGTGAAAGCTAATACCAAAAAAGCTGCATTATAGTTCCAAACAAGTAAAAAGTCTTAGAGCCTAAGCGCAAGGCGCAAGCGCGTGCCTGACGAGGGCAAGATGCAACAATATTCATTTTAAATAATTAACATCAAACATTACTTTTTCATCTATTCTCATTAATCACTCATTACTATCATTTATAATCTCTTTAAAAATAAAATCAATGTGATCACTTGCATCATATCTAAATCTCAACGATCAATTATGTTTCACAAACACTAAATCATATAAAAATTATTAAATTTAGAAAGGATTTATTTCTTTATTTAAAAAAATTTACAACATAAATCGCACGCATGCTCGCCTTTTATGCTCAAAAGACGCAATAAAACGCACGAAGTCGCAAACCCCCGAGTTTGGTGAGCTTGAGGCGCGTCTTTAACAACATAGCCATCATTGTGTTTAATATCACAAATTCACACCATCGTAGTTCAAACATAACAATTATCCTAAATATAACTTGGGGGGAGAGTGTTATGAATAAGGACAAGGGCGTCCTCCCGCGTGGCGCGTATATCGACGCCGGCACCGAGGGGGCAAGGACATGGATCCCAACATGTGGTGCACGTTGTCCAGTAGTGCAAACAAGCATCACAGACTCCGTTATCTCTATTTTCATAACCGCATCACTATTTTTTACCTGCTTGATTATGTAATATTTACTCTTTGGTGTTTCTGAATAAGGCACGGTATAAGTGTACGTACGACCTATCACTTGGAAGTACGATCAATTTGGGGGCTGAAATTTTCTCTCTAATCCCCTTCTACTTTCTCCCCCACCCTCCTCTAAAACCTAGTTCCTAACTTTTGGCCCAGTCAGCCTTCTTCTGAATGTGGTCTCCGCCACCTAAATGATGATTCTGTGATCCCGCGTTGACCGATGTTCCACGTCAGCCATCTACTACAGCCGACGCCTTGCTTCTCGTGTTGCATCTTGCCGCAGATTAATCGCCACATCCAGCCAGCCTCATCGAGTGCACGCCCCAACTACGTTCCCATGGTGCAATTGGACGTTCCCACGACTCACCCCCATCCCCCGCAAACTCAGACATCTTTCGTCACCTCGATGCTCATGAGGCGTCCATCGCTATCTTATAGGCCCTACTTCAACGATTGGACGCGAAGTTTGATCACTTCATCGTCGGACAGGCGAGCACCTCGCCGACTTCCAATGTCGATTTTCATTCAGTCCTCGGCATCCCTCCTAGAACCTATTGTCGAGCCTCCCCCACCATTTGCCGCTCTTCCACAACCGCTCCTTCGACGTTCCTACTTTCCATGGAACGGATCCCATGGATTGGATTGCCTGTTTGGAGCAATTCATCGGCATCCATCACACCTCTGAGGCACAAAAGATCCCCAAGGTTCTTGTTGACATGGAAGAGTTGGCCCTCCATTGGGTCTGTTGGCTCCACCAAAGTAAATTTTCCCCCATTTTTGTTGGAAATCGAACAGGACCTTGCCCTCCCCTTCGATGTTCGCTATTTCGGGACAGTGGTGGAACGTCTATGTGGCGTCAACCAATCAGGCCTCCTTGACGACTACATCGACGAGTTCATTGCATTTGACAACACATATTTTGAACTTACCGTCTAAGCATTACTTGAGTTTCTTCATGCAAGGGTTACTTCCCCGCATATGGCTCCGCCTTCACACCCACCACCAGTCTATTATCAATGTCATGGATCTCGCCCGTTTGGTGGAAGTACACTTCAATGTCAAATCTTTCCACACTGACCATTCCATGGGGAATCCCCCCCCCCAATAAACTTGACCGCCCTCCAAGACCCTTTTAACCGCCATCCCAGGAGCATATTCTGCCTCACCAGCATCCTGAGTCACTACCCTGACGTCCCCGACCGCTGACAGGCCCTCGCATGACCAACCATGAGTACCACGTTCGCGCTAAGGGCTTAAATTTCAAATGTAAACAACTCTGTAGAAATGGAGAAAGCCAACCTTGTATATATGTCCACTTGATACAAATACAAAGAAAGAGTACATATATATAGAGGAGAGAAAGAGAGAGAAAAGTCCTATACACAATGTGGGACTAAAGAGAGGAGAGAAAAAGCAATAAATGCTATACAAATGGGCCTAATGTTAAGTGGGCTTTTCCAACACTCCCCCGCAAGCTGGAGCGTATAGGTCATATGCACCCAGCTTGGACAAACATTGGTAGAACAAAGTGCTTGATAAGGCCTTTGTGAGGATGTCGGCAACTTGATCAGTTCCTGGAACATGCTTTAATTCAAGTTTCTTCAGTTGAACCTTTTCACGAACAAAGTGACAGTCAACCTCGATATGTTTTGTGCGCTCATGAAAGACTGGATTCTTTGCGATGTGTATGGCGGCTTGACTATCACAAAATAGAACAGCAGAGGAGGGGAGTTTTACTCCCAGGTCAGTAAGGAGACTTTCAAGCCATGTGAGTTCTGAAACAACTGAGGCCATCGATCTGTATTCAGCCTCTGCAGAGGAACGAGCCACCACAGCTTGTTTCTTACTCTTCCAAGTAATAAGATGCCCACCAAATACGTACAGAACCCACTAGTTGACCTTCGATCGTCCAGGGAACCCGCATAGTCGGCATCAGAATAGGCAACCAATGCGGGAGCAGAGTCGGAGGTTTTGTAAACCAGCCCTTGGCCTGGAGCTCCCTTAAGGTATCAGAGAATCCGTTCAACCGCTTGGAGATGAGAAGCCCGGGGGGCATGCATGAACCTACTGACAACCCCAACTGCAAATGATATATCTGGCCTTGTGACTGTTAGATAGATCAACTTGCCCACAAGGCGTCGATAGTATTCCGGGTTCGGAAGTAGCAAATCGTCATCCGAAGCATGAGCGCATAATTTGTGATTTGTCTCCATCGGGGTACATGCTGGCTTGCAACCAGACTGACCAGCATCTTTGAGAAGATCGAGACAGTACTTTCGTTGGAGAGTACCAACCCGTCCGGCCGCCGGGCGATCTCGAGACCAAGGAAGTAGCGAAGTTTCCCCAGATCTTTAGTCTGAAAAACAGTGCTCAGGTGTTGTTTGACGTCTTGAATCCCCTTTGAGTCATCCCCAGTGAGAAGGATGTCGTCAACATAAACCAACAGAAGAATGGTGCCAGTGGCCCGGTGTCGGGTAAAGAGGGAGAAATCTGCAGAGCTCCGAGTGAACCCCATGTCCCGAACCACCTTGCTAAACTTGTCAAACCACGCCCGTGGGGACTGTTTGAGACCATAAATTGACTTTTTGAGAAGACAGACCCGAGACTCCCCCGTGGTCTCAAACCCGGGCGGTTGGCGCATGTAGACAGTTTCCTGAAGGTCGCCATTCAAAAAGGCGTTCTTGATATCAAGTTGATGAAGAGGCCAGCGGCGGTGTACCGCGACGGAGAGAAGAACGCGGACAGTGTTAAGCTTGGCCACCGGAGAGAATGTTTCCTCATAGTCGAGGCCCTCCTGTTGTGTGAAGCCTCGGGCCACAAGACGGGCCTTCAGTCGGGCAATAGTGCCATCCGAAGCATGCTTGATGACGAAGACCCATTTGCATCCAACCGGGTGCTGACCGGGAGGTAAGGGAACCAAGACCCAGGTCTGGTTGGCCCAAAGGGCCGTCATTTCTTCGTCCATGGCAGCCCGCCAGCCAGGATGGTGAAGCGCCTCCTGCAAAGAGTTAGGGACTGAAACAGAAGATAAGGAGGTGGCAAGGTGAAGAAGAGAGGGGGAGAGGCGATGGAGCGAGACGTAGTTCGCCATCGGATGAGCGGTGGAGACGGGAGCCGGAGCAGCAGGGAGCAGAGCACCAGAGGGCGAAGCCGACTGCAGAGGAGCCACAGAATGAGGAGAGCGACGAGAATAGACCCGGATAACCGGAGGTGGTGGACGGACCGGAGGTGGGGTAGGGAGAGAGGCTGAGGAGTGAGGAGCAGGGATGATAGGACGAACGACGGGAGCGGGAGGCAGAGCGATATCCGGAGCAGGGAAGAAAGGAAGATCTTCACGGAAAGTTACGTCAGGCGAGACAGTAACCTTGCGGGTAGTAGGCGAATAACATACATAACCCTTCTGAGTGCGCGAGTACCCGACAAAGATCTGCTTGGTGGCACGAGGGTCCAACTTGTCCGTGGAGGGACCGAGGTGGTGAACGTAGCAGGTACACCCAAACACCCGTGGCGGAAGAGGAAAAGGCGAAGTAGTGGGAAAGAGGAGGCTGAAGGGAGTAGCATACTGGAGGACGGAAGACGGGAGGCGGTTGATGAGGAAACAAGCCGTGGAGAGAGCGTAGTTCCAGTACGGTTTGGGGACCTGCATTTGAAGCATAAGCGAGCGAGCGACATCAAGAAGGTGACGATTCTTGCGCTCGGCGACACCATTCTGTTGTGGAGTGTACGGACAGGAAGTTTGGTGAAGAATGCCGAATTCAGAGCAGAGAGTGGCAAACGTATGGCTGGTGTACTCCGCGCATTGTCTGTACGAATAGTGCGAATAGGCGCAGAGAACTGAGTGCGAGTCTCGAGGATGAAAGCCCGGAATACGCGGGGAAGTTCAGAGCGATCCCGAAGAAGATATAACAATGTCATGCGAGAGCAATCATCAATAAAAGTAAGAAAATAGCGATAGCCAGAAATACTAGTAACTTTGTACGGACCCCATATATCGGAGTGTACTAAAATAAAAGGAGCGGAGCTCCGAGTACAATGAGGGGGAAAAGAAGAACGGGGCTGTTTGCCCAAAATACATGTGTCGCAACGAAAAGCAGGGAGAGTGACGTCAGGAAGGGCCTTCCGGAGGACTGGAAGAGGAGCATGTCCCAGACGGCGATGCCAATCCGAAGAGGAGGTAGATGCGAGGACAGTAGGAGAGTCGTCAAGGAGATAGAGCCCATTCTGCAGCCGTCCTCTACCAATGATAGTCTGCGTCTGCTGATCCTGTATGAGAAAAGAAGAAGAAGTAAATGTCACGGAGTAATTAGAATCAGTAGTAAGGCGACCGACAGAGAGTAAATTGAAAGGAGAGCCCGGAACATGTAGAGCCGAGCGTAGGAGGAGAGAAGAGGTGAGAGAAATATCAGCACATCCAGATACGGGAACCGACGCCCCATTAGCAACAGTAATATACTTCGGGTGAGGTGAAGACAAGTACTGTGGTGGCTTAACAGAGGTGATATGATGAGTGGCACAGAATCAAGGATCCAGCGCGTGCCAGAGGATAGGCAGGCGATACCTTCATTGGAGAGAGAGGCAGCAGAGGCAACCGAGGCAGGCGGACGGCTGAGCAAGCCATGAAGATGTTGGAGCTGAAGACGAACCTCGTCGAGCTCAGTACGAGAGAAGGCAGAGTCGGTAGTAGCAGCAGAGGCATGTGGACGAGGAGGACGGCCATGTTTGCGAAAGCAAGTGGCCTCAAGATGACCAACTTTACCACAGAACGAGCATTGAGGCCTAGACCGGCCACCGCGACCCCGGCCGCGAGAGTCAGAGCGGCCACCGCGGGCAGAGGGGGGAAGAGGTAGTAAGGGAGCAGGTGCCTGTTGAACAAGGGCCGGAGAAGGAAGTCCGGGAACATCCGGAGGCGGGGAGACTTTGAGAAGCATTGAGCACACGTCGGAAAAGGACGGTGTAACAGTAGAGGAGAGGATGTGAGCCCGGACACTGTGAAGATGAGGGGGCACCCGGGCCATCATCATGGCGATACCCACAGCTTCCTTCTGGGTACGTTGAGCAGCGAGATCGAGAGTGGGAGGCTGATGGTGGATCCAAGCCTCAACCAGAGATCGGGCTTGAGCAACAAAAGACGTCAAGTCGGTGGCGTCACTGCTGTCAAGGGCCTGGAGAGCGGTGATGATATCATAGAGATGGTGGAGACTATCTTTGCCGGAGTAGAGGGTGTGTAGCTCGTCCCACATGCCTTTGGCCGTCTCATGATACATGGCCAGACGATAAGATTCTCCATCAAGAGAGTTGAGGAGCCAAGTCTGCACACGCCCATCATTGCGTAACCACTCCTCAGTAGGGACACCAATAACGGTCTGGGTCAGATGATGAAGGAATCCCTTGGACTGAAGGACCCGGCGAACTGAGTGTGCCCATTCCACAAAGTTCTTCTTGCCAGTGAGCGAAATTGTGGTGATCCGGAGCTCGTCTCGGACTTCCGGTATAGAGGCCGGGCGTTCAGGAGGAACTGCTGTACCGACGGAGTCTGCAGATGTAGACATGGAGGCCGCAGCGAGCTAGAAGGAGGCCGCAGCGAGCTGGAAGGAGGCCGCAGCGAGTTGGATGAAACCGCAGCGGGCTGGAGGCCGCAGCGAGTTGGATGAGACCGCAGCGGGCTGGAGACCGCAGCGAGCTGGAGAAGACCGCAGCGGGCTGGAGGCCGCAGCGAGCTGAAGGAGGCTGCAGCGAGTGGGAGGAGGTCGCAGCGAGCTGGAGGAGACCGCAGCGGACTGGAGGCAGCAGCTAGAGGAAGCAAACAGGCTGCGGACTGGGTGAGGACGCGGCGACCTGGATGAGGTCGCGGCGACCTGGATGAGGTCGCGGCGAGCTGGAGGATGATGCGGGCTGGTTCAGGTCGCGGCGGTCTGGGTCAGACCGCGGCGGACAGGAGTGAACTGATAAGAGAGGACACGCCGGGGCTGACTTGCGAGCTGGCGGGCTGGCGAGCTGGCGGGCTGGCGAGCTGGCGAGCTGGCGAGCTGGCGAACGCAGCGCGAACGGCGGATGAAGGAGATCAAGGAGAGAGGTCGCCGAGGTCGCGCCGGACAGGAAGAGGCCGCAGCGGACAAGGGGAAGCAGTGGACCCCACAGGAGGGCTATAAAAGGAGGGGGGCCTGAGGAGAAGGGAGAGGGGGGGGGGAAGAAGTGGATCCACGAGAGAGGAAGCGGACAGGAAAAGTGAGGCCGCAGGAGAGATGCGACTAGAGGGTGCGGACTGGACAAGGGAGGCCGCAGAGACCGCAGGCTGCAGGGCGGACAGAAGAGGGAGTCCGCAGGAGAGTCGAACCTGGCTCTGATACCATGTAGAAATGGAGAAAGCCAACCTTGTATATATGTCCACTTGATACAAATACAAAGAAAGAGTACATATATATAGAGGAGAGAAAGAGAGAGAAAAGTCCTATACACAATGTGGGACTAAAGAGAGGAGAGAAAAAGCAAAAAATGCTATACAAATGGGCCTAATGTTAAGTGGGCTTTTCCAACAAACTCTATTCTCCAACTCATGACAGTGGCATGAAGGAGCTTCGCATCATCATAGGCAAGTAGGACCTAGATATAATCTTAAAGGATTTTGAAGCCATGTAGATAAATGAGGCACCGCATGACGTCGGACCCCAAAACAAGGGTGCATCATTGTTTAGATCTTCCATGTTTTGCAGTTGGCAACATCGCTAGCCCCCAAACCAAGAAGCTCTTCGGGTCCCTCCAACACCTTTTTGACCGCCATCCCCGGAGCACATCGTGCCTCACCCGCGTCCTCCTCACCCGCGTCCTGAATCACCACCCTGACGCCCCCGACTGTTGGCAGGCCCTCGCATGACCAATCATGAGTACCACGTTCACACTAAGGGCTTAAATTTCAAATGTAAACAACTCTACTCTCCAACTCATGACGGCCGCCTGAAGGAGCTTCGCATCATCATTGGCAAGGAAGACCTAGAGGTACCCTTAAAGACTTTGAATCCATGTAGATAGATGAGGCACCGCATGACGTCGGACCCCAAACAAAGGTGCATCGTTTAGATCTTTCATGCTTTGCAGTTGGCGACATCGCTGGCCCCTAAACCAAGAAGCTCTTTGTGTCCCTCTGTAGCATGTTCATGATTGTGATTAATAGTGGGACATCCACAACTTCACCTCCCAATGCCTAGTGACACAATTCGACATTCGCCCATCTCCTGCTCATTGTTTCTAGTCTTCTTAAGCTACGATCACTGCAGAGCCACTGGGGGCCTCTGCAAGGGCCTGGAAATGACCGTAGGGCATTGCCCTCTCCGGGTGAATTTATATTCTTTTGAGCTCGATGGTGTTGACATCATATTGGGCATCACATGGCTTCGTACCCCAACGACATATATATTAATTGGGATCTCATAACGATGTGCTTTAACCAGGCGGGAGTTCCTCTATTGTTGGTCGGGGAGGCCTCCCTCATCTGTGAATCGGTTGCCTTCTATTCCCTTTAGAAAATAGTGGAACTAGACTTTTGTTGCATACTCGTGGCACATCATCAAGTCGACCCGCCCAACCGCCCAACCGCCCCAACCCCACACTCCAGCTACAACGCATCTTGGTCTCTTTCCCAAGAATCTTTATTGATGCCACACCCACCCTCCTCCGCTCTCGACCGACTATCCATTGCCCTTCAACGGGGAATGGCCATATTCTCATACGGCCTACCGCTACATGCACGCACATACAAATGAGATTGAATGCTTTTGTGCGCGACATGTTAGGTGGGGGCCTTGTCTTCATTAGTTCTAGCCCCTTTCTCAAGTCTAGTCAAAAAGAAGTATGGTAGTTGGTGATCCTATTTGGAATTATCAGTTCAACAAGGCAGCCATTCCAGATAAGTACCCTATACCGATCATCCAAGAGTCATTAGATGAATTGTGTGGGGCGATATTCTTCTTTAAGCTCGAAACCTACGGTCTGGATATCATCATATCCGAGTGTGAACGAGGACATGCCAAGACAACCTTCCATACACATGACGACCATTATGATTTGTAGTCATGTCGTTTGGCAAGTCAATGGCTTAATTACACTCAAACTCAAACATCGTCGCAGTTTTAATGCAATTTGGTCAGTCAATGGCTTACTTCAACCACTATTTCGCACCCACGGTTTGTACACAATTTGCCAATGACTCTGAAATCATGGACTTGGTCTTGGCCATTTAGCATTGGTTCTCCCGTATACTGGGACGTCATTTCACCATCTGGACCAACCATCACAGCCTTTCGTATTTACTAAAGCAAAAGATTGTCACGCCGGCACAAGCAAGTCTGTGTTGCGAAACTGTTGGCGAACAAGTTCACTATCGAGTTTTGATCGGACCAATCTAACTGGGCACGCCTACTCGTTGTCACACAGACCGATCGTTGCCACCCTCACAACTATTTCTCGGTCGATATGAAAGGATACTGCCTTCATCTAGTAAAAAGTCATCGTTGACTCACTCCTCCAGCCCCTCATCACTACCCTTTATAGATGCTTCCTGAGAGACCACCCTTCATTTTGGTTGAGAGGCTCCACCACCTGCTGCATTTGGTTCTCTCACCGTCCTCCCGCTTCCTTTCGCGCATGTTGGTGGAGTTTACTCGACACCGACGAGCGGACACGTGGGTGCCTTTTTGGACCTATCAGGGCTTAGCCAACTCGCTTTACTGGTCCGACATGTTTCAGCGGGTCAAGTCGTTCGTGGTCGTGCATGCTTCCTATGTTAGTGCATCAAGTACAAGGTCACATTTTGGGAGGGTTACTTCAGCCCCTCCCCATTTCAGACCTGATTTGGGAAGATATCGTCATGGATTTAATTTCAAAACTTCCCTAGTCCAAGAATGTGGATTGCATCCATGTGATCAACGATAGTCTGTCCATGTATGCTCATTTCCTCCCGCTCTACCACCCACTTTCCGCTCAGGTCATGACACTGCTTTCGTGAAGGGTGTGGTCTGTCTCCATGGGCTTCCCCGCTCAATTGTGAGCAACTGTGACCTTATGTTCTAACGCACATTCTAGCAAGCATTGTTCAAAATGCAAAGCGCTCAGCTTCGCATGAGCATGGCGTATCACCTTCAGATGGACATGCAGTCCCAAATCCTCAACTATTGTTTGGAGACATTTTTCAAGTATTTGCATGTGATCACTCGCACGCTTGGATCGAGTGGCTATCTCGGGTTGAGTATAGATACAACACATCCTTCCACCCCCACTGCGGGTAAAACCCCGTTTGAGATTGTCTATTGTCGGTCGTCACTTTCGCTTGCCTACAATCTTCTCGGTAAATGCAGCGCCACAGCAGTAGCATCCATTTACAGGATCGTGATGCAGTTACTTTTCGGGTGCGTTCCCACCTTCGGTGGGTCCAAGACAGGATAGTTTCCCCGACAAATCGGCATCGCCACGACATTCAGTTCTTGGAGGGAGATACATTTTTTGTCAAATTCCAGTCCATACCGCCAAATTTCAATTTCATCACATGCCTATTAAAAATTGACAGTAAAGTTGTCCCATTTGAGATCCCCGCCGGCGTAGGTTTCGTTGCATACCAACTCTAGTTGTCAACGTCAAGCCGCATTCATCTGGTGTTTCATGTCTCCCAACTGAAACAAGTGATGGGTGACCACCCAGTGGAGACGGCATTACCATCGGCTTCTTCAGTCATATCCTATTGGACTACATTCCCTAACTCATCCAGGATACATGTACTTTGCTTCGGGAGGGTCTCTCCGTGGATCAGCTCTTGGTGTTGTAGTTTGGCTGACCCCCATCCAAGGCTTCATGGGTGGACCGCAACACATTCCACACCCAATTCCCATACTTCTGCCATGAGGACGGAGAATTTTCCTGAATGTGGCATTATTATGGATATGGACGAGGTCATGAGGGAGAGGGGTGTCCTATACGCCACATATATTGATAACAGTGCCAAAGAGGCAAGGCCACGGTATCCCAACATGACGGTTGTTGTCCAATAGTGTGCACGAGCATTGTGCACTCCGTCATCTCTATTTTTATTATTGCATATGTATTTCTCGCTCGTGTGGTTATTAACCGTTTGCCGTTTTGTTCGTATAAGCAAGGCATTCTATAAGCCTATCTATGATGTATTATTATTTATCTTGGAAGTATGATCATTTTAAATAAAGCCCGGTTGAAATTTCATCTCTATTTCCATTCTGTCCTCTCCCTACCCTCCTCTAAACCCTAATTCCTAATAAAGATGAGAGAATATTGGAGTACTTTTATTCTCAATCAAAGATACTCCAAATCATATCCCACCATCACAATTCGTAAGGCTCCTATTCAAATTTACACCCAATTCTATCCAAAAAAGATTATAATCCTATCATATGAATACAAAATTTCAAACTAAACTATTCAAAAAGATAATTTTTTATTTAAAATAAATCTAAAATATAAGATTTTAAATTTAAATAAATCTGCATGGGCTGCATCATCTCCCCTGGAGCCAACATGTGATATTCTTTGAACATATCTAAAAATACTGACGCGGATAACTCTTCATGCATGATCTATATGAATCTTCAATTGATAGTTTGATCATTGTTGTTAAAGGATAACATGTAAAAGGCACAATTGTTGAGGCCCAAATATAAGCCCACTTGTAATCTAATTTAGTCTCCACATCTTAGAATTGAGAATCCTCTTCTCTCTCTTCCTTTATAAGTGTATACATAACTTTATTATATGTTGAAACAGGAACTCGGTTCCTCGAGAAATTCGGACCCAAGGGGAGTAGCTTGCATCTACTTCTCTCAAGCGAGAGCACCTGGCCAGCTGCTTGGAACTAAGAGACAGACCCCGAGCTGCAGCGAGGAGATCCCACCACACACCCGGAAGATCAAGGAGAGCTTCCCCTCCCTCACCAACGCTGAGCTGGGCACCTTGGAGGGCCTTGAGAGCATTCGTCGACCAGAGTCAGCCTTGGGAGAGGGGGAAAGCAAGAAGAATCCCCCCCCAGGGTGCCCATGGGGGTCTATTTATAGTTTTTCAAGTTTGGCCATGCAAATAATGGAATCCCGACTTTTGGTTTTACTATACGCAGCCCAAAACGGTCTGCCAATAGCGTAACTCCACTATTTGGAGGGGCTATTAGCAGGCCTGAAGAGGTATCTTGGGGTTGGCGAGTGCCCGGTGAAGCGTGGACTCGCCACTCATCCTGAACCTGGAACTCGTCCCTGGGGGGGCTGCACTCGCCCAAGGGAGCCTGGATCTCATCACTAGGGGCTACACTCGCCACAGGGAACCTGGATCTCACCACTAGGGGGCTACACTCGCCCCAGGGAGCCTGGATCTCGCTCCTGGGGGGCTGCACTTGCTCCAGGGAGTATGGATCTCGTCCCTGGGAGGTGACTTTTTTTGCACTCGTCCTAGGTGGGTGAGATCCTCTAGGCCATCATCGGTCGCATCTGATCTCGACGAATTATGGGTTATACACAATCCCCGCTTTTTTTGTGCTCGATACGAGGTCGAAAAAAACAATGTAGAACCCGTGGATCAGAGAGAGTGGCACTAGACAAAAAGTCATTCAAAAGCACGAAACCTTCCATAATCCATGCCTATCTGGAGGTGGAGAAAACTCGACACCTCCCAGGAGCTTGGCTCAACTGGAGGTGGAGGAAACTCAACACTTCCTAGGAGCCCGGCTCAATTGGAGGTGGAGGAAACTCGACACCTCTCAGGAAGTCCGGCTCAACTGGAGGTGGAGGAAACTCGACACCTCCCAGGAGCCTGGCTCAACTGAAGGTGGAGGAAACTCGACACCTCCCAAGAGCCCGACTCAACTGGAGGTGGAGGAAACTCGACGCCTCCCAGGAGCCCGGCTTAACTGGAGGTGGAGGAAACTCGACCCCTCCCCCCCCCCCCACCCCAAGAGCCCGACTCAATTCGAGGTGGAGGAAACTCGACACCTCCCAGGAGCCCGGCTCAACTGGAGGTGGAGGAAACTCGATGCCTCCCCGGAGCCGGCTCAACTGGAGGTGGAGGAAACTCGCCCCCCCCCCCCTCCCCGAAGGAGCTCGGCTCAACTGGAGGTGGAGGAAACTCGACACCTCCCAGGAGCACGCCTCAACTGGAGGTGGAGGAAACTCGACACCTCCAGGAGCCCGACTCAACTGGAGGTGGAGGAAACTGAACACCTCCCAGGAGCCCAGCTCAACTAGAGGATGGAGGAAATTTCTTGAGGGCCTTCGCTTACCGAGACCACTTGTTCCTCATTCTGTCGCCCGAAAGATCAACCTGACACACCAGCTAGTTGGAGCCTGGTCGGCGAAACCGCCTCGGGGACTCCTTTCCAAAACATCTTTTTTCAACCTGTCTTCCGAGAGGTCTACCCACCCTACCGGTTATTGGGAGTCTGGTCAGTAGAACCGTCTCGGGGACAACTTTCCAAAACATCTTCTTTCAACCCGTCTCCCGACAGGTCTACCCACCCTACCGGCGTGGGAATCCGGTTAGTGGAACCGTCTCGGGGACAACTTTCCAAAACATCTTTTTTCAACCTGTCTCCCGAGAGGGCTACCCACCCTACCGGCTAGTGGGAGCCCGGTCAGTGGAACCGTCTCGGGGACATTTTTCCAAAACATCTTTTTTCAACCTGTCTCCTGAAAGGTCTACCCACCCTACCGGTTAGTGGGAGCCCAGTCAGTGGAACCGTCTCGGGGACAACTTTCCAAAACATCTTTTTTCAACCTATCTCCCGAGAGGCTTACCCACCCTACCGGCTAGTGAGAGCCCGGTCAGTGGAACCGTCTCGGGGACATTTTTCCAAAACATCTTTTTCCAACCTGTCTCCCGAAAGGTCTACCCACACTACCGGTTATTGGGAGCCCGGTCAATGGAACCGTCTCGGGGACAACTTTCCAAAACATCTTTTTTCAACCGGTCTCCCGAGAGGCTTACCCATCCTACCGGCTAGTGGGAGCCCGGTCAGTGGAACCGTCTCGGGGACATTTTTCCAAAACATCTTTTTCCAACCTGTCTCCCGAAAGGTCTACCCACACTACCGGTTATTGGGAGCCCGGTCAATGGAACCGTCTCGGGGACAACTTTCCAAAACATCTTTTTTCAACCGGTCTCCCGAGAGGCTTACCCACCCTACCAGCTAGTGGGAGCCCGGTCAGTGGAACCGTTTCGGGGACAACTTTCCAAAACATCCTTTTCAACTTGTCTCCCAAGAGGTCTACCCACCCTACCGACTAGTGGGAGCTCAGTCAGTGGAATCATCTCGGGGACATCTTTCCAAAATATCTTTTTTCAACCTGTCTCCCGAGAGGTCTACCCACCTTACAAGTTAATGGGAGTTCGGTCAGTGGAACCGTGTCAGGGACATCTTTCCAAAACTTTTTTTTTCATCCCGTCTCCCGAGAGGTTCTACCCACCCTGCCGGCTAGTGGGAGCCCGGTCAGTAGAACCGTCTCGGGGACATCTTTCCAAAACAACTCATTTCAACCTGCCTATGAGTGACTTCCAAGCTCTGCCAGCTAGTGGGAGCCTGATCAGCAGGATCTGCTCGGGGCTATCTTTCCAACAACATCTTATTTCAATCTGCCTCTGAGTGACTTCCAGCCTTCTTAACTTTGTGCGAGTCTGGTCAGCGGGGTCTGCTCGGGGCTATCTTTCCAGAAACAGCTCATTTCAACCTGCCTCTGAGTGACTTCCAGACCTGCCAGTTTGTGGGAGCCTGGTCAGCGGGATCTGCCCGGGGCTATTTTCCAGAAACACCTCATTTCAACATGCCTCTGAGTGACTTCCAGCCTCTGCCAGCTTGTGAGAGCCTGGTCAGCAGAATCTGCTCGAGGCTATCTTTCTAACATCTCATTTCATAGAGAAGTCCACGCACAGGAAGAACAAAAGACATGAAGATAAACATTTTTTTATTAATGGAGTTCAAGGATAAAAACGCTTCAAGTCACCACCGCTCCATGCATGCTCAGCTGAGGGAGACCCCCTCCACATTTTGGAGGTTGTATCCCTCAGAACTTATGGCCTCCACAACTACATAGGGGCCCTCCCAATTGGGATTGAGCTTCCCGACTGCCGCCGACCTCTCGACGTCATCGACCTTCTTAATAACGAGATCTCCCTTTACAAACTGCTTGATCTGGATGTGTTTATCAAAGTACTTGGTCATTCAGCGCTTGATTTTCTTTTGTTGAATGGCCGCCAGGTCGTGGAGTTCCTCCACATGATCCAGTGAGAGTCGCAACTTACCTTCATTTTCTACTCCCGCTTCTCGTCCTCTTCTCCTGTGGAGATCACCCGTGGCGATTTTACCTCGAACTCCATTGGTAGCACGGCCTCAGAACCGTGAGAAAGCTTGAAGGGGGGTCTCCCCTGTAGCCGTGTTTGGTGTAGTTCTTAAGACCCAGAGGACCGGTGGGAGCTGCTCCATCCAGTTATCCCTTAGGTTCTCTACATTCTTTTTTAGAGCACAAAAGACTGAGGGGAGTTGGATGTAGCTCTTGTGTGCTCTTACCCTGGAAAGGCCTTTGATGAGATTTCTCTTTCGCCAAAATGGATTATGAATATCCTCTCATTGAGCCTTTGCCTTGATTACAAGTCGCTACGCATGATTGTCCTAAGTAGGGATGTTTGTGACTCCTCGAGAAGAGAACTCACGGGATAGAGTACACATGGACTCGCAAGCTGGAAACTCGCGAGAAAGAGGAGGGGAGGAGCACCTCTGGGGAGTGGAGTCTTGAAATAGATAAGTTTTTGAAGAGGGCAGGGTGAGCGTCGCAAGCAAACTTATGAAGAGGGCGGAGGCCGGGGTGAAATAGATAGATTTTTTGAAGAGTATTCGCGGGAAAGTGGAGTCTTGCACTCGCCTAGCACAGGCCGAGGGGGACTCGCCTGGCACTCGCCTAACACTCGCCTGGCACAGGCCGAGGAGCACTCACGTCTGACACAGGCCAAGGGGCACTTGCCTGGCACCTGTCTGGCACAGATCGAGGGGGACTTGCCTGGCACAAGCCGAGGGGCACTCGCCTGGCACAGGCCGAGGGGGACTCGACTGGCACTCGCCTGGCACAGGCCGAGGGGCACTCTCCTGGCGCTCGCAATGCTTGCCCGGCCCCAAGATCGTGCAAAATCTGGTTAGGACTCATGTCGCATCTTGCGAGTAGAGCTCATAAGAGTAGAACAGAAGCGAGTGGGTACCTTCGAGTTGATTGAGCCGAAACTTTCGTAAGTTAGAATTGTCCCGGCTGGAGGTCGCCTCTTCCAGCACTCGACCAACTGGGATCGCCTCTCTGCCCCTTGCTTCCAGCCATGGGACTCGCTCGGAATTTTCTTGTACAGGCTAGGGTCCACGCTCACCGCACCATAATGTTGAAACCGGAACTCAGTTCCTCGAGAAGTTCGGACCCAAGGGGGTAGATTACACCTACTCTCAATCGAGAGCACCTGGTCAGCTGCTTGGAACAAAGAGACAGACCCCGAGCTGCAACGAGGAGGTCCCGCCACGCACCCGAAGATCAAGGAGAGCTTCCCCTCCCTCACCAATGCTGAGTTGGGCACCTTGGAGGGTTTTGAGAGCACTCGCCGACCGGAGTCAACCTTCGGGGAGGGGGAAAGCAAGAAGAAGTCCCCCCAGGGTGCCCATAGGGGTCTATTTATAGTTTTCCAAGTTTGACCAGCAAATAGCGAAATCCCGCCTTTTGGTTTTACTATACGCAGCCTAAAATGGTCTGTCAACAGCGTAACTCCGCTGTTTGGAGGGACTATTAGCAGAACTAAAGATGTATCTTGGGGTTGGGGAGTGTCCGATGAAGCGGGATTCGCCACTCGCCTCAAACCTGGAACTCATCCCTGGGGGGCTGCACTCGCCCCAGGGAGCCTAGATCTCGCCCCTGGGGGCATGCACTCACCCCAGAGAGCCTGGATCTCGCCCCTGGGGGCTGCACTCGCCCCAGGGATCCTGGATCTCGCCCCTGGGAGTTGACTTCTTCTACAATCGTCCTAGGTAAGCGAGATCCTCTAGGTCATCACCGGTCACATCTGATCTCAACGAATTACGAGTTATACATTATAGTGTGAGACATTTTTGAGAATTAAATAAAACCATCATTATTTTTTCTCAATTTCGTGGAGCCAACATGTGATATTCTTTAAACATATCTAAAAATACTGACACTGATAACTCTTTATGCATGATCTATATGAATCTTCAATTGATAGTTTGATCATTCATGTTAAAAAATAACATGTAAAAGGCCCAATGTTGAGGCTCAAATAGAAATTAACTTGTAATCTAGTTTAATCCCATATCTTAGGATTGAGAATCCTCTCCTCTCTCTTTCTTTATAAGTGTACACATACATTTATTATAGTGTGAGACATTTTTGAGAATTAAATAAAACCATCTTTATTTTTTCTCAATTTTGTGTTTCTCTGCATTGTATCAGAGCCAACCGGTCCACTTTTCTCATTGTGAAATCATCTCAGTTTTGGGCGGCAAGAAATGTTTTCTTACCTACAATTTTTTTTGGGCTCCTATGGACTCTTATTCTTGTTCTCTGCCTCCCCCCCCCCCCCGCCATTTTTCCACCTATAGTCGGCCTCATTTCCCACAACAACCCTCCTCATGACACCGCTTATCCAGCTGCTTCCCATTAACAATTCAGCAGCTGGCAGCCCCTCGACCACCTCCCCAACCCACTTACAGTAACCCAGCTTGCTGCCCATGGGTCAGCAAGGCCTCTTGCTGCTCGTAAATTTCATGGATTGGTCACTTTATACATATGTTCTTTCAGAGGTTTCAATACCATCATACCTCCATATACGAATTGCCTTCAAAAGAGAGATTTTCAGTGAACACTCGTCGTTACCAAGGTATTTGAGAAAATTAAAACTAAATTGATCACGACCTCAGTTCTTTGATTACCCTATTTCAGCCGAGCAATCACGGTAGCTTGTGACGCTTCAGCCGTAGGTATAGGAGTACTCAGTCAGGAAGGTCATCTAGTTTCATACTTCGATGAAAAACTAATCGATGCCCGAAAGAAATATTCCAACTACGACATAGAGTTTTACGTGATTGTTTAGTCTCTACAATATTGGAGACACAACCATCTCCCTCATGAGTATGTGTTTTATTCAGATCACCAGGTCTAAAATTATTTAGACTCCTGAAAGAAGTTGAGTCATCGTCACGCTAAGTGGGTTGGGTACTTACAAGATTTTCATTATGTTCTCGAACACTGAGCTGATGTTGAGAACAAACCTGTTGATGCACTTAACCGAGTGAGCCTACTCCACACCTTTATCACTAAGATTACGGGATTCAAGCATTTGATCACAGAGTATCTGACCTATCCAAACTTTACAAATACATACTCTGCATTGTCTCAGTACCCATCTGAGGTCATCCCTGACTTCTCGATCACCAATGGTTATTTATTTTGTGGCACACTATTATGCATTCCCCAGAAATTCATCTGAGATCATTTAGTCTGAGAGTTGCATGTTTGCGGTGCAATTTGTCATTTTGGAAGAGAAAACCATCGCACTTGTAGAAGACTGTTTCTATTGGCCTGCACTCAAGAGATACATTGCTCAAGTTGTCCAGCATTGTTACATCTGTCAGACGGCCAAAATGCTACAACATAACACAGGTCTATATACACCACTTCTGGTACCACGCAGTCATGGGTGAACATCAATATGGGACTATGTACTTGGATTACCTCGCACCATGCGCAAGCACAATTCTATCCTGTCATTGTTGATTAATTTTCCAAAATGGCTCATTTCATTGCTTACAGCAAGACTACTGATGCGCCACGCGTTGCATCCTTATCGTTCCAGACATCTTTTGACTTCATGCTTTACTTAAGACTATTGTATCTTATCGATATTTTTGATTCATGAACTATTTTTGAAAAACACTTTAGAAGAACACGTACACTCCACTATAATTCTCATCCTGTTACCACCCACAGACGGATGGTCAAACAGAAGCCTAGAATATTTATTACATGCCTCGTTGGTGACCACACCTCCTCTTGAGATTCAATGTTACTCGTAGTATATTTCACGTTTAATAGCTTGATAAATAGAACGACAAGGTTGAGTCCATTCCAGGTAGTTTTAGGTTATGAGCTTAGGAAGCTTATAGATCTTATTCCTCTGCCCATAGAGTCCCGTCCTAGCGAGTCTGCCAAGTCCTTTGCTAGGCACCTCCATAGTATGCATGAGTCTATCCGACAAGGATTATTTGCAATAATGATAATTATAAATTTATGTTGATAGTCATAGGAGATTACAAAGCTTCGAGGAAAAAGAACGTGTGATGGTATGCATGTGTTGAGAGGTTCCCCAATAGAACTACTCAAAAGTTAAATGCTAGGTAGTGAATCCTTACACTTCTCAAAAAAATTGGAACAAATGCTTACGAACTAGATATTTCACAGAATATGAGAATTTCACTTGTAATCAACATAAAAGATTTGACTTCATTTTTCGAGCCACGCAACTAAATGCACCCTTCGCATTATGCCACCTCAACTCCTTAGCCTTAATCTACCACTCTACTACAACCCCAATTTTCACTACTTCTCTTGCCACCTCAGCTCCTCAACATCAGCCTTCGTCTACTACTAAGCTACAACCCCAACTTCCACTTACTAAAACATTGCAGCTCGAGTGTTCGACACTGATTGATCATCAAATTACCGTCCCAACGTCTTCCACAGTGGTACCACATCCTCTTGCATATGTTTCACCATCAACAAGACTCGGACTGTTCGACACCATCACTGATCCAGCTACAGTCCCAACTTCATTCACAGCTGTAGCACTTCCTCCGACACCAATTTCATCGTCCACTAGCACCAGACCGTTCGACATAACACTGAGATCGTGACCCATGAGCTCGTACCAACACCAAACAAATTCAAATACTTGGTCCATTGGAGAGCCGCACTTTTATCGATGACACTTGTATTTCCGCAGAAAAGCTCGATAGACTTGCCTTGGCTCTACGACAACATTACGATCGGAGATGAATTCTTTGAGACGGGGAGAGTTGATGGGGATCATGCCAAGGGTCTACTCACGCCGACCTTGGGCCCAGTGACGATGTAGGCCGCTCATCACGAGTAGATCCCCAATCGTAACTGTAGAGAGAAATGAAATGTGCGATATATTCTTCCACAACGGGGCATAATATAGGAGATACAACAAGACACTCAACATTGATAGGCGGTGTGAGACTAAACTCAATAATATAAATACTACTAACTCTAACACTCCCACTCAAGGTGGATGGGAAACCTACAGCTTGAACACAACATAAAACGGAAGGTAAAAGAAGGTTGGCAACATGAGACAAAACAGCAGCCACCGAGGCCCAACCGCGTGTCACCGAGGATACTACAACCGGGCAAAGGCCACACAACGTTGGTCCACAAACCGACCATGATCACGCTGGATACACCCGGAGCTGAAACTAGCTCAACCAAGAATGCCAAACCATTCCTACAACAAAGCAAAGAAAAGAAACGGGGAGACACAAACAACAGACGAAATCAACCTGGGGGTCATGTGTGACTAAGGCGGGAGTCGGGAAAGAGGCATCCGAGTCGTCGTTATCACAAACACTCTCCCTCACGTGGAATACGTGTATGAAGGCATGGACTATGCCTGGAGGCCGTGATGTACACTCCCCCTCACGTAGACCACGTGCACGTGTGAGACACTTGTCGAGTACATGAACCCAGATCACGTGGAGGAAGGCCAAAATCGTAAAGAGACGCAAACAACAACACAACAACCACAAACAACTTTAAAAAAAGCAGTTACGGAAAAGCTAGGTCGGGAAGAAGAAGAGGCGCATGCGCAGCAGCAGCAAGGCACGACCATCAGATCTGGTTGAGCCCTCGTGTTGCACTGGTTGAGCAGCAGCAAGGCAGGAAGACAGGAGCAGCAACGGCAGAGGAGCTCGACCAAAAGATAGGAGCAATGGCCCGCAGCAAAGCAGAGCACAGCACCTGTGCAGAGAAGCAGCGACAGGGCAGATCTGGCTCCGGAGGAGGAGACGCAGCGGCAACAGGAGGAGCAGAGGACGGATCCGTCGTTGACGGGAGAAGCAGCGCGCAGAGGAACAATAGGCAAGAAGCCTTCTGGAACGGAAAAGAAGCAGGCCCGGGCGGAGCAGCAGCACCATCTGTTGTCGACGGGAGAAGGGGAAGCTCGACAGCAGTTGTCAATGGAAGAAGCAGTCGGCGAAGTCATCGGGAGAAGCAGTGCGCTGGGCGGGATCGTCGATGAAAGCAGACGGAGTCGACGATGAAGCAGGCGGAAGCAGCACACGGCAGCAGCGGCGGAATCGGAGCCGCTCCTGTCGACGGGATCAACGATCGACTTTGTCGACAGGAGCAGGAGCGGCGGGCGTGAGCCCTAGCAACTCGTGGAAAAAAAACACGGGTCGGGGGGGAGCAGTAGCCGACGCGGAATCGGAAAAAAAAAATATTTTAGGTTTCAGATCGTTCCTCTGATACCATGTAGAGAGAAATGAAAGGTGCAATATATTCTTTCACAATGGGGCATAATATAGGAGATACAACAAGACACCCAACACCGATAGGCGGTGTGGAACTAAACTCAATAATATAAATATTACTAACTCCTAACAGTAACATTATTTGTTCGCTGTATTTATTTCACTTTTATTATATTCTTATTTGTTTTGAGGGTTACAACCGTTCGTTATCCCTCTCTATTCTACATATAGAGGTAAAGGGCTCCTTAGATGGGCATTGAAAGATAAAGTGAAGAAGCTTACTTTTGATCGTCCGGCGCCAAAATCGAACCTACGGGTGTGAAACTCGGACACCTGACACTGAGACTTCTTCTACGGTCAGCAACTCAAAGAAATGATTAGAGGAAATCATAGCGTGAGGTTTCGAGGAAGTGATACGCCCACCCGTTGTTGGTCGGGAGAATCAGACTATATATATTTAGGAGCTTAGCCTTTCCATGCTATTTCCTGCTTATAAGAATGCTATTACCTACTTATCTCTATTCTAATTTTCCTAGATATAACATTTATTTAATACTTTGATTTATATGATCTTATTGAGATTTCATACATAAGATGTTAGTACTATTTATGTTATATTCTTCAAGATTTCATTAGATGCGATCATTGTTCTACATTCTGCGTAGCATCATCTATCATGCCACCATGAAGATACTGCAGCTGCCTTAAAATTCATGAAATTATGATTTCAAAGTTCTGGTTGAGCCTTCAATTCCTCTTTTTTTAGTATCTATTTACATATATACTTTATAACTATTTCAATTTCTAGAGCATAAAAAAATTATAAGTCAATGTAGAGTAAATTATTATTCTTTTACATTTATGTGCAAGCTCTGTGTTACGGATTCCCGTTGGGGCAAGACGTACAAGCGCCGCGAGCCTCGCGTAACAACCGCCTAGACCGTCGCGGCGTATCTTGTTATTTTTATTTCCTATTAAGTATTTTAATCCTCATGTTTAAGCCTTATAAGGAGGGCATTTAATATTTGGGTTGAACCTTTGTTATCCACTTTATAGGTAGAGTTGGTGATGGAAAACGCTAAGCAGAAATTAAATCCAAATTTCCTCTCTCTCTCTCTTACTTTTTCCACACCCGATCGGTTCCTCCGAAGCCCGCTTGCCCTAGCCGCCTGCTCCTCCGCCGATCTCCTCTTGCCGAGCAGCGGCTCCTTCGCGGTAAGGAGATCCTCCTCCACCTCTCCACCATTGCGCCCAAGGGATCAAGGAAAGCTTCTTCCTCCCATCTCCGGGACTTCCCTCTCCACCGACCGTCTACGCGCTCGGAATCCCGGGAACGTAACATTTTGGTATCTGAGCCAGGGGTTCTTCCCACGGCCGCCGACAGCCCACGCTCGCCACCACTCCCTTCCGCCGCTGCACCGAGCCCCGATCCACATCGGCCCGCACCGCGCCCCCCTTTTTCCTGCTGCCCGCCCCTGATCCGGCCACCAGCCGCCCCCTCTAGTCATCTCCCGCCGGTTTCCAGCAGTACTCCCGCCATCCTCCTTGGATCGTTGCTTGACGGAGGTTCTCTACTCGCCTCATCCACCGGCCTACTTCCCCTTCCAGATTTTTCTCCACCTCGGTTATCTCTCTCCATGGCGGATGACACCACCGGCCCAACCTCGGCCCAAATTCTGGAATCCTTGAAGTCCATGATGGCGGACAACCACCAAGCTCTCCTCGCCGCGATCCTCCCAACAGGCCTGCCGCCGCCTAGCGGGACGGCCTCCGCCTCCTCCCCGTCGTTTTCCGAGCAACAACACCACCCCCTCCAGCCCGAGCTCCCAAGTCGCTCCGATTATTCTACCGTGTCATGGTTTGTTAAGTTGGATTTTCCGATCTTCGAGGGTCGCAAGAATCCCCTAACATGGTTGACTCGTTGTGAGCAATTCTTTGCGGCACAGCGTACTCCGTGGGAAGATTGGCTGGGCGTCGCCTCCTTTCACTTGACGGGCTCAGCCCAATTGTGGTTCTCCCAACTTCACCGGGAGAAGCCCCTACTTACTTGGGAGGACTTCAAGACTCAGTGCAGCCTTCGCTTCGGGCCTCCTCTACGCTCCAATCCCATCGGTGACTTGATTTCTCTGCGGCAATCTGGTTCTATTGACGACTACTTGGAGCAGTTTCAGGTGCTCCTTGCTCGCACCCCGCCCGTACCGGCGGCGCACCAGGTGGCTTTCTTTACTGCCGGGCTACATGAGCGCCTCCGCATGGACGTGGAGTTCCAGAGCCGGCCGGACCTCACTACAGCCATGAGCCTCGCCCGCATCTGCGAACAACGCATTTTACTAGACCGCCCTCACTTGGGTCGTCGCGTCCACGACACTACTTTCCGGCACCCCAGTCCTGCTCAGCCGTCACCAGGGGGAGGTCCCACTCGGACTAAAGAAGGGGAGCGCCCAACACACATTCGGCGCTTGTCTACTCAGGAGATGAGCGAGCGTCGTGCCAAGGGGCTCTGTTTCAATTGTGATGAGCATTACACCAAGGGGCATCGATGTAAGCGCTTTTTTGGTTAGAGGTCGACGACCCCTCCGACGACAACGTCGGGGATGACGAGGCTGGCCACCCTTCTCTCTCGGTCAACGCCATGTTAGACCCACATTCCGGGGGCACAGTTCAGATGGCCATTTCTGTGGTGGACCACCAGTTACTTGCCCTCATGGATACCGGCAGTACACACAGCTTCATCAGTGACCTCATGGCGCAACGACTTCAGCTTCAGTTACTACTCGCAACCGTCTGCGTGTTGTCGTGCCAAATGGCGCCGCGATGGTCTGCACCGGGGTTTGTCGGGATGTTCCGATCATTGTGGGCGTCTTTCACTCTCGCGTGGATTTTTTGTCATCGCCCTGTGCGGGTTCGAGGCCGTTCTGGGCACGCGCTGGTTGAGCACTCTGGGGCCGATTCTATGGGACTTGGACGCCCTCACGATGACTTGGGGCCAAGGGTCGTCGTGGACAGTGTGGCAGGGCCGTCCGGCGGGGGATGTTGGTCACGCCTTCTCCTTCCAGCCTGAGCATGAATATTCTGCGCAGCCCGGCCTCTCTACTCTTCTTCGGGAGTATGCCGACACCATGGCCGCGCCAACTGGGCTTCCCCCCTTGCGCCGCCAGGACCACCGTATTTGTCTCCTTCCGAACACCGCCCCGGTGGTCGTTCGCCCTTACCGTTATCCCTTCCTCCAGAAGGATGAGATTGAGCGCCAGTGTACCGAGATGCTTCGACAAGGGATCATCTGCCACAGTGTCTCTCCGTTCTCTTCGCCGGTCCTGCTGGTCCATAAGAAGGACGACACTTGGCGCTTCTGCGTGGATTACCGGGCCTTGAACGCTCAAACCGTGAAGGATAAATTCCCTATTCCAGTTGTTGAAGAGTTGCTGGATGAACTACATGGAGCGCACTATTTCTCCAAACTAGATCTTCGTTCGGGATACCACCAAGTCCGCATATTTTCCGCGGACGCGGAGAAGACCGCCTTTCGCACCGATCATGGCCACTTCGAGTTTCTCGTGATGCCGTTCGGGCTTACCAACGCCCCGTCTACCTTTCAGGCCCTCATGAATGAGTTATTTCACACCCTTCCCTGTCGTTGTGTGCTTGTTTTCTTCGATGATATCTTGATCTACAGCAAAACATGGGAGGCGCACCTCGACCACCTCAGGCAGGTTCTCCAGCTCTTACGAGCTCATCGGCTTTACCTGAAGGACTCCAAGTGTTCTTTTGTCTCCGACAGAGTCGCCTACTTGGGACATATCGTCGATCACACGTGTGTCTCGGCCGATCCGGCCAAGATTCAGGGGTCCTCGATTGGCTCATTCCTCGATCGCAGCGTGAGCTGCGCGGCTTCCTGGGCCTCACCGGCTACTACCGGCGTTTCATTCAGGGCTTCTCCGTCATTGCCACCCACCTGTTGTCTCTCCTACGTCGCCAGTATTTCACGTGGGACGACACCGCCTTGGTGGCATTTCGAGCACTGCAGCAGGCCTTAGTCTCGGCCCCAGTCCTCCAGCTACCCGATTTTGAGAAGGAATTTCAGGTGGAATGTGATGCATCTGAGCATGGTTGCAGCGCGGTACTTCAGCAGGGAGGCCACCTGATAGCTTATTTTAGCCGTAAAACGGCTCTCCACCACAGGAAGCTTCCCGCCTACGAGCAGGAGCTTATCGGCCTGGCCAAGGCCGTCCATCACTGCGTCCCTATTTATGGGGTCGTACCTTCTTGGTCCGTATCGACCACTTCAGCCTTAAGTACTTGTTGGAGCAGCGATTGACGACCGTGCCACAGCAGCGCTGGGTGAGCCGTCTCTTGGGCTATGATTTTCGGGTGGAGTACAAGGTCGGCCACTTGAACCGTGCGGCCGACTTTCTTTCTCGCCGCGACTCACCCGAGGCCTCTCTTTATGTCGTGTCTGAGCCGTCCTCCTTGGTTCTTCCCCGCCTCCTCCAGGAGATCGATGACACACCGGCACTCAGCGAGCTACGACACCGCATCCAGGAAGGGCGCTTGCCTCCATGTTGGGCAGTTCGCGACGGTCTCATTCACTACAAGAGCCGCTTTTACTTGCCGGCCACTTCTCCTTTGATCGCTGACATTCTAGCGGTCGTTCACGACCGTACTCACGAAGGCGTCCACAAGACCCTTCAGCGCCTCCGCACCAAATTCTTCTGGTCGGGCCTCAAGCGCAGTGTTCAGTCTCACCTCGCGGCATGCGTCATCTGCCAGCGCAGCAAGACAGAGTCTCTCTCTCCAGCCGGCCTACTACAGCCTCTGCCCGTTCCGACACAGATATGGGCCGATATCTCCATGGATTTCATCGAGGGGTTGCCTTCTTCCCAAGGATATTCAGCTATTTTGGTGGTGGTTGATCGCTTCTCCAAGGGGGCCCATTTTATTGCCATGAGCCGCCCCATTACAGGCCCCACCGTGGCCCGTGTTTTCTTTGATCGTGTGTTTTGCCATCATGGGCTCCCGGAGAGCATCGTTTCTGACCGCGACAAGGTTTTCACATCTCAGTTTTGGCAAGAGTTGTTTGATTTATGTGGCACCAAGCTCGCACTTTCTTCCGCCTACCACCCACAGTCAGACGGTCAGACCGAGGTGGTCAACCGGACGCTCGAGATGTACTTGCGTTGCCTCACGGGAGACCGGCCGAAGGATTGGGCCCAGTGGTTACCATGGGTGGAGTTCTGTTACAACACGTCCTACCACACCGCCCTCCAGACCACTCCTTTCCACCTAATTTACGGTCGGGATCCACCCCGCCTCCTCACTTATGTTGCTGGCTCGGCCCGCTCCACCGCCGTCGACACCGAGCTCCACACGCGGGATGAGATATTGCGCCTCGCTCGAGCTCGCCTACTTCAGGCCCAAACCCGGATGGAGGCCAACTACAATCGCCACCACTGCGAGTTATTCTTTGCCCCGGGGGATTGGGTTTGGCTCAAACGCCGGCCCTACCGTCAGACCACCGTATCTAAGGGAGTCTGCCAGAAGCTGGGGCCTAAGTTCTTTGGCCCCTTCGAGATTCTCCACCGCATTGGGGACATGGTCTACCGCCTCCGCCTCGACGACGACGCACAGATCCACGATGTCTTTCATGTATCGCAGCTCAAGCCGTTCGTGGGCGACCCTCCTACGGCACCCTTGGTTCCAATGCCACCACCACCACCGCACAAGCTTGAGGAGAAGCTTGATGACGAGCAGGGAGGAGATGTTACGGATCCCAGTTGGGGCAAGGCGTACAAGCGCCGCGAGCCTCGCGTAACAACCGCCTAGACCGTCGCGGCATATCTTGTTATTTTTATTTCCTATTAAGTATTTTAATCCTCATGTTTAAGCCTTATGAGGAGGGCATTTAATATTTGGGTTGAACCTTTGTTATCCACTTTATAGGTGGAGTTGGTGATGGAAAATGCTAAGCAGAAATTAAATCCAAATTTCCCTCTCTCTCTTAATTTCTCTCTCTCTATTACTTTTTCCCCACCCGATCGGTTCCTCCGAAGCCCGCTTGCCCTAGCCGCCTGCTCCTCCGCCGATCTCCTCTTGCCGAGCAACCGCTCCTTCGCGGTAAGGAGATCCTCCACCTCTCCACCACTGCGCCCAAGGGATCGAGGAAAGCTTCTTCCTCCCATCTCCGGGACTTCCCTCTCCACCGACCGTCTACGCGCTCGCAATCCCGGGAACGTAACACTCTGGTAAAAGTCATTTATAATTTCTGCTATATAGTTATTCTTATTCACTTGTATACTTTATAAATTTTAGTGCAGTGACCTTGATGCTATCTACTTATCCAGTATATTAGTGAAGGTGAATGAGATAATGATGAGAATGGTTGTGGTGTTGATGAGGAAAATGCGATACTTGATGAGGATATAGTCGATATACCTATTAAGGATTTGTACTTATAGTTTTAGCATTGACCATCCGATCGTCGAACAAGAACTAATATTTTATATTTTATAATGATGTGTACTTTATATTTGAGAATGTAGAACTAATAGTTATAACTATGCTTTTTTACTTGAAAACATGTCAATGATCCAGTGCTAATAAACGAGTCAATCATCTAAATCTCACCCTTACAAGCAGGCGGTAGTCTATAAGGAGGCTCATTCGGAGGTTCGTAAAGAATTCATCAATGGCAGGATGATCCTCAAGATGAGTATCATTGACAGAGATAATGTCCTCATAAACAGGTAAGGCAACCACTATGAGCACTAGGCTCTCAGTTGTGATGAGACTCGGGACAACAATGGGAGAAGAGTGAAAACAATGCATACTCAAGAATTGGTCTATGAGTAGAGTATGGAGGAAAGGGTCATCCCACTACTTTGGGCTCACTAGGTAGCACATGATCGCTTGTTATCAGTACCATAAGGTCTAAATCAGGCTCAATCTCATTGTCAAGTGACAGATCACTCATCGGACAATGAACCTCACTGGAGTGGAATAACTATGTATTAGAAGTTCTATCTTTTGTGTCCAAGGGGGCGCAAGGCTAGGGAGTACTCATGGCGGGATGGTTAGGATGCACGTCAACTTAATTAATTATAGCTAATCCAATGACCGCTCGTAACAGAGGGCGAGTGAAAATGACTGTGTAACATAATCTAGCCAATGACCGCTCAGTGAATTGTGGATCGCAGACCATATTTTGATAGTCATACAAAATCTAGAAGCAGCTGCAGCAAGCTCCTCTTGAATGTCGCTCCTCACTACTAATCATTAAAGCACTCCCCATGCTCTTCCACCGATCTGAATCCTTTACGAAGGGTAAATAATTGCTCGAAGAGGCGACTCCTATATGACATTGGCAGATATTTGTGACGCAATCTTTGTTTCATCTCCACCTAAATGGTGATGGGGCCAAGACAATCTAACTCAAGGGTCCTCACAATGTTATCTTATGCTCTAGCCTGACCTAATAGTCAAAGTTTCGCAAAACTAACGTGACGCTCACTGAATAACTCAAAGTGACCGAAATAATATTTCACGGCCACGAGTCAATGGCTAAAGGACTCGAGACTCGACAAGCCATCAAACGGTGGGGTAACTCTCTGAAGCATATACTCGGGACTCTCCTCGAGACAATTATCATCTTAATAGTCCTCCTACAATAAACGAGTTGTGTCAATGGTCAACACTCTCTATGAGTGAAAGGTCGGGCCGAGGATAATAATCATAATGGTATAAAGTCTTCCCAGAAAAAAACTATATGGGTAGGTGTAGACAAACCTGGGTTCCTCAAATAATGGAGAGATAGTGACGATACCAACTCATAAATAAACCTATAAACTCTACAACTGCGCATCAAAATAAAGCTCGAACTAGAAATTAGCCATCTATATGGCATATAACTACATAGCATAAATGTAACCCAAATCTTGGGCTCTGATACCAAATATAAAGTAGGGTGGATTGTAAATATAAACCCTAGGTGTAGGGTCGGGAAAAAAATCCTATCTACTCCTACGATGATATATGCGCGCAACAAATGATCCGACAGTAAATTACAAATAATAACTGAAGCATAATTCCCACACAATTAACATAATTGCAAATAATTTTAAAGGATACCAAAATATGCTTTCATCTGCTTGGGGGGGGGGGGGGGGCGAAATTAGCACGTGCAAGCAACAAAGATCATGTAAGTCACAATCAGTCTAAAAACAAACACAATATATAATGACATTCATAATCATATAAGAATCCAACTGATGCGGAGCAGAGACGATCTGCAGTGGAGGACGAGTTTTGAGCCTGTTCGGGGCTAATAGGTGACTTCCATATATGGCGTGCCCGGAACGACGATCGGACTTCGCGGATGTGTCTGGATTGATGTCGCGAGTCAAAAACATATGCTACTTCATTATTTTTTGTTTATTTTAGTGCATTTTGAGTGGCCCCGCCTCCGGCCAATCATAGTCGTTGAAGGTGGGATGTCATAATCCTCCTTTTATTATAAATAGATGGTTTGTTGAGGTATTGCAGAATTTTGAGAAGAGAATTCCCGGATTCCAGCGATCATCCCACAGTGCGGACTCCGTGGAACCATAATTGACGACTCCTTGGTTCCCCCTAACCCTAGCCACCTTTTCCCCACCATAAAACCTCCTTCCAATGCCCCCACTACCCCCTACAGCCGGCTATGTTTGTTGTCCAGAAAAATCCATTCTCATTCACTACTGTTAAAACATGAAATTTACTATTCCTGGAGTATAGTTTTCCTCCTCCCAGCAGGTTGCCGACCTCTGCTTTTCCATTCCAACAGTCGTCGGTTGTTCCCTCTTCCAGCAACCCAGCCGGCCCTCCTTTCTCCCAGGTTTTCCCCAACCGCTCCACTATTTGCAGCCCTGCTCTAGTCCGGCGGCCCTCCTACAGCAACCGCCCAGCCCCATAGCCACCATCGCAGCCTTTCCAACCCTTCACAGCCCTAACCCGCCCCCCCCCCCCAATCATTCCTCTTTTGCGGATCCACTTCCCCATTGTCGCCCCTTCCTAAAACAGTCCCGATCCGGACTGTACAGCCCCGATCCGTTATTTCCTCCACCCTTTCATCATTCCCTAGCCCGGATCTGTTCTCAAAATATCGGATCTATCCCTCCCCACACGGATCTACCCATACATGGTCGGATCTATCTATTTTCGATTTGATTCCACCTTCCACCACCAAGTACAGCCATCTACGTTATTTTCACGCCGCCGGTTCCACATTTGATTGCCGATCTGCGCATCCGGCTCCAGAATCTTCAGTGCCTCGGTCAACCCACTACTGGGCAATTCTTCGTTGTACTGGATTATTATTTTCAGCAATACTATTATTGGTTTGGACCTCATACTTGTTTGAGACTCTTGTATTGTGGTTGTTTGTTTAGATAATTGTCGTGATTTGCAAGATTTATTCGTCACGCGCACTTTCTTTGGCCCTCCACGCGGCGGAAAGCCTAAGCTTGTTTTGCTTAAATAAATTATCTTTTTCTTGCTTTGAATATTCTGCGTGCGATGTTTTAATTTATTATCTAATTGTGGTCAAATTCATCAGGCTTTGCATAGCATGTAGGGTTAGGTCACCGTTAATCCGCAGCCTATAGATTTGTCTGCGTCACCAATCCACACAATAATGAAGAAAAACAAAAAAAAACAATAAGGAACTCATAAATAGGGGTTGTGGTTGAAGGAGAGTAGATAGATCTGATGGTGAAGAAGTAACGGTGGTGTTGATGGGGAGGCATTTGGCGGTTGTGGAGGGACTATTTGGGTGTGTTGTAGGTGGATGTAGGTAGCTGGTAGGTGCTGGGAGGGTTGGAGGACAGATAGAAGTTTGGCATTGGTGGGAGGAGGGTGGGAAGGGTTCGAATGCAATGAAGAAGGGTTGGCAATGGCTTACAGAAGTAGTAAATGGTTTATGGCCTTCTGGGGGCTTCCATCAGCGGAATATGACGGATTGATGGATCTGCTAGTTTGGGATGTGGTCTGGATGAAGAAAACAATGAGTAAAGGGTTTGGACGAAGTGGCTACTTGATGTAACCTCAAGTAAGAGTTTCAAAATTAAAACATTTTTTTCTTTTTTTAAAAAAAATTATTTAATCATGAAATAACAGTTATGATTTTGAATGACAAGGTGGAGTTTTGATTTGCAAAAGAAGGCGGCCCGAGCGGGTCCAAACGATATTTATGTGCGTAAATCAACCACGTCGCTCTGAGTTTTAAGAAGTTCGGTAATATCGCTCGAGTGGATCTCTCACGTGTTATGTGATTCAAACCCTCCACGGGGTCGGCACGGCCACTTATGAAATAAACGATATTATCAATAGTGCGAACGCAACGGCAGACCCAGAATTATTTCAGTGAAATGCATAAATTTACTACTAGCGCCAGGGAGAGAAGGGGAATACCCGAGTACTCGCAATGGATGAATGGTTCGTCCCAACCCTTCCACGCAAGGGAAAAATGGCAGTCAGCTGCCAGCCGATGCTCTCGAACCCCGTGGCCGGAGTAGAGGAAGAAGTTGACGGCGCACAGGATTTCCAGGCCGTCGGAATAGCGTTTCGAGGTCGACGGCGGCCTGGAATGGAATCAGGCACGGCGGTGCAGGCTGCCCAGGCGGTGGTGATCGTGGTCTCCGGTTGAGACAGGCGGCAGAGGACCTTCCGAGCACAAGCGGGGCAGGCAGCTTAGGCAGTAGAAGGTGCGGCTACGGCTTGAGGCAGGCGGCGGGCTTCTCTGAGGCGGACGGCGGTAGCGATGGGAATTAGGGTGCGGCCGGCAAGGTAGAGAACGAAACGAAATATTCGTTCTCCGTTATATCCGTTGTTGCCTATCCTCTTCCCAGCGGAGCCTTAAATAAGAAAAAGATTCCTTTTTAATTTGCAATCCTTTTACAGACTTTTTCAATTTAAATGATTTCCTAACATGGAGCCCGATTGATGCATACATCAGCTTTTCCTTTTTAAAATGAATTTCCAAACAATAACTCATATGATCTGAATTCTGAAATTTAAATTTATGCTTTTTACTTGAATAACTTGGGCTTGCCGATATCGTCCTACTACTAATAATGCCGGACCTTTTTATTCAGGGTCTTATCGGTCGGTCAAACTGATAAGACAACGAGCACATGAAATAAGAAGAGTACATGAAATAAAATGCACAATAAAAAAATACATAAATATATATAGGGAGAAAAGACTATGATGTGTCGCAGGATGCATCACTACTGCAGGTATTTAAGTATTTGGTGATTTTTGTTGAAGGATTGGATGGTTCGACTGTGAGGAAAGGTGGATGGGGTGTTGGATATTGTTTGCGTGTTTGTCTACTGATAGATTAGGCCTAGGAGGGGCAATAATGCAAGGAATAAAATAAAATTCAAAGATACAAACCAAGGAGCGAACACCTTAGGTTACGTGGAATCTGCATCACGAAAGATCGCCGGATTTTAGGAGGGTTATGCTAATTCTTCAATGACCATAACGGATGCCCATACCCTCTTATTTATAATAAAGCATGACTTAGGGCAGCCATCTTGGACAACTATGATTGGTCGTATATGATGGTCATCTGATCTCCCTAAATAAAACACAAAAAAATAAAACAGATGCAGGAAAATGGTCGAAACATTGATCCGGACGCAACCGCGGACTAGGATCATCCATCGGGTGACATTAAATATGACAGGGGACAAATCAATCCCAAAAAGCAACGTTGTTAAGATCGCGAGTAAGATCGTAAGATCGTCCGATCTTACGATCTTACACAGGCCACCGATCCACGTTCTGCATGGGATCGCCGGGACTGAAAGATCGGTAGGATCGGAGCGTAACATCGTAAATCGGTAGGATCGCCTGGCTCCACGATCTCGTCTGGTAAGTTAAAGTCCCGACCCCGACGGCTTCCTAAACCCTATTTCCTCTCCCGCAGCAGGTCATCCGATCTCCGACGGCTTTTGCGGGTGCAATCCCGCAGCAGGTCATCCCGTCTCTGACGGATTCCTAAACCCTTCTTCTTCTTCTTCTTCTTCTTTGGAGGGCAAATTTGGGGAACTTACCTTCAGACGGTTGTTATCAAGCTGAAACCGAGGTATTCATCTTCCATCCTCCTCTGCATACTCTACTGCTTATGGTCATATACTATTGTGTCTTCATTGAGTTTATACTATTATGTCTAATGCTTATATCATTGGGTTTATGTTAATTTTAGTGTGTGTGTCCATATTTTGATCTCTTATCTTAAATGTTAATTTGTTCTTACAACTTTAATTTGTACAAAACAATAGGTGCACTGTAGTGTTGTATTGTGTTAGTAATGGCGTCAAGTGGTGGTTCAAATAGTGCATCTGGGAGCAATATTGTTGATGCTCGTATTGGATCTAGAACGCAAAAGACTGCTACAGGAGCTAAAAGTGATGTTGGATGGAAGTATGGCATTCCAATAGAGGGAGATATAAGGAAAATACAATGCAAATTTTGTCAGAAAGTGGTGACGGGAGGAATATATTGGTTAAAACATCATTTGGTGTGTACACAAAAGGATGTTGGAGCTTGTACAGCCGTGCCAGACGAAGTGAAAAAGGAATTATGGGATATCCTAGTTGGTTTGCAAGAAAGACTATTGAAGAAAACAATCGCCCCCGTAGCAGAAGAGTCAAGTGGAACTGCGAAGAGGAAAGTAGAGGATAAAAACTCTACTAGTTTCTTCAAGAGAAGTGAAAAAAAATTCAATCTACAATCAACAACATTTTCAAAAAGGGTGTGCGAGAGGAAGCATGTAATGATATTGCTTCGTTCATCTACAACAACGCAATACCATTTTATGTGGTAAAGAGTGATGAATTCCACAAGATGTGCGAGTCTATTTCAAGACATGGATTGGGTTTCAAACCACCGTCTTATCATGAAGTTAGGGTCAAATATTTGAAGCAACAATATGATTTGACAATGAAAGCTCTTGCTGAACATAAAGTTCATTGGAAGAAGCTGGGATGCACAATAATGACTGATGGGTGGACGGATAAAAGAAGAACACTAATAAATTTCTTAGCGAATAGCTCTATGGGAACAGTTTTCCTCAAATCTATTGATGCATCTCAGATGACTAAAACAACAGACAAGATCTTTCAGATGATTGACGACATTGTGGAGGAGGTAGGTGAAGAAAATGTTGTCCAAGTAGTGATAGATAATGCTGCAAACTACAAAGCTGCCGGAGAAATGTTGATGGCTAAGAGGAAAAAGTTGTATTGGACACCTTGTGTCGCGCACTGCATAGACTTGATGTTGGAGGATATGGAGAAGAAGATAGTTGTGCATCATGAAACAATTCCCAGGACTAGGAGAATTACAACTTATATTTATTCAAGAACTAATCTCATATCTATGTTGAAAAAATTTACAAAAGATAAAGATTTGGTTAGACCAGGAATGACTCGCTTTGATAGCATACCTCACTTTGGGATGCCTTCATTATAAGAAACTTCCATTGATACAAATGTTTAACTCAGATGAATGAAAGGGTAGTCGGTTTGCAGCTTCAAGAGATGGAAAATTGATTGAAGAAGTGATTATGGATAGAGTTTTGGAAAAATATTGTTATTTGCTTGAAGGGGGCATACCCATTGATGAAGGTGCTGCGATTGGTTGATTCAGATGAAAAGTCTGCCATAGGATTCATTTATGAAGAAATGGATAGGGCCAAAGAGAGAATTGCACAGGCATTTGATGGTGTGCAAAAATAGTAAGTTGGTTTTATTAAATTGTTGATTTGCTCTCTTGTAGTATTGTTTTAACTTTTAACCCATTTGAAATTTTTTTCAATGTTTAGTTATCAACCAATATGGGCGGTTATTGATGCAAGATGGGACAAGCAACTTCATCGCCCCTTACATGCTGCTGGCTATTATTTGAACCCCCAATTTCATTACAGTCCTACATTTAAGGCTGATTATGAAGTAAAATGTGGACTATATGACTGTATTGAAAGAATGACGGGGGAAACGCAGATGAAATTTCAAAAATTGATAGCCAGCTTGAGGATTTTAATAATAAAAGACAATTTTTTGGATCTTTAGTTGCCAAAACCGGAATTAATATCAAAACTCCAGCAGCATGGTGGGATTCATATGGGGAGGAACATCTAGAACTTCAGAAATTTATTCTTCGTGTGCTGAGCTTGACTTGTAGTTCGTCTGGATGTGAGAGGAATTGGAGTGCCATTGAAATGATATATTTTAATAAATAATAAATTTTTTATATGTTGCATTTAAATTATGTTATGTAAATTAACTTATTTTTTTTAGGTACACACAAAGAGAAGAACGCTTAAAGCAGAAGACCATGAATGATGTCATTTTTGTGATGACAAATTCAAGATTTGGCAAGATGAAAAAAAGGAGTGCGGATAATTACAATTTTGATGATATCCCTTCAGATGATGAGTGGATTATTGAAGATGAAGATGAAGACAATCTGATGGTTGCAGGAGAGGAAGAAGAGATTCCAAATGAAGTGGATTTGGATACTCCTGATTTCATTGGAGAACTTGCTGGCGCTGCAGAAGAGGACGAAGAGGCAGAGCAACTGATGGTTGAAGGAGATGAAGATGCTTTCGGGGAAAATTTATATTTTGACTTGAGTGATTTTCTTTAAACTAGGATTGAACACTATTGACTTTTTGGTATGTAATATTTTAATGTGATGGTATGGTATGCGACTATTCATCTATGTCTTTTATATTAATATTTTGATGTGATGGTAATATGGTATCATTGGTAATTTGGTATGCTATGGAATATTATATTTTTATTTGATGGTATGTAGATTGTTACATATTTCTCATGCTTTTGATTTAATTTTTATTAAAAGACGATCTTGCGATCCGTGTCGATCCTACGTTTTACGATCTTAGGGATGCCTCCTGATCTTAGTTAAGATCTCGACCTTCACAACAATGCCGAAAAGGCCCAAAATCCGTGCTTCGATGTCTCGTTGATGCCCATCATATAGTAATAGTTATAGAAGCACTAGTTATAGTGAGTATAACTAGAATTAAAAATCATACTGAAAAATTGGGTCTGTAAAAGCACCAGATTTTATCAAAAATAGAAAAAAGGAGGAAAAACAAAATCGCGTCGACATTGATGCAGTCATAATATGTGAGTGGAAAAATCATGCATAACCCAAAATCAAACATAGAAATCATATCGACATTGAAATTGATCCAAGTGAAAAAGAAATTATGTATTAAAGCGAAAAAAACTCCAACATAGTTAGCAGAGAAAACCTTAACACCCTCATCTCCACCCTGATGGGATAATGGAAAAGAGCTAAAGCTGATGTTTCGCAAGATGAAGCTTAAAAAACATGTCACTAAAAACATTTTTCTGGAAATATCCAAAAATATTTTTTTTACTCGGCAGAAACTCACCTTAGCTTTGGAAGGTAGTAAAATAAGGGAGAGGTGCAGTAGTGCACGAGCAGAGGAGATCTAGGAACCCTAATGCCTCATGACGACGAGAAGAAATATAGCATAAGCAGGAAATGCAGAGGTGGCCTGCTTTCAAAAAAGAAGACAAGTGAATCACGTGCTGGGACCCTTGCGATGGGAGGATGAGAAGAAACATACAGCATGAAATTGGAGGAAGGGGCCAACATGAAGAATACAATTCTCATCCTCTAAAAATCCAGACAGCAGAAAAATTATTTATAAGTAAACCGACTTCATTAGTTTACCACATTACCTTTTAAATTTTAAATTTTAAATTAAAGTTTATATCCTAACATCACATTTAATGTATACCGTTCTATTTTTACATTTGATGTATCATTTTAAGTATGAAGCTTGTCATCTGGTCTAGATTAAGTATCAATTAATTCTTAAACTTATCATCCATTTTTAAGTGTCCATTAACGAGCTTGTTGGCTCGGATTTGACTCAAATGAAAATTTGAATCATCACAAAAAGGGCTTAAGTTAACCCCAGCTTCTACTCACTAATTAATCTAAATAAGCAGTGGAAGCCACCGAAACATTAGTATCATAAATTATATCAAACCATCAAAAGAGAAAGAGGCTCTAAACATCAAAATTTATATTTACAATATGATATATCAAAGGTTACAAGCACAGTATTAACCCGTAAGCTGCATATACTTCCAAAACATGTGAACAGAACTACTTTAATACAAAAAAAAACTACCTGCTCACTGATAGTTGTAGAACAAGCTTGATTTACTAATCTTCGATCAAGAGACAGCAACCTAACCTGAAAAAATAGCAACATCGTGAGGTGAGTTTGTCATAGTGGATAATATTAAATTTCCTAAAAAATAGGGTTGACATAAAAAGACTTACAATATGATTACATTCATATAAATAAAGGCATGATTATTAATTATGACTTACAAACATTCATGAGCAAGCACATGTAATCATTGGTACATAAAGAATTTGAGCATAGAATGTTGGGCAGTCCTTGGACTAATCTTCAGTGTGGGTATGCATTAAACCTTAGATCCATGGAGACCAATAAAGTAACAACAAGCGCACAAAAACTCTTATATATAAACCATAATAAATATTTACTTCGTGTACAGTACATATAACACAGAATATTTGTCAAAGAGCATCAAGAAAATGACAATCAAATGAATAAATCAAATGAAATTCACTGTAATGGAGAAATTTGATATCACGCACCATAGCTATCTAATGTTGGTCTTGGGAACACTCCTATGTATTTAACATATTGGTATACAGTTACATTGAATAAACTTCATACACATATATAACCAACAACAACGATTGACTAGCTAGGTCAAAAAATATGGACGTATATGTTTTTGCTGATAAATCAATTTCAAGGAAAGAATCTGAGCCAAACACCAAACTTGGTCATTCACTCATTCTTAACTTTTTATCACTGTTTCTTGCAACGTGTCATATATAATAAATCATTTGAATTAAATACACTAATAAATCGGTAAAAAGATTTGCAGGAAACTATTGAGGCCAAAATCCTTATTCCAAATGCATAAGAAAATGAAATTCAAAACAAAGAAAAAAAGCAACTACAATATCAAGATGACCCGAATGGAAGTGTTAAAGCACACAAAAATAGAAAAAAGTAGAAGGATGATTCAAAGAAGAATGAACCAGGATTCTATACCACAGAAATTAACTAAGAAGACAGGCTTTGATGACATCGAACATAGAAACATCATGACAAACTTCGACGGCCTGAATTTTGGAAGCGAGAACATTGGGAGGGGGAGGAAGCACTTGAGAAAGTTGGAGAATGGAGGAACTAAACCCTAGCTTTGAGCCGTAGAACAAATGGAAATACGAGAATCTTTGGGGTGATCTCTACTTGAAAAGGTGTAACTATGAAGGAGAAAGTGCGGCGGCGGCGGCGATATAGAGTCCTAGCTTGCAATCGTGGACCGAAACAACATAAAGCATGAAAGAGGGAGTGTTCAGGAGAGGGTTGGAAAAGAAATGATTATATATATAGTGTTTGGAATATTTTTCATAGAAAAAAAGCTTGAGCTCGTTCTCCCACAATACATGTCGGAATTAAGACGAGATAATAATAAATTTCAAAATTCGACCTAGCAAACGTTCGGGCAAGAGATTCTGGATAAACCATGCATATTTTGGAAAAATGTTCAATATAAAAGTTATAAATCTCACTCTTGGCAACAAAATGCATATATTATTTTCCTGATTCAGACATGTATTGTAGGAGAACGAGCTCAAGTTTTTCTTATAAAAAACTCCAGCTTATTTAGTATATTTTCGTATATATATATAGACACGCGCGCGCGCGTGACAGTGCACAGAAGTGCCCCGTCCCAATGGGCAGTATAAGACAGCACCGATACTTGACTACCGCCTGATGTCTCCCAAACAAATTAAGTGACATTAATGAAAACTGTAGTTGCAGTATTTTAGCAATGGGTGGTTCTTGAAGGCAGTAGGTTGACCCGGATTTGAATCCTAGGAAAATTATAAATACAAATCATTATTATAGAATATCTAAACAACTTATAGGTAGAATACAATGTTGGAGCAAAGATGAAAATGACCCATCCAGAATGAATATTATTTCATTAACCAATATAAAATGAACGAAAGCGGTCCATCAAAATTGGAATAAACATGAAAAGCACAAAAAAAATCAAAACAAATGAAGAGGAGAAGGGTTAATACCACAAGGATAGCTAATTTCTTTACATAATATAGACTGAACAATATTTTCATGGTATATCAAACAACACAACCCAAACTTAGGATTAAAAAATCAAGAAGTTGTAGCCTGGATTGATGTACAAAAATTCTTTAGTCAACTCTCATCAACATAAAAAATAAACTGATGTATAAAAATAGATCCAAGACACATCCCAAAGAATCTTATTCCTGGATATGACGTCAGTAGGAAACATGAACCCGCCAAAAACACACAAAAAGTCTAGTTGGTGAGGTGAACGGTGGAGATAGAGAGGAAAAAGATTTGAATCCGCCAACGAGGAGAAGTAAGGAGGTAGTGCAAGCTCGAAGAAGCCCTAAACCGAATGAAAGTTGTCGAAGATGGCCAAGTGCTCACTGAGAAGAGAGAAGTCAATAAATGTTGGGTCAAAATTAAGTTTTGATCTGAAGTAAATTATTATTTATATAAGTATATATATAAGACAGAATGGAGAAATAAAAAAGTGAACAGTAGGATATCATCGCAGTGGGAGAATAACACCGTAAGAATTTCTTAGTTCAAGCTATAAAAAACATGAAAATGGAAAAAATGTAAATATCTCAACAAACCTCTCCCCAGCAACAACGATGTCGAAGAACATTTATGCGGGTTATCTTTGAAGCTTCCGGATGCCGAAGAGCTCAGCGATAGAGATTGAGCGTTTTTCTGGTAGAAAATGAAACAATTATAAATTATGGAAATTCGAAGATAAGTTGCACCGGAAATGTGCATGTATCATCCAATCTAATATTATTTCAATTGTAGTATAAAAGGATCATTATGCCAAAAAACCTCGGTCAAATAAGAAAGCTAGCAAAGGGCCAAAATGTGGGACAATGAGCGCACAAAATTCTTAACAAACAATGAGTCGGTATGGATTGCTCGATCACACAAATGTGTTGTCTGTCAGGTGATCAATATTGTAAAGAGAGATCTCCAATCTTATATATATTTTATTGAATGAATAGTTACAAGTATACATACACTTATATAGGAGAAGAATTAAAAGAGAAATCCTAATACATGATGTGGGACTAATACAAGGAGAGAGAAAGGAGAAAAACATGGGCCCTTAATTGGACTTTTCTAACACTCCCCCGCAAGCTGGAGCGTACAAGTCATAGGCACCAAGCTTGGATAGAAACTGGTAGTATAGCGGCCTGGAGAGAGCTTTCGTCAGGATGTCCGCAACTTGGTCGGTAGCAAAAACATGCTACAAATCTATCTTCTTTGACTGTACCTTTTTCCCGGATAAAGTGACAGTCAACTTCGATATGCTTTGTGCGTTCGTGAAAGACAGGATTCTTGGCAATATGAATTGCTGCCTGACTGTCACAAAATAAGGTTGCCGGAGATGAGAGACGAACACTCAAGTCTCCCAGAAGGCCTTCAAGCCAGGTTAGCTCAGAAACAACAGCAGCCATAGCCCGGTACTCGGCTTCAGCAGAAGAACGCGCAACCACAGTCTGTTTCTTGCTACGCCAAGTTATGAGGTGTCCACCAAAGTACAGAACCCAGTTGTGGAGCGCCTATCATCAATAGATCCTGCATAGTCAGCGTCAGAATACGCGACAAGAGATAGAGATGTGGATGGTTTGTACACGAGCCCTTGTCCGGGGGCGATCTTGAGATATCGAAGGATGCGCTCGACAGCTTGAAGATGAGATGTCCGAGGAGCGTGCATGAATCGACTCACAACTCCCACAACAAACGAGATGTCCGGTCGAGTCACCGTAAGGTAGATCAGCTTCCCAACCAAGCGTCTGTAATATTCCGGATTTGTAAGCAGCTCGTCAGAGTCAGAGCTATGGGCCGAGAGCTTGTGATTGGCGTCCATAGGAGTCTTCGCAGGTTTGCACCCAGAATAACTTGCATCATGAAGGAGGTCCATACAGTACTTCCTTTGAGATAACACAAGACCATCAGAGCATCGTGCGACCTCGAGCCCAAGAAAGTACCGAAGGTTGCCCAGATCTTTGGTTTGAAAGGCGGAATTTAATTGTTCCTTGATTTGTTGTATTCCTGCCGTTTCGTCGCCAGTAATCAGGATATCATCAACGTAGACCAGAAGAATCACAGTCCAGGTTGACCGGTATCGGGTGAAGAGAGAAAAATCAGCCGAGCTCCGAGTGAAGCCACTAGCACGGACCACCTTACTGAATTTTTCAAACCACGCACGCGGGGACTGTTTGAGACCATAAATGGATTTCCGAAGGTGACATACCAAAGACTCTCATGTGGTCTCAAACCCGGGAGGTTGCTGCATGTAAACTGTCTCCTGTAGATCGCCGTTGAGGAAGACATTCTTAATATCCAGCTGATAAAGAGGCTAGTGACGATGAACAACCAAGGAGAGAAGAACGCGGACCGTGTTCAATTTTGCCACGGGAGAGAAGGTTTCCTCGTAATCAAGGTCATGTTGCTGAGTAAAGCCCCGGGCCACGAGGCGGGCCTTCAGACGGTCGACGGTGCCATCCGCCGCATGTTTAATGACAAAAACCCATTTGCATCTAACAGAGGTGTGGCCTGCAGGAAGAGGAACCAGATCCCAGGTCTGGTTAGCCCAGAGAGCCCACATTTCATCATTCATAGCGGCCCGCCACCCTGGGTGTTGAAGCGCCTCCTGCACAGTGTTAGGTATAGAAATAGAGGAAAGAGAGGTGGCAAATGCGTAGAGAGGCGGCGTCAGCCGATGGAGAGAGACGTAGTTGGCCAAGGGATGAGTTGTAGAGACGGGAGCGGGATCTGTCGTAGCCGAGGTATCGCTGGTAGCGGGGAGCTGGGTCACAGGAGCATCCTTGGATGGGCGACGAGAGTAGACACGGATAAGTGGTGGAGGAACCTGAGGAGGAACGTGGGGAGAGGGCGGCAAAGATGGCGTGACCGGCACGGCAGGCCGAGGAATAGAGGGAGCAGAAAACGAGGTGGTGTTAGGTAAGTGGAAGGGCTGGTCTTCGCAGAATGTGACATCCGCAGAAACAATCAGCCTGCCGTCAGAAGGAGAGTAGCAGACGTACCCCTTTTGAGTGCGGGAGTAGCCAACAAACATATACTTGGCGGCCCGAGGAGCAAGTTTGTCGGCAGGAGGACCGAGAAGGTGGACATAGCAAACACACCCGAAGATCCGCGGTGTGAGAGGTGAGGTTGGTGGAGGGAGAGAGGAGTTGGATGGGTGAGGCAAAATTAAGCACAGACGAGGGAAGGCGGTTGATGAGATGACAGGCGGTGGATACAGCAAAGTTCCAATATTCGGTTGGAACGTGCATTTGGAACATAAGGGAGCGCGCAATATCGAGAAGATGGCGATTTTTGCGTTCCGCCACTTCATTTTGCTGAGGGGTATACACACATGAAGTATGATGGATGACACCAAATTCGGTGCAGAGATTGGAGAAAGTGCGACCCGTATACTCGCAAGCATTATTAGTGCGAATTACTTTGAGGGGGATGGCGAACTGCGTACGCATCTCCAGTAAAAAGGCGCGAAACACAGAAGTAAGTTCAGTTCGATCAAGCAATAAATAGAGCCTTGTGGTACGCAACTAATCGTCAATGAGCGTGACAAAATAGCAAAAGCCAAAAATACTGGGGACTCTATAAGGACCTCATACATCAGAATGAATTAAAGATAGAGGAGTACTACTCCTGGTAAAGGCAGTGGGGAAAGGGGAACGATGTTGTTTGTCGTAGATACAAGATTCACAAGAGAACTTCCGGAGAGAAACATCAGGAAGAGCCCGCTTGAGAACCGGAAGGGGAGCATGCCCAAGGCGGCAATGCCAATCAACAGTGGAGACGACGGAGAGAAGAGTAGGTAGGATATCCAAGATGTACAGACCATTCAACAGTTGTCCCTTACCAATGGTACTCCGGGTACGGCGATCCTGCATAAGAAATGAAGAAGGTGAAAAGGTAATGCAACAATCAAGGTCATGTGTGAGACGACTAACAGATAATAAATTGAAAGTAGACCCCGGAACGTGAAGAACCGAGGAAAGAAAAAGGTGTGGCGTAAGCTGAAGAGCGGCGGAGCCAGAGACTGGTAGGGTGTCACCGTTGGCCACAGTGATGCAAGCAGGATGAGGCGTCTGTAGGTACTTTGTGGGCTTCTGGGAGGTAATATGGTGAGTAGCGCCGGAATCAACGATCCAGCAAGGATTATGAGAGAGGCAGGTTATATCTTCCGCAGAAGAGGACACAACAGAGCCGGAGGAGCGGCTGAGGGCACCCTGAAGCTGTTGAAGTTGGGTGCGGAGCTCATCGATGTCTTGGCGGGTAGTAGTAGCTGGATCAGTGGCAGGAGACCCAGTAGGAGGCGGAGCAGCAGATATAGTAGCAGTAAGATGAGGAGGTAAGCCATGCTTGCGGTAGCAGGTAGATTCAAGATGATTATCCCGACCACAGTAGGTGCATTTCATAGAAGAGCGACCACCACGTCCTCGTCCCCGAGACGGGAGTCGGCCCCCCCGAGTGGAAGATCCACGAGGAGGGGTTGAAAGGAGAGGCTGCTGAAGAAGAGCCGGGGCAAAAACAGGAGGAGCCTCAGAGGGAGGCGTGACTTTTAGCAGCATGGAGAAGACATCAGACAGGGAAGGAGTTGTGGCGGATGAGAAAATCTGGGCCCGAATACTATGCAGGTAGGGAGGAACTCGGGACATCATCATGGCGATGGCGACAGCTTCTTTCAGGTTTCGTTGAATGATTAGATCGGTAGTAGGAGGCTGATGTTGAATTCAAGCCTCTGCCAAACTCTTGGCTTTAGCCACGAAGGAGAGCATATCACCAGGAGCACCCGGGGATAGATTCTGAAGATCAGAAATGATATCATAGAGGTGTTGTAGGCTGTCATGGTCAGAGTAAAAAGCGTGAAGCTCCTCCCACATGGACTTAGTTGTGTCATGATACATGGCCATCCTGTAGGGCTCGGGATCCATAGAGTTGAGAAACCAGGACTAGACCCGACCATCATCGCGAAGCCAGTCATCGGAGGGAGCAGTTGGAGTAGCACAGGTCAAGTGGTGAAGAAGACCATTCGTCTGCAGAACACGGTGAACCGAGTGAACCCACTCGATGAAATTCTGTTTGCCAGTTAGGGAGATTGTAGTAATCTGTAACTCATCACGGAGTTCGAAAGTCGGGGCAGCCGCACAGGCGGGTGGAGCAGAAGTAGCAGCGGAAGTATCAGAAGCCATGCGCGGCCTGCAGAAGAGACCGGGCGGTTAGAAGAGGCAGCGATCAGAAGATCGCGACCAGAGTGCGACTAGGGAGAAGCCGGCAAAGAAGATAGTCGCACGGTCTCGGCGGGTACACCAGCGACAAACGAGGTCGCGACCAGGATGCGGCTAAGGACAGAGAGGAGAACGCTAGCTGCAGGAAGTCAAGATCGCAGCGAGCAGAAAAGGCAAGTGGCGAGCAGGAGAGCAGGTCGCGGCGAGCAAGAGAGCAGGTCGCGGTGAGCAGGAGGCAGATCGCAGCGAACTAGAGGCAGGTCGCGGAGAGCAGGAGAGCAGGTCGCAGCGAGCAGGAGAGCAGGTCGCAGCGAGTAGTAGAGAAGCAGGTCGCGGCGAGCAGGAAAGCAGGTCGAGGCGAAAGAACCCGAGCGGCAAGCGGAAGAGGCCGCGAGCAGAGAACTCGAGCGGTCAGAAGAAGAATCTGCGAGTTAGAGAACTCGAGCGGTCAGGAGAAGAATCCGCGAGTTAGAGAATTCGAGCGGTCAGGAGAAGAATCCGCGAGTTAGAGAACTCGAGCGGTCAGGAGAAGAGTCCGCGAGTTAGAGAACTCGAGCGGATTAGGCAGAGAGGAAGCCGTGAGTAGGAAGAGAGAGAGCCCGCAGCGGACAGCAGATAGGAGAAGTCGCAATGGTAGAAATAGCCCGTGCGGGTAGAGAAAGAAAGGAGAAGGTGGACCCACGTGAGAGAGGATTATAAAAGGAGAGGTGGTAGGAAGGAGGAGGTGGAAGCCACGGGAGAAGTAGAGGTGGAGGCGGGTAGAACAAAGGCCGCAAGAGTCCGCGGCAAGGGGAGGTCGCGCGGTCAGGCAAGGAAGATAGGCGGCTAGAAATGGGCTAGGCCGGATACCCAAGGAGGAGACCGGTTGGCTCTGATACCATGTAAAGAGAGATCTCCAATCTTGTATATACTTTATTGAATGAATAGTTACAAGTATACATACACTTATATAGGAGAAGAATGAAGAGAGAAATCCTAATATATGATGTGGGACTAATACAGGGAGAGAGAAAGGAGAAAAACATGAGCCCTTAATTGGGATTTTCTAACAAATATGATGAAATGCAGTCGAAATCACTCGTGAGCTGCACGATTGATGTTGAATCAAATATGAATGATAAAAAATGCAGATCAAATGTTTACGGAATTGTGTGTTATTGTGGGAGTATTAGAAAAGTGGAATAAATCATAGCGAAAGCTTATTTCATCCTGTGGTAATAGAGCAGAAGTTTAAAACAAGAGAGAAGAGAGAAAAGTTAAGAAAAGAAATGACAATCCCTTTCTTGCTAAACGGGTTTACACAATGATAGAAACAAAAATGGACTGATTTAGTGGCTATATCCTAATATAGCATTTTTCCTATATATTTGGTGAGAAAAGGAATTGAGACCGTAGGGAAGGTATTATTTGGGTAACCTGCAATTCTCACTGACACCGCAGAATTCAGGGAGAGAACATATTGTGCACAAAATATATACAATATATTGGTTTATTCAATTAAACAAATTGTTTTTATACACGATATATTGGTTCATTCAATTAAACAAATTATTTCATATAGTAAGTTAAATTTGTGCGGCCATCTTCATTTAAATGCATCGTAGGCCTGTTTCCTAAATATATTTTCTTGAAACATAAATAAGAAGACATTATTCTATTCCCACAGGGCAAAAATATCTTCATCCATTTGCTTACCCATCTAATTATAATAGACAGATGATAATATTTTTCAATTGAGATGACAAGAAATAGTTTGCAAAAAGATAGTAAATTCAAATAAAGTAAACTACAATACACATAACTTGATACCTAAAATGCAGTATGACCATTTGGATAGTATATGCATGTTCCAAGATGATACATATATTAATTTCAACTTGCAATGTAAAACTTATTTAACTTTTTTTTCATCATTACAGCTACGATTCATATATATATATTTCAATGTTTTTTTAGTTGAATTTGCTTCAGATCGAGTTTATCAGCTTCCCAAGTAATTTATCTACAGGCAAGCAAATAGGTGGAATGTGGAAGTTCACTTTGAAGAACAATCATAGTTATTTCAGGCGGAAACTTAGAAACTCCAGCACATAAATTGGTGTAGCAATAATACTCATTTTTGGTACCTGGAATGATGTTTTGCTGGAGCAGTATTGCCGAGAGCGGTATTGCCAATTGCCAATAGCACATAAATTGGTGTAGCAATAATACTCATTTTTGGTACATGGAATGATGTTTTGCTGGAGCGGTATTGCCAATGTTTTGCTGGGGCGGTATTGCCAATTCGTGGTTTGATGCTCTGCTAGAGCAGTATTGCCTAAAATGAATAAACAAATTCCCTGATGCAAACAATACATCACGTGGACAATGAGCAAAGACTTTAGTTCGGATCACAGGTTTTGGTTTTGAAGAATTGGAATTCAGTAAAACAAAAAACCAGCAGGTTTTGATTTTCATGAATTTCAATTATGTTGTTCGGAGGCACAATGCTTTTTGATGTAGGGTAGGCTAAGGGGTGCACAAAACCTAGGACTCTAGGTGTAAATGCAAGGTGATTCTCTAGTATGACACTAAATGCAAAAATGCAATGCGGCCGTCAGTTACGGCGACAAATAAATTTGAGCAATGAAATTTTCTCTAACACAGATATTTAAATCGAAAACAAATATTTAATTTTAGCAAATTATAATGGCTTCCTCCGCTCGGAGGGCCAAAGCGAAACGCGCGGCGGATGTCTCCTCCTGCAAATTATTAGAGTACCAAAACAAATTTCCACAAACAAGAATCGCAGCAAAACATAGCAAACCACTAAATGGAAAATGTCGAGTCAAATAATACAAAAGCTCACAAAGTAGAGGGTTGAACCGAGGCACCGAAGAATTTGAGATCCAGATGTGTAGATCGGCGATCGGAGATGGAACCGGTGGCGAGGCGACGGTAGCTGTCTTCGGCGGTAAACGGTGAAAACGGACAATAGAGGGTGGATCCGGCCACGTATAAGTAGATCCGGGCGGGGAAGAGTAGATCTGACACTATGAAATCAGATCCGGGCTGAAAAATTCCAGATCTGGATTTATCCGGGAGGGGAGTAGGTTTTGGAAGATGGTTCCACGGGAATAGGGGTTGTCGGCAAGGGAAAATTAGGGTGAGAAGGGGCGGTGGTGGCCTGGAGTGGGGCTGGGAGGGTGGCTGCAAGGGGAGGGCCTGCGGGGGGCTGGATGGCAGAGGGGGTGCAGGCCGGCGGCTGGTTATTAGAGGGAAAACAGGGGCAGTTTGAGGTTCCACGGTGGAGGAAATAGAGAAAGCAAGCGGCTGAGATTCAGCAGGAAGCTGCTGTTCAGGCCGGCGGTTTCAGGGCAGTAGGAGGTGGTTGGCGGCTGGAATAGGGAAAAAAACTATACTATATGAATAGTGAAATGAGAAATTAACAAAATTTGGGCAGCAAACCGTGACTGGTTTTGAAGGCTGTAAGGGGGCTGCGGGAGGGTTTTGGGAGGGGGAAAAGGGGGCTAGGGTTAGGGAATACCTTAGAGAGGAAGATAGGCACCTAGGAGTCGTCACCTAGGGTTCCACGGAGTCGGGACCGTGTCGGGATCGCGGGAATCTGGGAATAGCTTTCTCCAAATTCTGCAATGATCTGAATTCAACCCTCTACCACTCTTATTTATAATAAAAGAAGCACTAGGGCATCTCATTTGACGGCTATGATTGGCCGGCGGGAGATGCCTCAAAATACATGAAATAAAAGTCCAAAAAAATAAAGTAATATAAGATTTTGACTCGCGGCGACGCTCCAGACGCAATCGCGTTGTCCGATCATCGATCCGGGCACATCATATATGTAAAGCTGTCAAATCAGCCCCGAACGGGCCCAAAGCGCGTCCTCGTCTCTGCTCCGCATCAATCTCCCTAGTTTGAAAGAATTCATCTCCCAATGGAATTGGGATCGGAATTCTCTCGTTGATTGTCAGGTACAACTCGAAGAGGTCCACCGGAAGTCGTCCAAGTGTCATCGGCGGAAGGGTGTTCTCGCCAATCAATTCCCCCTGACTGAAAAGTTGTCATCTCCGGTGAATGGAGACGGTTGTGCTGAAGTCGAAGTCCAGGGGCGAATCGATCAAGCTCTGCTGCAAGTATCCAAGCGTCAACTGCATCGGGGCGGTCCCGCCAATGTACCAAGTAGCGACAACGCAGCCCATCTGAAGTAGGAACAAACTGGTGGAATCTGAACTCTATGATGCTCTCATCGCTCATCTCTCGAAGGGTGGAACCCGGTGCGATCGGCGGTGCCGGTGGTGAAACCAGAGAAGACGAATCCCCAGGTGAGTAGGTGGTAGCACGGGGTGGACTGTGGTGACCATCAAACGTAGGTGGGGTAAGAGAGTGGTAAGTCAACGAAAGTGGGGGTGGGGGTGGCTGGGCATCTCCACTGCTCGGGTCCACATACTCATGAGGCTCATAGTACGGCGTCAGATCCTTGACATTACACACCGGGTGAATTCTCATACTAGCTGGGATATCGAGCCAGTAGGTATTTGTCCCAATACGACTAATAATAGAGTACAGACTCATTCACCTTGCGCTTAACTTTTGGGCAGGCCCAGAGAGGAGCCTCTCTGAGCGGATTCGCACCATTACTTTCTCGCTTGCATTAAATATTTGTTCTCGTATTCGCTTATCTACATGGGTTTTAAAACTTTCATTGTTCATTATTATTTGTCGGCGAACCGACTCATGTAATGCATGCAAATGATGAACAAGCGACCCAACTGACTCATGCAAATGAAGTGAATGATGCACATAGAGCACAACATACTCCACACACTTTCTAAGGGAAGGCCTGACAATGACTTGGATATTACTAACATGGGGTGGCCTATCAGGAGGCTTACCGGGTGGTCGATAGAAAAATCTGGAGTAACCGACGTCATCGCCCGTGGGGACGACGTAGATGGTGACAAAATAGTGCGGATCCCTGGTGTGATGGGTACATCGCCCGTGGGGACGACGTAGATGGTGACAAAATAGTGTGGAGCCCTGGTGTGATGGGTACATCTCAAATGATATAACTCATCAGGCGGCTCACCAGGGGGTGTATACCAAAAATCATCACGTGTGAGATGATTACTAGTGCGGATACACGATCCATCACTAAAGTGTAAGAGGGAAGAATTGTCAAATGAGCCTCTTGGAGACTTGATCCCGAAGAGGTCGATAATGATAGGATAGCCCACTACGAGGAGGGCACCAATAACAGTAGTGTCGGTGGAAGCAAGTAGGACACTGTTACGTGTCGAGTATTGTAGGGGAAGGAGGCGGAGATACAAGGGGGTAAACCTTAGAATGAAAGAGGAGAGGAGAAGAACTAGAGAGAAAAAGAGAGAAGCTTGAGAGAGAAAGAGAACTTGCTTAATACTTTTCATACTCCAAAGATCCCAAGGGTTTTCCTTAAATAGAATCACCAATGGCCTAATCGTAAATACAACAACAGATGCCAAAATATTAAAATACGACTCTACACATACGACACAGCTAATAATAATAATAAACTAATAATATAAGATAACCAATGGAGGACCGATAACACTCAATCTGTCCTTCAAAACGAGCTTGCCCTCAAGCTCACGCACCATGCGGGTGGCCTGATCATTTGGTATCCTGATCTCCTTCCAGAACAAGACGTGGTAGCGTGTAGCGGTGGCAGTGGCGTCAGCGAGGAGTGGCGACGCCCTCAGTAAAACGGGCGGCAGATGGAATGTCATTGTCTGGCCTGCTGGCGGGGCTGATAGCAACAGCCACGCGGAGGTCGGAGGGCCCACATGCGGATGCAGGAATGGATTCGTCAGGGTCGGTGGAGCAAGTGCTTGTGGTCGAGGCGGCGAAACGGCTGGTGGGATTGCCATGGCCGGGGTCGGCGGAGCAAGAGCCGACAGAAGAGCCGGCGATGTGTCCGGAAGCGGCAGAGCTGAAGTCCGGAGTAGAGGTGGAAGCGCGGCCTGTGGAATTGGAGTCGGAGCTGACGTGGTAATAACTGGCCGAAGAGGTGGCGCAGTGGCTGGGGCCAGCAGCAGCTGCGGAATGATGGCCACAAAAGTAGAGGGTGGTGGTGGCGACTGCTCGAGAGGAGTGGATGGGGGTGGAGGTGGAGGCTGCGTCGAAAGGTTGACGGCGGAGCCCCAAAGTGAGGATGGCGGCGAATTCGGGGAAAGAGGATACGCAAAAAGTCGAGCAAGATCCTCCAGAAAACGTGTGGTATTGGCGGCGAGGGTCGCCTCAAGTTTCTCAAGAGACGCACGAGCAGAGACCGCCTCCGCAGCGCTTAATGGTGCATCCATAAAATCATTTTTTTGTCTGGTATTCCTAAACTTGGATACCCGTGAGGGGCTCAAGAAAGGCGTGGCTCGATGGCTGCACCCCTTTAAAATTAAAATGCTTGATTATTTTTATTTTTTTGAAGGGATGGGAGGGGAAATCAAGAAAAAATAAAATAAAAGGGCATGGACGGGATAGGTAACGTGTCGGAGTAAAAAAGCAAATAAACAAACAGGGCGCGTGCAGGATGAGGCGTGATTACGATGGGAGAAGGATATCATAAAAATAAAAGTGTGCAGGATAGCCGGCTTCGACAGAGGACGGCAAGGCGCGATTACGGGATGAGGCGCGATTACGATGGGGCGCGTGCGGGATGGAAAGTGAAAGGCCGGCTGCGCAGAACCCCGGTGGGGGATGAGTCCCGTTCCCTCCGGCTGGGATTGTACGGAGACGTCGATGGAGTTGAGGGACGACGTCGATTGGCGGAAGCAAAAGGGGCGTTCTGTTGCTGGTCGTGCGGAACGCCGATGACTGGAGGAAGGAGAGGCGCTGTCGGGCGGTCTGGAAGCAGGCGGGGACCCTGCTAGGAGATCTCGAAGAAGTAGCGGTGGCGTTTGGGAAGGATGAGAGTGGACGTTGGTAGTCCTCTAACTGGAGGCTACGAGCAGAGATCTCGTCGGCCTAGTTTTCTGGCGTGAAGGAGAACAGGGCACGGGAGGAAGAAACGATGGATCTGCTGCGGTAATGGCGGAAGCAGAGCAGCGGGATGGATCTTAGGCGCAGTCGAGCGCTTTGTGGACAGGGGCGACGGCGAGCAGAGGAAAAGAAGGAACGACGGAAATGTGGATCGGAGAGGAGGAAAGTCCTCTGATACCAAGTTATTACATGTCGAGTATTGTGGGGGAAGGAGGTGGAGATGCAAGGGCGTAAACCCTATAATGAGAGAGGAGATGAGAAGAACTAGAGAGAGAAAGAGAAACTTGAGAGAGAAAGAGAACTTGCTTAATACTTTTCATACCCCAAAGATCACATGGGTTTTCCTTAAATAGAATCCCCAATGGCCTAATCGTAAATACAACAACAGACGTCAAAATATTAAAATACGACGACTCTACATATACGACACGGCTAATAATAATAATAAACTAATAATATAAGATAACCAATATAGGACTGGTAACAGACACCACAACAAAGTCAACGCTAGCTTCATGAACCTCCCAAGGGAGTAGTGGCTCATCGGGAGGCTTATCTGGAGATTCAACAATGAGGTCATTAATAATGGGAAGATCCATCGGATGAGTATCACTGATAAAGATAGTGTCCTCGTAACTAGGTGAGGTAGCCACTATGAAGTCAACACCATACTCTCGACTCTCAGTAGTGAAGTGACTCGAGATAGTCCTAAGGGAAGAGCAGGGGGTGACCAGACTCAAGTGTGGATCAATCGATATAGAATTGAGAACTGTGTCTTTGTTCAAAGGGGACACTAGGTCTAGATGTAGGTCTAGGTGAGGTGAAAAAGATGGGTAAACCATCACAGCATCACTAGGTCGCTCGTCCTCACCCACGTGACCATGCTCACTAGTCAGGCTAGCATCACTCTCCACCTGTATCGTAGGTTCATGATCAGATTCAACCTCAAGATCACAAGAGCACTGAATCTCATCAAACTGAGAAGGATCAAAACCAAGTGTCGGGTCTCTTGGCTCGGTGGGAGCACTACTCGCCGCATCGATGGCTTGACCCAAATCCCTAGGTTGTCTTCGTAATTTAGACCTTAGGTGATCAAATTGAGTTCTAAGAGATCAAAGCGGTCAAGAACTAATTGCAGAAATTCAGTCTCAGGTAACTCTATTGGTGGAATACTAGGAGGGACTTAACATGTATTGTGATCCTGCCGATGGTGACCTCTAAAGGGTTTCTGAAGGTCGTTTAGACGGTAGTTCCTAACATAATCAGATTGTACTCGTGTGTGTGTATGAGCTTTGTGAACGTGCAGTGGAGGTCGCACATATCCAAACAGAGGTTCCTCTCCTAGAGGAGAAGTATAGTGGCGATGACCTGAGCGATATTCAACTCTATCATCGTGAAGTCGCGTAGAAGTGTAATGATGAAGACGTGAGGACCTCTCGTCGTGGTGATCGCTTCTAGCATAATGGGATTGTGTCGAGCAGTCGACACTATCTCTATGAGTGGTGTACGGGGAACGATGATAATCATAATGATAACATGAAGATTTCTCTAAAGGGGTTCTATGAGGTCGGATATAAGTAGATTTAGGATACCTAGATAGGGGAGACTGCCGTCGGTGAAAACTACACATAAATGAACTCAACGACTATTTAAAACCTACCACTACGAAGCATGCAAATCGTTTGACCTTGCCTCTGATATCAAAATGATGTAGGGTAGGCTAAGGGGTGCACAAAACCTAGGACTCTAGGTGTAAATACAAGGTGATTCTCTAGTATGACCCTAAATGCAGTGCGGTCGTCAGTTACAGCGACAAATAAATTTGAGCAATGAAATTTTCTCTAACACACGGATATTTAAACAGAAAACAAATATTTAATTTTAGCAAATTATAATGGCTTCCTCCGCTCGGAGAGCCAAAGCGAAACGCGTGGCGGATGTCTCCTCCTGCAAATTATTAGAGTACCAAAACAAATTTCCACAAACAAGAATTGCAACAAAATATAGCAAATCACTAAATGGAAAATGTCGAGTCAAATAATACAAAAGCTCACAAAGTAGAGGGTTGAACCGAGGCACTGAAGAATTTGAGATCCGGATGTGTAGATCGGCGATCGGAGATGAAACTAGTGGCGAGGCGACGGTGGTTGTCCTCGGCGGTAAACGGTGAAAACGGACAATAAACGGTGGATCCGGCCACGTATAAGTAGATCCGGGCGGGGAAGAGTAGATCTGACACTATGAGATCGGATCTATGCTGAAAAATTCCAGATCTGGATTTATCTGAAAGGGGAGTAGGTTTTGGAAGGTGGTTCCACGGGAATAGGGATTGTCGGCAAGGGGAAATTAGGGTGAGAAAGAGCGGTGGTGGCCTGGGGTGGGGCTGGGAGGGTGGCTGCGAGTGGTTGCAAGGGTAGGGTCGGCGGCGGGCTGGATGGCAGAGGGGGTGCAGGCCGGCGGCTGGTTATTGGAGGGAAAAGAGGGGCTGCTTGAGGTTCCACGGTGGAGGAAATAGAGGGAGCAGTCGGCTGAGATTCAGCAGGAAGCTGATGTTCAGGTTGGCGATTTCAGGGCAACAGGGGGTGGTTGGCGGCTAGAATAGGGGAAAAAACTATATTATATGAATAGTGAATTTCATAAATGAATAGTGAAATGAGAAATTAACAAAATCCGGGCAGTAAACCGTGACTGGTTTTGAAGGCTGTAGGGGGGCTGCGGGAGGGTACTGGGAAGGGGAAAAGAAGGCTAGGGTTAGGGAATACCTTGGAGAGGAAGATAAGCATCTAGAAGTCGTCACTTAGGGTTCCACGGAGTCGGCACCGTGGCGGGATCGCGGGAATCCGGGAATAGCTTTCTCTAAATTCTGCAATGATCTGAATTCAGCCCCCTACCACTCTTATTTATAATAAAGAAGCACTAGGGCATCCCATTCGACGGCTATGATTGGTCGGCGGGAGATGCATCAAAATACATTAAATAAAAGTCCAAAAAAATAAAATAATATAAGATTTTGACTCGCGGCGATGCTCCGAACGCAATCGCGGAGTTCGATCGTCGATTCGGGCACGTCATATATGGAAAGTTGCCAAATCAGCCCCAAACGGGCCCAAAGCGCGTCCTCGTCTCTGCTCTCCATCACTTTTGACCTGCAGGAATTGGAATTGGGCAATTCTGTTGCTCGGATGCCGCATGAAATTCAACTACAAGAATTGCACCAATACAGTCCTTGAACATTTTCTTTCGCAAATTTTGTTTGATCATATGCAGCTTCTTTTGTTAATACATTTACTAACTAAAATGAAGAAAATTTGGGATGAGAACAAAAAATTGAACTGTGAATATAAGGAAATTAATATATTGTTGATAAAGAGAGGAAGAGCAAAAAAATAGGACAGGCCATCGTATGGACTTTCTCTGCACCAAAATGAGGAAGAGCACAAAAAAACATCATCATAGGAATAACAGCTATCCCTGAAATCGACGTGGGAAAAAAACAGCAATCCCTAAAGCAGAAATCGACTGGATTTTCACAGCACCAAAACGAGGAAGAAGCGAATTTGGAAAAAGGTTTTTACGCAGCCTTGACGGTAGCAAAAGCAGCGCGGTAAAGATCTCGGAGGAGCGGCGACAGCCATCGTCGGAACCTGCATGGAAGAATCGGCGCTGAAGATGGCGGCGGCGGAGTCGAGGACGAAGAGGTGAATGGGGCTGCGAGGTCTCCCGACGGAAAGTCCAAGGGAAGAAGAAAGATCAATCGATGGTAGTATCAGTGGCAAAATTTCTTAGGCCTCTTCTTCTCCTGGAAGGATGTTGTAACGACATTATACATCCAAGTGTCATTAAACATGTGTATAGTTTAGATTGCAGGTTATTTAGTTGAATGGATACTTTGTGGCTATAAATAAGAAAGTTCTGTAATAGCTTGAAGATAAGGAAAAAGCTAATAAAGTTTAGTTCTTCTGCTCTGTTTCTTCGCCCTCGTCGTCTCTCCTTCCTCCGACCAATTTACGGCCATTCGTCCTCTCTCCCATCTCCGGCCACCTCCCTTTGGTCATCCCCTTGTATCTCTGCTATTATAGATTTTGTATTTTGGTATATTTGTATCTCATATTTCGTGTTTCTCTATTTCTTGGATTAAAACCATCACTGGCGTAATAGTAACAATTGGAGGATCGCTACAATTTGGTGCTCTCGTTGAGAGGAATTGCCGGCGAACAGTATCTCTGGCGATCAAGAACTGCCCTCCCATACCGGCGAACAAGAACACCACCACCGCCGGCCTCTTCAATTTCCACCATCGTCGGCCAGTTGTTTGAAACAAGGCACCCCTATTTTACACAAGATCATCCACTGTAAGCAACCCAACAACCGCCATCGCCGCCGCCGTCGTTGTGCCGCCACGTCGTTGTGCCGCCGCCGCCGCCGCTGCGCCGCCTCAGCCGTTGTGCCGCATCTGCCACGGCTGCCCGATCACAGCTACAATTGCTTCTCTATATCGCCATGATCAAGAACCTATACCGCTCACCGAAACATTCTGTTGTGCCTATTGGATTTCCGCTTTGTTGATTGTTGTTTTGGGGGAAAAAAAGAGTGAACCCTGTTGTTGAAAAAATAAAAGAAATCAAGTACCTGTTGTTGCATTGTTCTCTTGTCATTTAGTTAAACGTTCAAAGTGTAATCTGCAACGTCCAGCTGTTGCCATCAAGGTCACATATGCATGAAAAAACAAATCCGAGTAACAATATTCAACCTCCGGACGACGCTACTTCGCCGCCATTTGAAGTCTTTGTCCATCTTCAGTCTGCCAAACAAGCATTGCATACGGATTTCTCTGAAACAGGGATCAACTAAAAGAAAAGTAGTTTTCTCGCTGGATTGCTAGAAGGAGACGAGATTCAAGACTCCTCCCCGCATCATTTGCGACCATTTACGCCACCATCAATCCCCTCTTCTTTCGCTTAGCAACCCTTTGCGACCATCGGCCACCGCAGTTGTTGTCTGGAGCCGGAAAGATCCCTTGTCTACAATCGAGTCATCAACATCCGATTCTTGCCGACCATCCCAACTTTCTACGATGGCAGATGATTTACTCGCCGCTATTGAAGCCTGCAAGCAGAATATGTTACGCGGCTTTGATGCTTTTCAGAAGCACATAGATAGTAATTTACAAGCGAAATATGATTCTTGCCCGTGTTTTTTGATAGGAATCTTGTGGATTGGCTTTACAAATTACAGATATATTTTTCGAATAACAAGATTTGTCCGGCAAATTTCATGATCTACGCATCTGTACACTTAGATAGAGCAGCGTCTAGCTGGTATCGAGATTTGCTGCGCACTCAACCATCTTTAACTTTTCCACTTTTTGTCGATTCCATAATTAAACAATAAGGTTCTACTCTTGAAGATCCAGCTGCAGTAATCAAACAATTTCAACAAACATCAACGGATAAAGCTTCTCAAACATTATTTGAAGAATTATCCATCGATGTATCTGTCATTCTTTCCATTGAAGGGGTTACCTCTTCTCCGGCATTTGATCCACCAACGAACATTGCTTTGGATGCATTTGAAATTATAGAAATCGACCGGACAGATAATCAGCTCAATACAAAAAGACGTCAACTACAAATCAAACCTACAGATATAGTAGTTCTCAGAGGGCAACAGAAGCCCTTACCTTACAAATCCATTACAAGAGGAACAACAATAAGAAGATCCAATACAAGGGTTTTTCATTGCGTTCGTCAACGGCAGAAGTTGCAACATCATCAACGACAGTTTAGTCGCCGACATAAATTTCGGCTGAAAACCCGAACCAACACTATAAATGTGTTGATGCGAAACTATCATGAATTTTTTTTCTCAAAATTTGTGTTCGACCTCGGAGGAATTAAGCGAAACGACTCAAATTGAGGGCAATGAGACAAGAAAGATTGAAATAATGAACTGATGAACTTGCTGCAATACATGGAGCAGATGCATATTGAATGTCTGTGGCCTTATCTCCAAAGCAGTCGCCTCTTCAATTCTCCTAATGGGTTGAGGATCCTGTTGTTTCCATGGACTGCGCCAATACCATAAATCTTCGGAAATTTTAGATGCGCGGAGAGGCTTACTTTCTGGAAATAGTTGTCTTGTTCAGCACAATGAAATTTTTTTGGGGGGGACGAACAAACGACGAGGATGTCGTTTTAAAAGGGGTCGGCAATGTAACGACATTATACATCCACGTGTCATTAAACACGTGTATAGTTTAGATTGCAGGTTATTTAGTTGAAAGGATACTTTGTGGCTATAAATAAGAAGGCTCTAATAGTTTGAAGATAAGGAAAAGTTAATAAAGTTTAGTTCTTCTGCTCTGTTTCTTCCCACCGATCGTCTCTGATACGACCCAACTGGGCACTGGGCTGCTCGCATGGCTATCTCACCCAGGATCCATAGCCATCCCCAGCCGGCCGTATCAGATCCGCGGACCATACACCCCAACCCTTATCCCAAGTGGCCACAGGCTGCTCAACACGTGATCCATAGTTGGGCGCACCCAGGCTGCCCACCATGTGATCCATAGCTGCGCCCGTAAGACGGGTTGTTAAGGCGAGGGCTCGATCCCTCCGCCTCCTAGATAAGATACGCTTCCGCGGAACACTCATCACCAACTGATCCATAGCCGCGGCTCAGGTGGTGATGAGAGTTCCGCGGAAGCGTATTTTATCTAGGAGGTGGAGGGATCGAGCCCTCGCCTCAACAACCCGCCTTACGCGCGCAGCTATGGATCACATGGTGGGCAGCCTGGGTGCGCCCAGCCATGGATCACATGTTGAGCAGCATGTGGCCCCTTGGAAGAAGGGTTGGGGTGTATGGTCCGCGGACCTGATACGACCGGCGGGGGCGGCTATGGATCCTGGGTGACATAGCACTGCGAGCAGCCCAGTGCCCAGTTGGGTCGTATCAGTCTGTCTCTCCTTCCTCCGGCCAACTTCCGGCCATTCGTCCTTTCTCCCATCTCCGACCACCTCCCTTCGGTCATCCCCGTGTATCTCTGCTATTATAGATTTTGTATTTTGGTATCTTTGTATCTCAGATTTCGTGTTTCTATGTTTCTTAGATTAAAACCATCACCAGCTTAATAGTAACAATGGGAGGATCGCTACAGAGGCGGCGCAAGGGGGAAGAAGGTCGCCGGAAAACTCATCTGAGGAGGTAAGAATTGGCGCTAGGTATAAATGAGAACCCTCAGTTTTAGCCATTTCCATGGCAGATTCTGTCCAAGCGCAAATGAATTAATGCCAAAACCAAAACCACGGGCTCAAACCGAACGGACAATAAATGCATCTATTTAAGTGTGATAAAAAGAAATTTTGCAGCTAATTAACAACGCAGACGGGGACTGCCCTAATCATTTGACGAAGTGGGGGGAATCCGCCCTAATCTTCGGCGCGGGTACTGATGAGAAAACTGGATGAAGGAGGAAGTGAATTCTTGGGCGTAGAGAGGAGGAGGAGCTTACCTGGACGATGCCCTAGCTCTTGGATTCGACGGAGAGGAGAGGCGTCGAGTACGCGGACGGGTAGAAGAGGCGGCGAATAGAGGATGCAGAGAAGAAGAAGCGACTGTGGATTGCTTCGACGACGACAGTCGGGTTGAAGCGCCGGCGAGGATGGGTCTGGCGAGGAGCGGAGGTTGTAGTCGGCCCAGACGAAGAGGTTTCGATGGAAGAGCACTCTGGCGGTATAAATGATCGACGGGGGCAAAAATGTAAAACAAAACCTACGCGGTGGGTAGTCGACACGGTCACTGTTCATAGCTTAAACCCTAGATATTTAGGTCGGTTTCGTGCTATTTTCGCTCCGCTATTAGGGCGGCCTGACCGCACCAGGCTCTGTTTGGCGCAGCGTTTTTGGAGTGGGCTGCCGTGGTTTTTGAAAATGTCGCGCCAAACTATTTTTTGGGGATAACAACTGGAGTCGCTGCCGCTGCGAAATCGTTCTTTTTGGCGATTCCGGAGACGCGAAAAATTTTCGCGACTTCGGAAATCGCGCTTCCGGAGTCGCGAAAAAAATAATCTGCGTTTTTTCTCTCTGCTGCTCTTTCGTCGCTCGAAAGGAGCTCTTCCCGATCGCCAGCTCCGGTGCTCTGGCCTACCTCGACGACGGAAGAAGGGTTTCCGGCTCCGATCGGCCTCCTCTTTCACTTGCACGTCGGTGTACGGCTCCAGATCGGTCTCCATTATCCTATTTCCCAAGGTGTGTTCTTCCTCTCAACTCGTGCGGCTTCTTCATCCTGTTTTCCTTCCACTCGCCGTAGGCCTTTGTTTTGTGACATGTTTTTTTTTTTTGCTTTTTCCCCTCCAGATTCGTATATATTTAGGTTATAATTTATGCCAGATCTGCTTCTTTCCCTCTCAACATGTTCGCCTGTCACTCGCCGCCGGCCTTCGTTTTTGACAGTTTTTTTTTGGCTTTTTTCCTCCAGTTTTGTTCATGTATTCAGATTAGTGTTTTGATGTGAAGTAGGTCGATAGTATGACAATGAGCATGAAATATCTTTTATATATCAATCAATTAGATCTCTGATTTTGATAAACATTCTCAGATCTACAATTTGTTGTTGGTTTTATTATGAACATTCAGATCTGCACCATATTTCAGTACAGTCATATCGGCATCATATTTCAGTGGGATTTTGGCACTTAACACCCTTCAATTGAGCATGTTTGGCACATTGCACCCCAGGTGAAAGACATATGTTTCAAGTGAAAGACGGATCACGATTATGCTTTTCTTTTGGATAGTCTGTTATTCTGTAATTTTTCAAAAAAAAAACTATTTTATGATATTGTTGTTATTGTGTTTGCTTTCAAGAAAATGAACCGTCCACCGCACAGCTGTTTTGCCAAACAGATTAAACAGCTTCTCTGTTTGAAACAGCTCTGCAAAAGCTGTTCATACAAACAGTTTCACAGATTCTGGCACCACTCTGTAAAACAGCTGATTATTCCACCACTGCTTCTCACCACTGCTTATGCAGTCGCTGCAGCTGAGCCAAACAGAGTCTTAGGCTTCATTTGTTTTAGCGGTGGCGGATCGATCCGGCGGGTGGAAACGGAGAGTTCGAACCGGAGGGGGGAGGTGGCTGCTCCAAACGGAGCTTTTTGTGACGTTTCTCAAGGCGGGCGGGTGGAAACGGAGCAAACGCCGCCGGAGGTTCATTTATTTACCCTCCTTCCGGCGACGTTTGCTCAAAACGGAGTTGTGAAACGCTCAAACAAATAGAGCCTTAAGCCCGTCTACGAAAATATAAAAGCAGCTCAGCCCATTTTTAACAAATATAAAATAAAGTCCATTCTTTTTTACAAATACAAAATAGTATAAATTCATGTTATTTCAGTAATCATATTGGCACATCATAAAATAATGAGTGGTGTTATAGGCACATCAATTTTGGGTATATACAATCAAAATATAAATGCAACCCAATTTAGATAATTGCACAACAAAAACAGATTTTTAAAATTCGCAAATCAACTTACAATACCACTTAGTGGGCACTCACCATATTTTTGAGCTTTTTAATATGATCATTTCATCATCTAGTAATATTAAAAATTTCAAGACAAACAAAACACAAGAAATTTGTAACAGTTATTTCGACAAAAAATAAGTTAACAATATAAGATTCTTAACAGTCCCCTATACAAAATGGGTTAGTCAACTTAAACAATCATTATGATAGTAGATCACATCAATAATTCAAAAACTTAAGCTCAAATTATTTTCAATCGTCTCGACCTTCATATGTTAAATTTACATAAGAAATTTACTATGCATCACGTGATACAAAAAATTTAAAATGCAATGTTATATCTCTATCTTTTGTATTACTTCTTTGCAATGAATATACAAATGTAAATGTGATACTTCAAATATCTGCACAAAAAACTTTTATATTAATATTATAATAAATATTAGTTGTTATTATGAATGATTGATAATAAGAAGTTTGCCTCCTATCAGGGATCTGCCAAATTAATAACTTCATCTTGTTTGTTGCCATGGAGAGCTCTATCGCTTGAGATGTAATTGAAGTCTCACTCATCAGCTACTAGATCATGATATCTCGTCCACATAGAGATCACAGGCGGTAGCGGAAAACCATTGTGCATCAACAAGTGAATGCAGTGGTTATTATTGACAAATCCAATAAATATAGTCTATCGGCTTGTTGGAGGGGCAGTGTGCAAAGGTAAAGAATATGAAAGACTGAAATTTTGAGTAATGAACTACCGCCACATTATAACATGAAGTGATCATCAATCATATGTCTGCCATTGTCATCCATTTGTCCAATGGAGCTGGCACTAAAGTACAATCCAAAGATAGCAATAGCTTTGCACGTCTCACATTTCCAAAAAGATTGTTGTATTGATTTTCATGACTTTCCATCTCTTCTGCTAAGTCCTTTCACACTTGAAACCAATTATCACTCATATCTAGTGCATTGTTAACCACTCGGTAGCCATAATATCCATCATCAATTATATTTACTACATCTGTTATATGAGTAGATATATATATGAAGTCATCTCCTTACGGATCCATTCAAGAAATCTACTTGTATTCACACATCTTCTTGGAATCAACTTCTTTGCTTTTGGGGGAGGGTTTGTTCCTTTTTCAATACATGTTCAAACAAAGAAAGCTTTTTTTTGTAGATTTATATTCCTCCATATTTTTTGTAGCTTCCACATGGCCCTCCTTTCAATCTTAAGGGTATCAATGATTCTTTTGTTTGAGTTGTGGTGGGTTCCATTATCTCATGCAACTTACGCTTCATCTCATTTATTTGAGCATCAGGCATACTATTGTATTGCTTTAGTAAACCGTCCAACACAACTTCTATAGCATTCAATGAGTCATTCTTCTCTTTTACTTGAGTTGCAGCAAATATTGTAGATTTCAAGGTTAATTGTCTCCATGTTTATGCACCATCCAAAATGAAAATGCAGCAGATTGATTCATATGAATCACTAATTTACGAGAACAAGGCAAGCTACTTGTATACCCTACTTTAAGTAAACATTATGTAGGTGTCGGATAACCACTCTTTAAAATTTCTTATTTTTTCTTTATTATATCCAATGTCGTAATCGAAACAAAACCAAGTAAATCTGTATATAGTGGTCCTCTTAAACCGGTGTTTACTTTTATCGAACTTTGCCCAAAAGAACGCTTAATTTTAGTATGTTGTGGATTAAGCAGTTGATCAAATGTTTTCCATATAAAGGTTAAATTACAAACAGATACTTCTAAAAATCTCTTAAGGTGGCTATGTCCGCTCTCCACCCAGTTTGTGGTGGAGTTTCCAAAATGCAACAACTTATCAATCAAAACTGAGACAAAATATTCTTTGTATGGTTTTTTCCAAGTTGTCATCACATAATTCAAAATATTATGATATTTTTTGAAGTACTTGGCTAACATAACATTAAAATACATGTTGTAATCACTAATTGTTGGTGAGTTCATTAACATTTGTCATTCTTGAAAAAAACTTCACATTTCTTACCATGCTTGAAAAACTTCTTGCAATGTGTTAATATATTACGCTTAATGTGCACCTGACACAATATAATTTTTGTTTAAGAGAAAGTCACTTTTATGGTATTCATTAAACTGACTTCTCTGTCAACTACAATTACATTTGGCAAAGAAGTTGCATCCAATGTACTCTTAAAACAATTCAAAGCTTATTTATAGTTTCAATTTTATTTGATAGAAAAGCAAATGATGAGAAAAATGTCATATTGGTAGATGTCAACCCGTCAATGAAAAGTAAAAGTAATGTATAACGATTCGTCTTATAAGTGCATTTCATGATAAAAACATCCGGAAACATATTGTTGAGCTGAACAGAAGTGAATGTGCAAAAAATAAGTTCTCCAAATTATTAGTGACTTGGTTGATATGATTATAACTAATATACTTTGTATTCACCTTGCAACTCTTTCTTGTACAGCTTATTCTTCTCTTTATAAATAGTTCTCATTACAGAAGAATTTTTTGGATTTCTCTTCTTTAAGGTGGACAGAATTTTTTGAGGCTTTATGCCAGATGCATGTTACTTAACAATCTTTTGCTCATTTTCATTTAGCCTTGCAACATAGTTGTGAAACTCAAGATGTACAAATTCATGATTATGCAAATCACATTTGACTTCAACTTTCCACTCATCTGCACGTGAATTTTTTTTGCCAAGTAAGGAAAAGGGACATCTGCACCTTTTAGAGCTTGTTTTTCTTATATTTTTCTTCACACAATCCTTTGAATGTTGATTATCACGATGAGAACCACCTCCATCACAATCTAGAAAAACCCTTGTTTAGGTCTTCCATCAAGCTTATCTGTTATATGTATAACAACAACAAACTCGACTCCTTTAGCGACATTCGAGCTCACTTAACTAGGTCATCTTTGCTAAAAAAATTGTATCTGACACAAAGTGAACTTCGACATCAACTGAACTCATTCTACATTTGTGCTCAACTACCGACAATGCATGGTCCACATTCATTTCAATCTAAAAATACAAAAAAAACTGATAAACATCATAATAGAATCACAGTCATCACAAAACTACAACCATAAAATCAAAATAATATTTTTCAGTCCAAATAATGGAGGTAAAAAAAGAAAACAAAGATGTTATACTTTGATAAAGGCCGGCTAAATGAAATAGAAGAGAAACACCTTCAGTTTGGAGAAAAACACTGAAATTTGGAGTACAAATGCGCTCAAAGTTAGAAACTCTAACCATATGGAGAGCTTTGAATTCTAAAAAGGGATACATGGAAGAGAAGAGGGACTCTTATCGGTCAAATGACTAATTTTTCTGGCGAAATAGGTTGTCGGCGGTGGGGATTAGGGCGTCAGCGAGAGAGGGAGGCGGAGACCTGTGAGCAGCTGTAGTTCATGAAACATACGAAAGAGTGCAGTGTGCGAGTATACGTGTATAGCTGGAGTCGATTAGGTTTTAAGTTTTTAAGACCAGTTTTTTGGGTGTGCCTATTACCAATATAAGTGTGCGTATAACATCGCTCAAAATAAATTACTACGACTTAATCAAGTTAAAAAAACTAATGAAAATAACATTCTATTAAAAGTGAGGTTGCAAATTCATAAAATGTTACAAACTTATTAAGTTTCGTCGATTTTCAATTTTTTTCTGTGACTTGATAGGTCTCAAAATGTCTTATCATGTGTGCATGATGTATAATTATTTTTTTGTTACAACAAAATTAGTAGTAATCAAATATTAAGAAAAAAGAAAAATATACATACCATTTTAATCTTGTAGACGGGTTATGAGCGGTTTGTATTATTGTTTCACAACCTTTGTATGATATCTTGTCCAAATAGGGAATACTGATGATAGTGGACATTCTTCACTTAATTGTAATTGCATGTAATGATTTTTATTTATAAAATGAATACAAATAAGTTTTCGAGCCTCATTAGATGCTGAATTTAGTTTTAACAAAGTAAACGATTGCTTGAATGACATATACACAAGTTAGACATTGTAGCAAGATGTAATTATCATAGTCATGTCCAGCATAGACTCCCACTTCTCCATTGGCGCTGAAATCATTTGACAATCTAGTGAGCTTAATAATTCAACTTTTTTGATAATTCTAAAGATGTCATTATACAACACCATATGTTGTTCCATCTCTTGGTAAAGATCATGTCGGACTTGATTCCAATTATCATCCATATAAACTATAATGTTAATGATCATATATCCATAGTGATCATCACCCATTAAATTTACGATGTGCGGAGAGATATGAGAGGACATTTATTATTTAACCACTTTCACAAAATTTCCACCTATAGTTCTCTGTATTTTTATTGTCCTTTTTATATTGAGAATTTTATTTTATCTTCAAGCATCAATACATACTAGCACACGTCGCGTGTGCCGGCAGCCATCTCTGTCATCTCTGTCGGCCTTCGTCATCCTCTATCGCCTTCGGGCAACCTAATCGAGCCGCCCGAGGGGCACTCCCTTCATTTCCTGAAATTTGGTTATTCATGTGACCGTAATGGGGCACGTCATTCGTCAACACAAAATTTGCTCTGACGCAATTACCAGCATGTCTCTTCAGAAAATTATAAATAGGCTCTCGGCCCTCATTTGAAGACAAACAACTATAGGAGCTAGAGTGAGCTCTGAGATTTTTCGACGAGGATGTTTGACTTAGATCATTCATTTGCTTGGAATTCACCATGTTCCCTCTCCAGGCAGTCAAGTGTGCAACACTGCAATGACTTAGCCATTTTTTTGGAAGAAAGCTCTCATCCAAGCCTCAAGGACTTAATCAATACTCAACTTCATTGCACGCTTTTGCCCGAGCATCGTGGACTTTATTTATTTTATATAATCACATTTCCAAAAAAATTTGTTGTATTGATTTTCATGACTTTCCAGCTCTTCTGCTAAGTCCTTTCGCACTTGAAATCAATTATCACTCATATCTAGTGCATTGCTAACCACTTGGTAGTCACAATGTCCATCACCAATTACATTTACTTCATCTGTTATATGAGTAGATATATATATATGAAGGCATCTTCTTACGGATGCATTCAAGAAACTTACTTGTATTCACACTTCTCCTTGGAATTAACTTATTTGCTTTTGGGGGACGTTCTGTTCCTTTTTCAAGACACGTTCAAACAAAGAAAACTCTCTTTTTGTAGATTTATATTCCGCCATAATTTTTTGTAGCTTCTACGTGGCCTTCCTTTCAATTTTAAGGGTACCAATGGTTCTTTTGTTTGAGTTGTAGCGGGTTCCATTATCTTATGCAACTTACACTTCATCTCATTTCTTTGAGCATCAGATATACTATTGTATTGCTTTAGTAAACCATCCAACACAACTTTTACAACATTCAATGAGTCATTTTTCTCTTTTACTTGAGTTGCAGCAAATGTTGTAGATTTTAAGGTTAGTTGTCTCCAATATTTATGCACCATTCATAATGAAAATGCAACACATTGATTCATATAAATAACTAATTCACGAGAATAAGACAAGCTCATTGTATAACTTACTTTGTATAAACATTATGTAGAAGTCGGATAACCACTCTTTATAATTTCTTATTCTTTCTTTATTATATCAAATGTTGTAATCAAAACAAAACCAAGCAAATCTGTATATAGTGGTCCTTTAAAACCGGTGTTTACTTTTATCAAACTTTGCCCAAAAGAACGTTTAATCTCAGTGTGCTATAGATTAAGCAGTTGATTAAATGTTTTTCATATAAAAGTTAAATTACAAACATATACTTCTAAAAACCTCTTAAGGTGGCTACGTCTACTCTCCACACGATTTGTGGTGAAGTTTCCAAAATGCAACAACTTATCAATCCAAGCTGAGACAAAATATTCTTTGTGTGATTTTTTCCAAGTTATCATCACATAATTCAAAACTTTGGGATCTTTTTCGGATTACTTTACTAACATAACATTCAAATGCATGTTGTGATGACTAATTGTTAGTGAGTTCATCAACGTTTGTCATTCTTAAAAAAAAACTTTACATTTCTTACCATGCTTGAAAAACTTCTTGCAATGTATTAATATATTACGGTTAATGTGCACCTAACACAATATAATTTTTGTTTGAGAGAAAGTCAATTTATGGTATTCATTAAACCAACTTCCATGTCAGCTACCATTATATTTGGCAAAAAAGTTGCATCCAATGTACTTTTAAAACAATTCAAAACTCATTTATAACTACCTTCAATTTTATTTGATATAAAAGCAAATGATGAGAAAAATATCATATTGGTAGATGTCAACCCAACAATGGAAAGTAAATGTACTCTATAACTATTCGTCTTATAAGTGCAATCTAAGATAAAAACATCCGGAAACATATTGCTGAGCTGAATAGATGTAGGATGTGCAAAAAATATGCTCTCCAAATTTTTAGTGACTTGGTTGACATGATTATGACTAATGTACTTTGCATTCACCTTACAACTTTTTCTTGTACAATCTATTATTTTGATTATAAATAGTTTTCATTACGGAAGAATTTGTTGGATTTCTCTTTTTTAAGGTGGACATAATTTTTTGAGGCTTTACACCGGATACAACATAGTTCTGAGCCTCAAGATTTACAAATTCATGATTATGCAAACCACATTTGACTTCAACTTTCTATTCATCCGCACATGAATTTTTTTGGCCAAGTAAGGAAAATGGGCATCTACACCTTTTGGAGCTTGTTTTTCTTATATTGTTTTTTCACACAATCCTTTGAATGTTGATTATCATGATGAGAACCACCCCTATTACAACCTAGAAAAACCCTTGTTTTAGGTATTTCATCAAGATTATATGCTATATGTATAACAACAACAAACTCGACTCCTTTAGCGACATTACGAGCCACTTAACTAGGTCATCTTTGCTAGAAAAAATTGTATCTGACACAAAGTAAACCCCGACATCTACTGAACTCGTTCTACATTTGTGCTCAACTACTGACAATGCACGGTCCACATTCACTTTAATCTAAAAATACAAAAACTGATAAACATCATAATAAAACCATAGTCATCACAAAACTATAACCATAAAATCAAAATATTATTTTTCAGTCCAAATAATGGAGGTAAAAAAAGAAAACAGAGATGTTATACCATGATAAAGGCCGGCTAAGTGAAATAAAAGAGAAACACCTTCGGTTTGGAGAAGAACACATAAATTTGGAGTAAAAATGCGCCCAAAGTTAGAAACTCTAACCACATGGAGAGCTTTGAATTCTAAAAGGGGATACATGGGAGAGAAGAGGGACTCTTACCGATCAAATGACTAATTTTTCTGGTGAAATGGGTGGCCGATGGTGGGGATTAGGGTGTCGGCGAGAGAGGGAGGTGGAGACCTGCGAGCGGCTGCAATTCCCAAAACATACGAAAGAGGGCAGTGTGCTGGTGTGCGTGTATAGCTGGAGTCGATTGGGTTTTAAGTTTTTAAGACCGATTTTTTGGGTGTGACTATAACCAATATAGGTGCACGTATAACACCACTCAAAATAAATTACTCCGGCTTAATCAGGTTAAAAAAACTAATGTAATTAACATTCTATTAAAAGTGAGATTGCAAATTCATAAAATGTTAAAAAACTTATCATGTTTCACCGATTTTCAATCTTTTTGTGTGACTTGATAGATCTCAAAATGTCTTATATTGTGTGCATGGTGTATAATTATTTTTTTGTTACAACAATATTAGTAGTAATCAAATATTAAGAAAAAAATGCATATCATTTTAATCTTGTAGATGCGTTATGAACGGTATGTATTATTGTTTCACAACCTCTGCATGATATCTTGTTCAAATGGGAAATACTGACGGTAGTGGACATTTTTCACTTAATTATAATTGTATGTAATGATTTTCATTTATAAAATAAATGCAAATAAGTTTTTGAGCCTCATTAGGAGCTGAATGTAGTTTTAGCAAAGTAAACGATTGCTCGAATGACATATACACAAGTTGAACGTTGTTGCAAGATGTAATTACTATAGTCATGTCCAGCATAGACTTCCACTTTTCCATTGGAGCTGAAATCATTTGACAATCCAGTGAGCTCAATAATTCAACATTTTTGGTAATTCCAAAGTTGTCATTATACAACACCTTATGTTGTTCTATCTTTTGGTAAAGATCATGTCGGACTTGATTCCAATTATCATCCATATAAATTGTAATGTTAATGATCATATATCCACAGTGGTCATCACCTTATGTTGTTCAAGCATCAATACATACTAGCACACGTCGCGTGCGCCGGCGGCCGTCTCTATCGACCTTTGTCAGCCTCCATTGCCTTCGGGCAACCTGATCGAGCCGCCCGAGGGGCACACCCTTCATTTCCTGAAATTTGGTGATTCAGGTGACCGTAACGGAGCATGTCATTCGTCAGCACAAAATCCGCTCGGATGCAATTACATGCATGTGTCTCCAGAAAATTATAAATAGGCTCTAGACCCTCATTTGAAGACAAACAACTCTAGGGACTAGAGTGAGCTCTGAGGTTTTCCGACGAGGAAGTGAGACTTATATCATTCCTCCGCTTGGAATTCACTATGTTCCATCTTTAGGTCGTCAAGTGTGCAACACTGCAATGACTTAGTCATTTTTTTCGGAAGAAGGTTCTCATCCAAGCCTCGAAGACTTAATCAATCCTCAACTTCATTGCACGCTTTTGTCCGAGCATCATGGACTTCATTTATTTTACATCATTCTTATACTCAAAGCTTTGTAACGGAGAGGTGACTTGTCATCCTCCAAGAAAACTTCCAACTCGTGCAAACTTAACGAATATCGGATTTTTGCCCGACATAGATCCAACCACATGTTTTTTTTCACCGTTTATAGGTCTTCCACGTCAAAAAAAGTCATATGTTACATGCTGTTATTTTTTCATTGATTGTTTGCGCATCCGGTCCGACTCCGAGCTAAGGCGGTATGATTCTCCTGACCAGGGAAAAATCAGGTGACCCGCAACAGTTTGACGTCGTTTGTGAGGTGTTTCCAAACTCTGTAACCCCCTAGAAGCATCGCTTGCCTGACAAGCATATCCCAACTAGCAGTGATGATAAGGAGGAGCTAGTGCACGCACTGTTAATGACACATCCCCAGAAGAGGGCGCCGGATTGGCCCTGCCAACTCGCTTGCAAGCAACACCCCGCAACTGGAAGGGGCTACTACGACCTTGCCTGCGAGCTTGGTGGAGCAGTGTGTTCGACTGATGGAGGAACATCAAGTGAAAGTGCTCACTCTCCTGCGAGATTTGGGAGACTCCAATCATCCCAACCAAGAAAACGCACATAAGGCGTGACCAGTCATCATGCAGGAGGGCGTTCTGCCTCGAGACGCAGCTCTCCCTGAGGAGCCCCCCTCCCCCCCCCCCCCGATGAGCTTTCCGATAAAGCAAACTCCATTCACGTCGCATGGAGGCCAGAAAAGACAAAAAGAGTCCCACTCACCTGGAAATAGGGGATATAATCGAGGAGTACGCCTAGGAACAACGACATCCTTTGAACACTCGACGCCCATTACATCATGGGTCCCTACTCACTCCTCGGTTCTTGGCACACCCATACTGCACGAGTTCAAGCTGCCACACTTCGAAGCCTTCAATGGGATATTGAGGATCTCATGGAGCATGTAAAATCACTTTGAGACAATCATGTGTCTCTTCAACATGCCTGATCAGTTGTTGTGCCAAGTTTTCCCCCACAACTCTCAAGGGGCAAGCACGTGCATGGTTCCACTCCCTGCGGGAGGGGGAGATCAAAAACTTTGTGGAGCTCGCATGCCTCTTTATCGACCAATTCATAGCCAACTGATGGATCGTTAGAGATACCTCTCACCTCTCCGGCATCCGCCAGAGCGATGGAGAATCACTCAAGGTGTTCTTTCATTGTTTCACCTCCAAGGCATGACAAATCCCGGGAGTCGACCCCGAGCTCCTTCGCGGCGTCTTGCTCGGGGGAGGGGGGCTCCGCCCAAGTGGATTCTACTCCGCACTAATGCGGGAAACAATGCCGAGCTATGCAGACCTCATTTCGGGAGGAAGCATAAATTGCGGCAGACAAAGATATTGCGGTCCACCGCCAACAATTCGAAGGAACCTCTAAATGAAAAAGGGAACGAGTGCATGCACCCTCGGTACACCGCAGAAGCGACAATCACGACAAACAATCCTCTCAAGGATCAAGGCTCTCGAAGGCACAAAGATTTCACCTCACTAAAATACCGCCCGAACATAAGTGCTCATGGCCATCCAGAACTCCGGTATGCTTTGCCGACCAAAGCTGATGTATTACCCCAAAAATGTTTACACTATTTTAGAATGTTGGGAGTGTTAGGATAAACGTTATTTCTCACAGAGCTGAGTTAACCAGTTTAGAGTTGAGTTAACCAGTTTGGAGTCGAGTCAGCCTATGTGGCATTGATTCAGCCTGTGTGGCGTCGAGTTAGCCTATGTGGCGTCGAGTCAGATTGTGTGGCGTCGAGTCATCCAGTGTGGCGTCGAGTCAGCCAGTGTGGCGTCGAGTCAGCCTATATGGCGTTAAGTCAGCATGTGTGGTGTCGAGTCATTCAGTGTGGCGTCGAGTCATCCAGTGTGGCGTCGAGTCAACCTGTATGGCGTTGAGTCAACTAGTTTGGCGTCATATTCACTTGACGTCACGGGTCAGAGAGCTGTTTTAAAGGTACCCGTGAACCTATTTTGTAAATAGACTTTTTTGGGGCATCTGATATTCTTGGAACTTGATCCAATGGCCCAGATCTTTCTCCCTTGAACCCTAAATTTGGCAGAGGATATTTCTCCCCTCACGTTTCTCAAGTCCTTGGCACTTGATGGCTTTGGTGAGCAGAAGGTAGCGGAGGAGGAAGAAGATCAGATTTCGCCATTGTTAGAGCGTCATAGCTCCCTCCGGGCATAAAGGCGAACACTTTCATTCGTGTTTCTTTAAGGTCTCCATGGCTAGGAAGAGGAATCGAATGACAACGACATCTCTCCTCTCGATCTTAGGATGCGTGCATGACATCTTTTCTTCATGCATTTATTTTTAAGCAATTTTTCGGCACCAGATCTCAAATGCGAGGGGTTTGAGTTGCCTTGGTTCAAGAAGAACCACCTGGACGATTGTGTCCGTCCCCGACATATTTTTCATTAGAGATCCACTCCTTTAGTGGATTAGGCATGGTGGGTGAAGCCTAAATCGCGACTAGTGGTCTGATTCAGTGACGTTTGATGTGCATTTTAGGGATCTTGCTAGAGATCCTTTTGCAGCAAAGATGTTGTCATGCCCTTAATTTCGTGTGAGGCGAATAATTTAGGGTCGGGGAGATATTCTTGTTGAATGCATTTTAAGGTGTGACTTTGTCTTTGTGGTCGGCTAGCTCACCCCGTGATGTTGTGATTCATGTGTGGAGGGTGTCCCGGTCAGACAAGTCTTGTTAGTAAAAACAGACGAGGATGCCAGACTTTTGGACAAGTCCGAGCGATGAAGCTCACAAGTGGGCAAGGTCAAGCAAGGGTTCTTAACATCGATTGTGCTTAAAATTGGTGAAATTGGCAAGAATGGTGGAGTTGATGGACAAGCCCAATGGTATTGTGATCCATGTGCGGGTGGGGTCTCGACAAGAGTTCTTGGCCTTGGGCTTGTATGCCTTTGGGGAAATAAGAGTACCCATGTGATTGATGTGAAGTGATGATGTGTGATGCTATGTTAGAATCATACACGCTATAGGGTGTCTTGGGTGAAACCAAGGTTTGCATGCATGTTGCATTGGTAGGCCCTCCTTTTATTCCTCAACATAGAAACGTGTTTGATATTTGTGACACATATTACTGATGTTTCTATGCTACCTTCGTGTTTTATTGCATCTGCATACGAAGTGTTGACTTGCATGGTGATGGAGTGCCCTAGGATCCGCCGAGGATGGCTGAGAAGAGGGGTGTTGGTTACACAGTTGAGGTCAGCTTTTGCTGACCCACGTCATAACAAATTTTTACAGCACAAGGATCGCAAGCTGAAGCCAACTCACTTGTCAAAAAGGCCTAAGCCTCGTGAAGTATACCCCTTCTGATATTTCTCGTGTGTTTGATATTATATTTCATTCACCGTAATCCAACTTGCACGTCGAGGTAATCTAAGAGTGATATGACACATTGATATGATTATTGCTGATGATTTGGACATCTGATTATTGTAAGGCCCTAAGGCCATTTTGGACTCATGTATAGATAACTTCTAGTCTCTGGTGAATTGTTTCCGCTATTTTATATTCTGAGTTTTGAGATGGGTAATACTTTTATATTACTTTATAATACTAAAGTTGTGGTGTCTATATGTTGTGGGACCCCGACCGGACCTATATTATATAGTCATTGTAGGGGAGGTGTTACAATTTGGTATCAAAGGGAGGTAAGTATCCAAGATGAGGTTTAGTGGTCAATTTATTGTAATCAGATCGTGTATAGAACTTGTCCACATATGAGTATATTACGGGACCATGAGTGTCCGTGTGCTCTAGTTTCATGAATAGAACATGATTCGTTTGTTATCATGCTTGTGCTAGGGTGGAAGCGAAAATGCGGGGACATTAAGGTCGCGAGAGGGGCCTTTGACGAGCAGTGCTATTACTTCGGGTCCCACGGGCATGGGTTTATCCCCGACCGATTTTTGTCGCATGCTAGCAGAGGCAATAATAGCGACCCAAGCAGCGGCGGCACCATAGGTTGTGACTCCTGATGCTCAGGTAACGACTCTCGTTACTGTGGATATGACACTGATCATATCGGGTGGAGGGGCCAGACAGGCGGAGTCATTGGCTAAGAGAACTATCATTGGGCAAGGAGACCGGCAGATGAAGTATTTTATGAGTTTTTATCCTCCAACATTCAAGGGAGTCGGCACACCGACTGATGTCGAGGACTGGTTTGTAAGGATTCAGGAACTATTGAGAGCAGCGGAGACACTAGAGGATAAGCTATCCCAATTTGCAGCTTTCATGTCAGAAGGTGATGCAAAGTTGTGGTGTGTGAGCCATATTGGCCACTAGTTTCCTAGACACACGCTGACCATGGATGAGCTTGCAGGTGCCTTTTTAAGGAAGTATATTCAATCGTCAATAAGGCTAGCTCTTTAAAGATAGTTTCTGAATTTGGTTCAGCGAGACGGGGTCGTGGATGAGTATGTGCAGGAGTTTACTTGTCTGGGTCGTTATGCAGGAATGACCATGGCTGATGATGAGTAGAGGTACAACCTCTTATATCATGGGTTGAGATAGAACCTGAGGCAACCACTCATAACTCTAAAGACTGTGGGTTTTAATGAGTAGGTTGAAGCCGCTGGGATGTTAGAAAGTGACATGGAGTGAACCCAACACTGTAAGGGTCATGCAATGAAGCAGGGAGAAGGAAACCTTCTCAATCATAGTGGAAGTCGGAAGTGAGTAAGTGGAGGAGAAATCGCCATCCTTTCAAGTCAGGAGAGAAAAGCGTTGCTACATTGGGAGAGTCCCGTTTCAGGGAACCACCGATGTTCTTAGAGTGTGGTAATCAGCGCGTTTCATTCCTAGTTTATGCAGACAAAGGGAAGGCGGCAAGAGTCTAGTGCTTCATGTTTCCCTTTAGTGCAGCCCAGAGCTTACATGGGCAGCAAGAAGCAATTCGTCAGCCTGATGTGGTGACATGTACGAATGGTCTGAGTTCATTTACTAGCATAAAACCGTTTGAGACCTTTTGTGATTGTTGCATGTATGTTAGGCTTCGTGCTCGTTTCCACTTACCCCGCTAGAGTGATGTTCGATACAGGAGCATTACACTCCTTTATAATCGAAAGTTTTATCTAGAGAATTGGTTTCAATCCCTTTAAGGCAGATGTGGAGCTTGGTGTGCAAGCTTAATGAGTCTTTCATGACTACCTGGAAGAAAGGGCGCATTGGTTGGAGTATAGGCGAAGCTGACTTTGTGTTGATGACGACAATCCTACCGTTAGTCGAGTTTGACATAATATTGGGGATGAACTGGATTGCAGAGTAGCGTGTCGGTATTGTCACAACCCGCATTTTCTCCGCATTTAATAATATATCAGAGTAAGGGAAAATGTGTGTCATGATGCTACATCAGCAGAGGATAACTGCGGACGTTCAGGCAAAACTCCAACTAAACACCTTTATGAAGGATTTGTGAGTTATTTAGAGAAGATCCAGTTTAAGTTAAGCGCTTAGCCATATCCTTCGGCTCTGTAGATCAACTAGTCCACTAGAAAAATATAGTTATATGCTGCGAAAATACTTTGATTAGATTGATTTAACATCCTACATGAGTACAAACATCCACAAAAGACAACTCATGGTATACAAGACTCTAGGTTTAGTATAAGTATGAAAATAGTCATTGCGTTAGCTAGAAGATAGTGACTTTGGTTTTAGAAAGATGACATGTATGAAATACTATTAGTAATGTTTTTTATAAGTTAAAATATATAACATGCAACCTAACATAAAACATGTGACGACCCAGGCCCGGCTCCACTCGGGACCATGTCCACCGAGGGAGACCTAGCGGGACCCAGCTGGCATCGTCCGGGCTGCAACCCAAGCACCCCAACCCCTCTCCAGCCCTCAGGAGGGTTGTTGGTGGCCACAACCTCCCTTTGATGAGTGAAACTCTCTAGTTAAGTGCACATCACGGGGACTTCCCAGGAGGTCACTTATCCCGGTACTACTCCAGCCCAAGCACGCTTAACTATGGAGTTTGCAGCTCGGGCTGGAGTAGTACCGAGATGGGTGATCTCCTGGGAATTCCCTGTGATGTCCTGCTTAAGAAGAGAGTTTCGTTCATCAAAGGGAGTCTGTGGCCATCAACAACCCGCATGAGGGCTGGAGAGGGGTTGGGGTGCTTGGGCTGCAGCCCAGACGATGCCAGCTGGGTCCCGCTTGGTCTCCCTCTATGGACGTGGTCCCGAGTGGAGCCGGGCCTAGGTCGTCACCAAAAGTGCACTTTTTATTATAACTCCCCTAACCGATACAACGTGACAATGTCACGGCTCCGCTCTAGACGACGTTATCGGGTTGCACCCCAAGCACCCCGACCCATCTCCAGCCCACTGGTGGGTTGTTGGTGGCCACAACCTCCCTTTGATGAGCGAACTCAACACTATAGGGGAGGTTAGTGGGCTAGAGAGGGGTTAGGGTGCTTGGGCTGCAACCCGGTAACGTCTCCTAGAGCGGAGCCGTGATATTGCCATGTTTTATCGGCTAGGGGCATTATAATAAAAAGTGCACCTTTTTGTTACGACTCAGGCCCGACTCCACTCGGGACCACGTCCACCGAGGGAGACCCAGCGGGACCCGGCTGGCATCGTCCGGGCTGCATCCCAAGCACCCCAACCCCTCTCCAGCCCTCAGGCGGGTTGTTGGTGGCCACATCCTCCCTTTGATGAGCGAAACTCGATAGTTAAGCGCGCACCACGGGGACTTCCCAGGAGGTCACCCATCGCAGTATTACTCCAGCCCGAGCACGCTTAACTATGAAGTTCTTCCACTTCTCATCATCAATTGAGTTGCGATTGCAACACCCAAAAAAGGAGTTGGTGATAACAGGCTAACAGTCGACCTAAGCTTGACGAAAATCAGCCCAGTAGAGCTCGCCGAAAATCGTCGAGCGGAGCTCGACGAAAATGTCGAACGTCGAGCAGAGTTCGACGATTATGGTCTATTATGTGAAATCAATCCCGTTCGACGAACTCACTCCTGATCGACGAATTTCGTTCGACGAAATCAGTCCCGTTCGACGATTTGTCGAAATAAAATATGGCCGAGCGGTGACTCATGTCAGGTGGCTGGTGAGCGGCCAGTAAGCGGTGGGTGACTTTTCAGCTCAAACCCGAGCTGTTGCTGTGTTTTGATGATTTTATCGTGTGGCTAGGGTGAACCTGGAATCCACTTATGCATAGGGATTGGAATGAGGAAATCATTCTTTTCTTTTCTCTCTTCTTTGCATTCCAATTCTGGAGCAGAAAACTTACGGCTGGAGCTAGGGTTTGGGTGGACTGGAGTAGGTCTTATGATTGGAATCAAGATCTGAAGCTAGATTCACGGAGGGGAAAGTGAGGCGCTCATTTCCATCAGCGTAGAAAAGCTTTATCATTGCTCCGAAGAGAACTTCAAGGGTAACGAGTTTCTCTCGGATAAGTGAAGTCCTCAATATGCATATTTGCATGGATCCCCTCACCAAAAGGTGAAAAAGGATGGATTCCAATAGGTAGATCGGTTTGATCCAAATATATTCCTGCATATAGAGTACGAAATAGACATGCTATGAGAAGCCCATCTGAACAGGTTGGTCTGGATTGGTGATGTTTTTATCTTTGCGTGCTGGAGAAGACTTCGTGTATATGCGTGCGATGTACGTGTGAAATCCGGAGTCAAGGGGTGTGCAGGAGGCTGCATAAAAGTACTGGAAGCATTTCCAGGAAAATACCCAGGAAAGATCGTGGTTTTGTGAACTGTTGATGCCGTCTGGCGATAGTGAATGTCGTCAGGCGATAGTTCCTTGTAAGCTAAAGTGTTATGAGGCCTGTCTCTAAGAGACCTGGGGGCCATTGTATGGAAAGCTGTGTGCTTAAGTTGCCTGGCTTGTGGTGGGTGCCAGCCCGAAATGGACAAAGTCATGTGGCTTGTCATGCGTTAAGCCATGAAGGCCAACTACTATGCCATCAAGTTAAGTACCTCTGAACGACTGGGTCGTCAAGTTATATACCTCTGGATGGACAGTTGGTCGTCAAGTTAAGTACCTCTGAACGACATAGTCGTCAAGTTAAGTACATCTGAACGACAAAGTTACCGTTCAGTCATGGACCTCTGAATGGTGGTGTTACACGGGGGATTCCGGTACACCGAAAATGTGTCCTGAGTGCATGGAGCGTGTGGTCGTTGGGTCAATGTCTGTGGTGAATGGTGCTTAAATGCACTTTGTTGTTGCCACTATATATATATATATATATATATATATATATATATATATATATATATATATATATATATATATATATATATATTATACCTTGTTTGGGGGGATGGAGAAATGCCGCCCCGAGTAAGGGGTGAGATCGTTATAAACAGGTCAGCAAAATGCTGACCGTTGCTTTGTTTACCACATTTTGGTGGGCCCTTTTGTGCAGGTGCTGGAGAGCCAAGTGGAAAGTAGCGGGTTGAAGCCCATGTGCTGCAGTTGGCTAGCCCTCGAAGGCCGAAAAGCGAATATTTATTGTTTTCATGTGTGGCCGGCCTGCGTGCCGATGTATGAAACACTTGTTGTATATGAAACATTTGTAATAAGATTATGACCGAAACATGTGATGTAATATGTGTGTATATTATGTCATTCTTTTTGTGCAGTGGACATTCTCATTATGAGTGAGTTCTTAAATTAAAATGTTTCCGCTAGAATGCTCTATGGTAGGACGCGTTTCAACTTGAACTTGGGTTTGACAACAACTTGTAGTCTCCTTACCTGTCCGTGGTATATGGCGTCGGGCCCTGGCCGGACCTTCTGTCATATGCTATGTGACGGATGAGGGCGTTACAAAATTGGTATAAGATTGCGTTCACGGTCTTCCCTATTCGAATTCGTGGTCGAATTCTTTTTAAGGGGTGGTGAGCACGTGTCTGTACGCTACCGTTATAACAATAATGAACCCATTAATGTCCACTTAGGAATGAAAATTCACACTTTTGCAGAACTGGTATGCTCTTGTGATTGCTTTTGGAAATATTATGAGTTGCTTAAATGTGTGTTTCACGACTGTAGGCAACTAGAAGGGAGGTGGGGTAGCAGGAAACCCAGCACTAGGTGGAGTGTTATGCATCCACTGAGGTGCCAACACATCCTCCTTATGCAGTGATGGTTTAGAGGATAGTTGATGTGGTCTTCACAATGATCATGCCCAATCTGACAGGCATGTGCAACCCCCTGTTCCTATGGTGGCATCAATGCCGGTTGGTTTATTTGAACAGATTGTAAGGGAAAGAGCATCGGCTTGATGCAAGGAATGCAAACAGTTGAGGAGTACTTGCATGTATTTGTCGTGCTGAGACAACATGTAGAGTTTGTGTTTGAAACTGAGGCAACTAAGATAAACCGATTTTATGATGGTTTGTGCCCTGAACTGCATTTTTATTTAATGGGTCATAAGTTAATGGGATTCCAAACATTAGTGGAGTCATCTAAACTGTTGGAGATGGACTTGACAAAAGTCCACCAGATGCCTGAGATCAGGGAATCGAGTTCTACAAGGCCTGGAAAGTTTGCTCACCACAGGAGGTGGAAATGCGAGACTAGAGTATTGAAGAGTCAAGCTCCGCGTGCTTGTTATACTTGTGACAAGGTGGGTCATATGGCTCAAGACTGTCGTGGCGGGGCCCCGAAGGCAAAGAAGGCTCAGACTGGAGCAGCTACAGGGCGAACTCCATATACTTGTTACTCGTGTGGCAAAGAGGGACATATTGCCCGGGACTGCCGAAGTGGCCCTCAGTTGACAGCACACTAAAAGGGACGTACATAAATAACTGTAATTGTGCACCGTACATGTCCTCATAAGTAATAAGGTATATAATGCTGATTTTGCATATATATATATATAAACATGTTGGGATGAATAATCAAGAAGTCATTTAATTACGGCTTCGTGTATGCCTTGTGTACTTATCTTTGGATCACAGATAAGAGTGGAATGACATGATCGTAGTACTAAGAGTGAATATGGGTAGAAAGTGATATGTTAAGATGCAGTTATGACGTCATATCATGACGTGGAAGCATCTGTGCTGGCAATAGTTGTGTTTGATGTGATCATACGTATGGGCTGGCTCTCGGAGCAACGTGCCTATATAGATTGCAACTCTAAGGAAGTCACACTGGGGCAGAACACCGAACGAGAGACTAAATTCGTTGGCATGCGAGGATCGTGCAAGACATTGATGTCTGCTATCCAAGTGGTCAAGAGAAGGGCGCGGAGTTGTTCTTCACACTGTTGGAGGTTGTTGAGCCGAAGCCCAGTGTGAGTGATGTTCCTATTGTATTGGAGTACGCCGATGTGTTTCCTAAGGATCTTCTGGGGTTACCGCCCCAGCGGGAGATGGACTTCGCTATTGAGCTGGTGCCAGGTGCAAAACCTCTGACCCGCTCGCCATATCGTGTTGTGTCGAAGGAGATGGCAGAACTAATGGTTCAATTGCAAGAGTTGCTGGAGCAAGGCTTTATACTCCCAAGTATGTCACCTTGGAGCGCTCTGGTCCTATTTGTGAAAAAGAAGGACAGAAGCTTGCGACTATGCATTGGCTATCGAGAGGTGAACAAGCTGACGAAAAAGAACAAGTATCTGATTCCACGGATTGACGACTTATTCGATCATCTAGTGGGATCAACTGTTTACTCAAAGCTAGACTTAAAGTCTGGCTACTATCAGTTGAAGATTCAGGAATGTGATATTCTCAAGACAGCGTTTGGGACACGCTACGGTCATTACGAGTTCACTGTAATTTCGTTTGGGCTAACAAATGCACCATCAGTATTCATGGACCTAATGCATTGAATGTTTAGGGAGTACTTGGATTTGTTTGTAATCGTCTTCATTGATGACATTCTAGTGTACTCTTAGTCTGAAGAAGATCATGCGAACTATTTACGGATGGTGTTGCACACCTTGAGGAGAAACAAGCTCTATGCCAAGTTCTCAAAGTGTGAATTTTGGCTGTCGTCAGTGGCCTTTCTTGGCCATGTGGTTAGTGGAGAGGGCATTGCTGTGGATCTTGCAAAGATAGTTGCGATACAAGAGTGGTCGGTGTTGTCTTCGGTAGCCAAAGTCAGGAGTTTCCTTGGACTAGCGGGCTACTACAGGCGCTTCGTAGAGAACTTTTCACGGATAGCCTTGCCTCTTAGCACACTAATGAGGAAAGATCAGAAGTTTGTTTGGACGCCAGAGTGAACGCGAGATTTTGAAGAGCTGAAAAGTCGCTTGACCACGACGCCAATTTTGACATTGTCATGTGGTTCAGACGACTTTGAAATTTATAGTGATGCATCAGGAATTGGCTTAGGCTGCGTTCTACTTCAGTTTGGAAATGTGATGGCTTATGGCTCACGCCAGTTGAAAGTGCATGAACGGAACTATCCCGTCCATGACTTGGAGTTGGCGGCGGTGATATTTGCACTTAAGCTGTGGCGTCATTACTTATATGGTGTGAAAGTTGATATCTTCACAGACCATAAGAGCCTGAAATATCTGTTGCACCAGAAGGATCTAAATATACGACAACGGAGGTGGATGGAGTTCCTCAGAGACTACACCTTCCAGATTCATTATACTCCCGGGAAGCGAACTGTGGTCACAGATGCCCTGAGTCGTAGGACTCTGGCAAGAGCAAGTTGGTTGCAGATGCATGATGAGCATCTAATACAGGAGTTGGAGGCCTTAGACATCTCCTGTGTGGGCAAGAATGCTACTACAAGTGATGCCCGAACTGGACGGAGGTACAATATGACCTTGTGGACATGGTTCAGCGGGCAATAGAACTTGATGAAAGTCTACAACGCTATGCAGTAGATGGGTCAAATGCCCAATTCTCCTAGGATGATGGCCTTTTGCGGAAAGGTGATCGTTTGTGCGTCCCGAATGTGGGTAAATTACGTGAAGAATTATTGTATGAGGCACACTTTATGAAGTATTTAATCCACCCAGAGAGCACAAAGATGTATAAGGATATGAAGGAATTATTCTGGTGGGCAGGTCTGAAGAAAGATATAGCTCATTATGTGGCAAAGTGTCAAACTAGCGCCTTGGTCAAAGCTGAATGTTAGAAGCCTAGAGATTTCCTTAAGTCGCTGCCTATTCTGAAATGGAAGTTTGACGACATTTCGATGAATTTCGTGCACAGTTTACCGAGATCGCAACACGAGAACGATTCTGTTTGGGTGATCGTGGACCGGTTGACTAAAGTGGCTCACTTCATTCCGAACAAGAGTGATGATTCAATGGAAGTCTTGACTAAGCTTTACGTTGAGCAATTAGTACGATTGTATGATGTGCCCCGTAGCATCGTAAGTGATCGAGACGGGCGCTTCACTTCGAATGATTGGAGCCTAATCCATCAACTGTTGGGGACAAAATTAAAGTTTAGTACGGTCTTTCATCCTCAAACTGATGGCCAAACTGAGAGCACCAATAGAACGATGGAGGATATGATCCGAATGTGTGCCTTGGATTTCGAGAAGATATGAGAAGATCATCTCTATATGGTAGAGTTCGCCTATAATAATAGCTATCAGGCCAGTATAAATATGACATCTTTTGAAGCTTTGTATGGTAGGAAGTGTCATACACCGTTGGCTTGAGCGGAAACAGACGAGTCTAAGTTATATAAGCGTAAGGAAGTCGAAGAGGCTAATTCAACGATACGCTCTATTCGAGAGCAACTAGTGATGGCCCAAGATAGGCAGGAGAAATACTACAACGCCAAACACCGAAACGTGGAGTTTGCGGTGGACGATTGGGTATACTTAAAGATCAAGCCATTCAAAGGCGCATCCAGAATTCGACGCTTGAAAAAGCTGAGTCCAAGGTATCTTGGTCCGTTTAAAGTGGTGGAGCGAATTGGAGAAGCTGCCTATCAGCTAGCTCTTTCGGCAAAACTGAGTGGTTGCATGATGTGTTCCACATATCAGTGCTTCAAAAAGCCATAAAAGAGCCAGATCAAGTGGTTGTTGCGGATCAAGTACCGGTCGATAGTAGGTTAACGACGAAAGTTAATCCTATTCGGTCGATGTACGAACATCATTGAGAGGAGCTCGACGAACACGAAAATCGTCGAGCGGAGCTCGACGAAAATCAGCCCAGCGGAGCTCGACAAAAATGTCAAACATCGAGCAGAGTTCGACGATTATGGTCTGTTATGTGAAATCAATCCCATTCGACGAACTCACTCTCGAGCGGCGAATTTTGTTCGACGAAATCAGCCCCGTTCGACGATTTGTTGAAATAAAATATGGCCGAGCGGTGACTCATGTCAGGTGGCTGGTGAGCGGCCAGTGAGCGGTGGGTGACTTTTCAGCTCAAACCCGAGCCGTTGTTGTGTTTTGATGATTTTATCGTGTGGCTGGGGTGAAATCAAAGTCCACTTATGCAGAGGGATTGGAATGAGGAAATCATTATTTCCTTTTCTCTCTCTCTTCTTTGCATTCCAGTTCTGGAGCAGAAAACTTACGGCTGGAGCTAGGGTTTGGGTGAATTGGAGTAGGTCTTGTGATTGGAATCAAGATCTGAAGCTAGATTCACGAAGGGAAAAGTGAGGCGCTCATTTCCATCCTCATAGAAAAGCTTTATCATGGCTCTAAAGAGAACTTCAAGGGTAACGAGTTTATATCGGACAAGTGAAGTCATCAATATGCATATTTGCATGGATCCCCTCACCAAAAAGTGAAAAAGGGTGGATTCCAATGGGTAGATCGGTTTGATCCCCATATATTCCTGCATATAGATCCGAAAATATAGAGTACAGAATAAGCATGGTGTGAGAAGTCCATCTGGACAGGTTGGTCTGGATTGGTGATGTTTTTTTGTTTGCGTGCTGGAGAAGACTCCATGGATATGTGTGTGATGTACGTGTGAAATCTGGAGTCAAGGGGTGTGCAGGAGGCTGCATAAAAGTACTGGAAGCGTTTCCAGGAAAATACTCAGGAAAGATCACGGTTTTGTGAACTGTTGATGTCGCTGGGCGATAGTGAATGTCGTCCGGCGATAGCTCCTTGTGAGCTAAAGTGTTATGAGGCCTGTCTCTAAGAGACCCGAGGGCCATTGTATGGAAAGCTGTGTGCTTAAGATCGCTGGCTTGTGGTGGGTGCCAGCCCAAAATGGACAAATCTGTTTGGCTTGTGATGAGTTGAGCCATGAAAGCCAACTAATGTGCCATCAAGTTAAGTATCTCTGAACGACTGGGTCGTCAAGTTAAGTACCTCTAAATGGGCAGTTGGTCGTCAAGTTAAGTACCATTGAACGATGTAGTTGTCAAGTTAAGTACCTCTGAACGACAAAGTTATTGTTAAGTTATGGACCTCTGAACAGTGGTGTTACACGGGGGAGTCTGGTACACCAAAAATGTGCCCTGAGTGCACGAAGCGTGTGGTCGTTGGGCCAACGTCGGTGGTGAATGGTGCTTAAATGCACTTTGTTGTTGCCACTATATATATGGTATGTCTTATTTGTAGGGATGGAGAAATGCCGCCCCGAGTAAGGGGTGAGATCGTTATAAATGGGTCAGCAAAATGCTGACCGTTGCTTTGTTTACCACATTTTGGTGGGCCCTTTTGTGCAGGTGCTGAAGAACCAAGTGGAAAGTAGCGGGCTGAAGCCCATGTGCTGCAGTTGGCTGGCCCTCGAAGGCCCAAAAGCGAATATTTATTGTTTTCATGTGTGGCTGGTCTGCGTGTCGATGTATGAAACCACTTGTTGTATATGAAACAGTTGTAATAAGGCTACGACCGAAACATGTGATGTAATATGTGTGTATGTTATATCATTCCTTATGTGTAGTGGACATTCTCATTATGAGTCGGTTCTTAAATTAAAATGCTTTCGCTAGAATGCTTTGTGGTAGGACGCGTTTCTACTTGAACTTGGGTTTGACAACAACTTGTAATCTCCTTACCTGTCCGTGGTATATGGTTTCGGGCCCCGGCCAGACCTTTTGTCATATGCTATACGACGGATGTGGGCGTTACAAAATATTCCCTAGAGAGCAAGTAAAAAACAACCATAAAGAGGTAAAACTAGCAGCTTAGCAAAGTAACTAGCATTTTAAAAGAAATCCACCAGTGGGCGTCAACAACCTGACCCGAACCCACTGGAGAGCATGTATGTTTGTACTAACAAGAAGCAACCAACACTACCTCACAAGGGTGAGAAAAACCTCTGCAACACAGCAGTCCGCTAGCAAACTCCCAAACCTAGCCGCTCAACCGGCTACAGCCCTGAACCTGAGGCATTCAAAAGAAGAACACCTCAGCAAGAAAATATAAGTGACAAAGGAAAATAATCAAGTAATAAGTACAAGGCAATGAATGGTTTACCAAACCAGAGTATAAGAAATGCTAAAAACCACAGCTGATTAGCCAAATAAATACAAGTACAATAAAAGTCTGTAATAAAGGAGTTAATTAAATATATGCACCAAGTGCGGAACGAAGCCACACTTCGACAAAATCTACAAGGATTAGCATATATGACTGGTCTAAGAAGCAAACTGAGCACAAAACAGCTCAAAAACGTGAATCATTAATACTTGGTAATATCAACCGGGCTGGAGTCGGTGACCAATTGTCCTATGCCAGGCTCCCAGACCCAAATGTCTCAAAAAAGAAGGCCATGCGGTGGTGACCATTTGTCCCAACCCAAACCAACAGTCCTCAAAACAAAGACCAAACAACCACCAAGCGTATTGATCCACAAAACGACGTCCAGTCGGCAGTCCTTTATCCACTGCCAACCTTCACAGCCAAAGAAGCATCAAACCCTAACCAAATCCCAAGTCCAAACCCGAAGAAAAACTTAAACAAGTCCTAAAACCACCTTGAGGACCATACACGACGAATTGGGCCAAAAATAGCGAAAAAGTTTCTAAGTCCTGGCCAAATTCGGCGAAAATCACCAAGTCCAGCGATAATTCAGCGAGTATACTAGACACACACGATGATGCTCGTCGAATCGGCGAAAAGGACTTGGCGACGAAACTTTACCCGACGATACTCGACGAATCAGCACGATTCGTCGTGTATACTCGACGAACTACCCAGCGATACACGATGAAAAACACTTAGCCTAACCAATAATATCCGACGACTTTTCTACAATACCTGGCGAATGTCGATTCCCGATGAATTCTTCAGCGATATTCACCAAAAACACTAAGGCTAAAAAGACAACCTATACTCGATGAATTACTACCATACTCGGCGAAAACGGTCCCTATGATACTATACGAATTCCTTCACGATATACGCCAAATTCTATTTAACCCGAATTCCTACTCCTCGGGTCTTGTCCGAATATTTGCCCTAACTTAGGGGTTCATTTCATGATTCACCTATACTACTCCTATTTTCTAAGGAAGGAGGAAAAAGGAAAGAAAATGAACAACAAAATGGACTTACCAGAGGGGGAAATTCCACTTGCCTCGAAACTCCGGAGAAACGCCGCCCGCTCACGCCGCTTCAAGGATCGGTCGTAGAAAGGCTCTAGCAACGTTTCTTGAAACTTTTGAAGAGGAAAAGGAGACAAAAATGCTAACCCTAACGTACAAAATTTGAGGAATCGGGGAAAGGTTACCACGAACGCGTAGCCCTCGCCGAGAGCTTTCCAAATCTCCTATCAATTGTCGAAACTGACCACCCGAACTCCCAGAATCATCGACCGAAAGCTCGAATAGCCGCTCGTCTTCCGCGAAAATGGCACCGTTGGGTTTGGGAAGGAGATGAATAGTGAAATAGGGTTTTTGATTACGCGTATATATATAAATAATATAATAATTAATTAATTAATTCACAATACAATATCATATTACAATTAATGTTAGTTAATCCCAAAATAATATGAAATTCAAACGACCTCGGAATTTAACGAAATTTGCACCGTAGTTAAATACAGACGCCACTAATCCAACAACGAAGTCGATATTCATATCTGACAAACCAAACTCGGGTCAACACCTCCCGAAACCAAAATAGAAGCATTCCCAAAAAAAGACTCCACCGAGTCACCAAAATAGACCCAGCTCGCAAGGGCATCTTGAAAATAGGCTAAACCCAGCCGCACTGAAAACCTAAAAAGCAAAAATCATGCTCTAACCACGGCACATGTCAAACACGCGTCCACTTAACGCCCTGAATGTCAAAATTATGCCACTACGAGAATAAAAATAAATACTGAAAAATCAGGGGCGTTACAACCACCCCTCCTAAAAGATGTTTCATCCCGAAACTTAACATAAACAGGATCAAATCCCAAATAGAACAAAAGCATTCATATGCTAACAAAGAAAACACTTATCGAAAACATCAGGAGAACAGATGAGGATGAGCCTCCCTCATAGCTGACTCCAACTCCCAAGTCGCGCTCTCCACGTCTTGGTTCTTCCACAAGACTTTAACCATCAGTATTACCTTCCTTTGCAATACCCAATCTTGAGTATCCAAAACACGAACAGACACTTCCACATATAAAAGGTTTGGCTCCAACTGGGGCACAGAATCAAGAACTTGCCTGTCGCTTAGCACACACTTGCGCAATTGGCTCACGTGAAAAATATCGTGCACACCGAGAAAACTTGCGGGCAAATCCAGGCTATATGCTGACACACCAATCAGCTCAACAACTTTAAAAGGTCCTACATACCTCGAGTCCAAATTATGGTTCTTACCAAACCTCTTAACTCCAGACATCGGGAAAACTTTAAGAAATACCATATCCCCTTCAGAAAATTCCAAATCAGACCTACACTAATTGGCGTTCTTCTCGTACGACTCTTGAGCTATCCGAAGCTTCTCTCGAATAAGCTTCATAGAAACTTCCATTTCTTCTTGTTGAAATTTTTGAAGTGAAAGTGGGTGATGGAGCAGACCGTGCGGTCTGGGCGGTCTGGGCGGTCCGAGTCCGCGGCCTGGGCGGACTGGACTTGCGGCTGGGTGGTCAGTGGCCAGAGTAGTCTTGGCGGCTTGGGCGTCTAGTGGAGCGGACTGGGCGGTCTGTCTTTGGCGGTCTGATTGCGGTGCTCACCTCGGCCCGCGGTTCTGCAGATCTTGCTCTTGGAGTAACCAGGCGGTTTGGAGGTTATATCCGTGGAGATGTGACAGACTTGATTAGAGTCCGCGGATGTCGCTATTGCGGACTGGTTTTGGAGATCGGCATTGGTCCTTGCCGAGTTCTCCGGTGTTGCGATGGATGAGCCGCATTCTTGGTGGCGGACTGTCCATGGAGTTGGCGGTCTGGGTTTTTTGTCCGCCAAGCTCGCACCAGTTAATTGGTGGTTGTTGGACTTGGTCACACTCTGTGACAAGTTCAGGGCGTTCGCAGTGTCCGCAGAGTCCGCTGTTGACCGGGCAGTCTGCCTTTTGGTTGTGGACTCTTGCGGCGAGCTGAGGCATTATTCTCGAGCAGTGCGAACTGTCGTAATGTCCGCGTATGGTGTGCGGACTGATGCAGTATAGACTGTGGCTGTGTCCGTGTGCTGTGCAGTGTGGCGGACTGGTCGGGTGCTTACGGGCTGTGCGGGCTGTTGTCATGTCCGCATGTAGCATGCAGACTGACGCAGTGAATGGGATGTTGCCGTGTTTGCGTGCTGCATGTGTGCGGACTGGTGCGGTGTCCGCATGGTGGTGGACTGACCTTGTCTTGGTGCCTGGTGGGTTGTTTGAAGTCCGGCTAAGCCCTTGCGGGCTCGGCAGACTGGGCTTTGCTAGCTGCGAGCTGGGGTGGTGACTCTATTCACTAGGGCAGTGACCACACTCCTCACCCCGCCTATAAATAGACCCCCCCGACACGTCTACAGTAATAGAGTGAACAGTAAGTTGAGCGCACATCAATTGTTGCGGACTCGGTTTTCAGGTCGCGCGGTTTGAGATTTAACTGGCTGCTGTTTGCAGGTTGTGCGGCTAGCACTGTGAAGCCGGGCGTCTGGTTCTGTTCAAGGTCAGGAAGCAGTGAAGCTTGCGGTTTACAATCAGCAGTTGCAGCAGGTCACAGGTGGCGGCCAATCAGTTTCTCTCCTCAATTTGATCTAAGTTTAATAACCAGGTCGTCGGTCTAGGCGAACTTGGCAGTCTGTTCATTCAGTTCGGCGGAGGCTTGTAGAGCAGACGTCAACAGAATAACGGGTTGTCCGCGCGGTTTGTGCGGACTCCGTAGAATCAGAGTGGCAGCAGCTTAGCGGTCTCGGCGATCTCGACGGACTCAGCGGTCTTGGAGGCAGTCCGCCTGGCTTGAAGTTTGCTCTTATTTATTTTCTTCTCATTGTACTTGGCGAAATCATGTCTCGCCATGTATACCTTGCCTTTATAAAGTTAATAGTGGATTAATGCAAGATCTGTGTTTGCTCTTCATTGCTTTCTAATACTTAGCTCAGTTTTCGGTTGGAGTGTTCCTGCGCCTAGTTCTCGTTTCCGCTTGATCAAGTGATCAACTCGATAGTTTTGGAAGTGTTTACTTGACACCAGAACTCCTAGTTGATTGACTTGTGAAATTTCAACATGGTATCAGAGGGAACAGTGGCTTGAGCAGTGAGCTGTGATCAACCTCAGATTGTGCTCGACGCTTTTGGAAGCTTTGTGATCAGTGGTGATTTGCAATGGAAGGGCCTACAGAAGAGGTCTTGGCATTGAGCTTCTGATAGCGACTAACTTCAAGACGTGTAAGTCCTGCATGAAGAGCTATATCTTGGGTGAGGAGTTATGGGAGGTCGTCAGTGGTGACGACAAGCAAGAGGTTACTGCTGCTACTGGTACTGCTGAGGAAGTGAGAGTTTGGAGAAGAACTAACGCTAAGGCAGAGTTTGCTCTCAAACTGGCTATCTCACATGAGCTCTTTGATCACATCTTAGGATGTGAGTCTGTTGCAGAGATTTGGACAACCATTGATGGGTTGTTCAACAGGAAGAATGTGGCTAGGCTGCAGCTCCTAGAGAATGAGTTGGCTAAGGCAACTCAAAGTTATCTTTCCGTCTCTAAGTTCTTTTGAAGATGAAGAATTTGTGCGCTAAAATATCAGCATTGGATCCTGATGAGCCCATCTCTGAAGCAAAGTTGAAGAGGCACATAGTCCGCGGGCTGTGGAAGGAGTATGTGGCCTTTGTGACTTCCGTACAAGGGTGGGCAACTCAACCTTCTCTGCTGGAGCTGGAAAACTTGTTAGCGTCACAGGAGAACTTGGCCAGGCAGATGGCCGGTGTGACTATCTTTGAAGGAGGTAGTGAAGCTCTGATTACTGAGAAGAAGAAGATGAGAGAAGAAGAAGAAGCTTGCTACTGAAGAAGGGCCTTCAACCTCTTATTAGCAAGAGAGGAGCTCTGCTCCTAAGAAGAACTGGAAGAAAGAGTTAAAGTGTTATAGATGTAATCAGGCAGGCCACTTCAAGCGCAACTGCAAGGTTAAGTTGCAACCTGGGCATGTTGCAGGTAAGGAGGGAGCTTGTTCCAATTCTGAGGAAGCCGGGTGGGGAGGAGCCTTCTTGACAAGCACGTGTGTTAGTGCTCTTACCACCGTTGACTAGCAAGATGACTGGATAGTCGACTCGGGGTGTGGTCATCACCTCACTGGAGACGAGTCGAAGTTCTCATCTCTGCAACCATTCACAGGTAATGAAGCAATTATTGCAGCTGATGATTCTATTCATTTTGTAGAGAAGGAGGGCGTTGTTTCTTTGGAGAGTGCTCAGGGTCCGCTTACTCTAAGGAGTGTGTATCATGTACTCGGCATGAAGAAGAACCTCTTCTCGGTGACCAATGTGGTCGACGCGGGCTTTCATGTTCTGTTTGGCCAACAGAAGTAAGGTCCTTGGACTTGAGGTGGAGGGGAAGGAGAGCGGCATACTCGTGTCCTGGAAAGGCTATGTGGAACAGATTGTTCAGCGATTCGGCATGTAGGAGGGGAAAGAGTAACTCTACTCCATTTGATTATGGTATCAAACTACGGCGGGATGAGGGGAGGATTCTTCCGGATTCTTTGGTGTTTCGAGCTCTAGTTGGGAGTCTTATTTACTTGACGATTACAAGGCCAGACATTGCTTATGTAGTTGGCCGCGTAAGTCGATATATGGCGGAACCCAGGAAGCTCCATCTGATGGTAACTAGGAATATCTTGAAGTACATGAAGGCCACTTCTGACATGGGTCTCCTGTATATGAGAGACACGAAGTTTGTTCTTCAAGGGTACTCGGATGCTGATTATGAGGGAGATTCAGACGACCAGAAGTCAACATCTGGTTATATCTTCACTTGTGGATCAGGGAGTATTTCTTGGTGCAGCAAGAAGCAAGACTCGGTGTCTATCTCTACTACCCAAGCGGAATACAAGGTCTCGGCCTTGGCAGCTCGGGAAGCCATCTGGCTTAGAAGACTAGTAGAGGACGTCTATGAAGAAGTGCGTGGTCCTACTCTACTGAGTGGTAATAATGAGTGTGCCCTGAAACTGGTAAATAATCCAGTTTGTCATGCTCGAACAAAACACATCAAGATTGAGCACCACTTCATACGGTAGAAGGTGTTGGAGGGATCTCTGATAGTGTAGCATGTGCAGAGTGAGGATAATGTCGCGGACATTTTCACGAAGCCGTTGCCGAAGGTGTGGTTTACTCGGTTACGAGGATTATTGAGTTTGATCACCACTTCTCACTTCAAGGGGGAGTGTTAAAATTTTTGAAGTGAAAGTGGGTGATGGAGCAGACCGTGCAGTCTAAGTCCGCAGCCTGGGACGGACTGGAGTTGCGTCATGGGTGGTCAGTGGCCAGAGTAGTCTTGGCGGCTTGGGCGTCTAGTGGAGCGGCCTGAGCAGTCTGTCTTTGGTGGTCTGATTACGGTGCTCTGCTCGGCCTGCGGTTCTGTAGATCTTGCTCTTGGAGTAATCAGGCAGTTTGGAGGTTATATCCGCGGAGATGCGACGGACTTGATTAGAGTCCGCGGAGTCCGCTATTGCAGACTGGTTTTGGAGATCGGCATTGGTCCTTGCCGAGTTCTCCGATGTTGCGGTGGATGAGCCGTATTCTTGGTGGCGGACTGTCCATGGGGTTGGCAGTCTGGGTTTTGTGTCCGCCAAGCTCGCACCAGTTGATTGGTGGTTGCTGGACTTGGTCACACTCTGTGACAAGTTCAGGGTGTTCGCAATGTCCGCAGAGTCCGCTCCTGACCGGGCGGTCTGCCTTTTGGTCGTGGACTCTTGCGGCGAGCTGAGGCGTTGTTCTCGAGCAGTGCGGACTGTCGCCATGTCTGTGTATGGTGTGCAGACTGATGCAGTATAGGGTGTGGCTGTGTCCGTATGCTGTGCAGTGTGGCAGACTGGTCGGGTGCTTGCGGGCTGCACGGGCTGTTGCCGTATGTCCGCATGTAGTATGCAGACTGATGCAGTGAATGGGATGTTGCTGTGTCCGCATGCTGCATGTGTGAGGACTGGCGCAGTGTCCGCCTGGTGGTGGACTGACCTTGTCTTGGCGCCTGGCGGGTTGTTTGATGTTCGGCTAAGTCCTTGCGGACACTAGGGTGGACTCTATTCACTGGGCTATAAATAGACCCCCCCTGACACGTCTACAGTAATAGAGTGAACAGTAAGTTGAGCGCAGATCAATTGTTGTAGACTTGGTTTTCAGGTCGCGCGGTTTGAGATTTAACTGGTTGTTGTTTGCAGGTTGTGCGGCTAGCACTATGAAGCCGGGCGTCTGGTTCTGATCAAGGTCAGGAAGCAGTGAAGCTTGCGGTTTACAATCAGCAGTTGTAGCAGGTCGCAGGTGGCGGCCAACCAGTTTCTCTCCTCAATTTGATCTAAGTTCAATAACTAGGTCGCCGGTCTAGGCAGACTTGGCGGTCTGTTCATTCAGTTCGGCGGCGGCTTATAGAGCAGGCATCAGCAGAATAACGGTTGTCCGCGCGGTTTGTGTGGACTCCATAGAATCAGAGTAGCAGTAGCAGCTTGGCGGTCTGGCGGTCTCGGCGGACTCAGCGGTCTTGGAGGCAGTCCGCTCGGCTTGAAGTTTGCTCTTGTTTGTTTTCTTCTCATTATACTTGGCGAAATCATGTCTCGCTATGTATAACTTGCCTTGTAAAGTTGATAGTGGATTAATGCAAGATCTGTGTTTGCACTTCATTGCTTTCTGATACTTAGCTCAGTTTTCGGTGGGAGTGTTCATGCGCCTAGTTCTCATTTCCGCTTGATCAAGTGATCAGCTTGATAGTTTTGGATGTGTTTACTTGACACCAAAACTTCTAGTTGATTGACTTGTGAAATTTCAACACTTCTAAAGCATCAGGACCCAACAACGGTTTTTCACCAACCTCGGCCCAAAACAAGTGAGTTCAACAACGTCTCCCATACAAACCCTCAAACGGGGTCATCTGCAAACTTTCTTGGAGGCTATTATTGTATGCAAATTCCATGAGTCTCAAACACTCATCCTACGCTCCTCCGTGGTCCAAAATATAACATCTGATCTTATCTTCCACGATCTGATTTACTCTCTCTGTTTGACCATTAGTATGCAGATGATAAGCCGTGGAATACCGCAGATCAGTACCCAATCCTTCCTGTAGGCTTTTCCAAAAGCGAGATGTAAACAAGGAGTCTCAATCTGATACAATACTAATAGACACTTCATGTAACCTGACGACCTCATCCAATTATAATTCATCTATTTTCTTCATGGAGTAGTTGATCTTGAACGGTACGAAGTGAGCAACTTCATCAATCTGTCCACTATAACCCAAATAGAATCGTGTCCTCGGGGAGATCTCGACATTCCAGTAATAAAATCCATCGAAATACTCTCTCACTTTCAACTTGGAATTTCAAGAGCGTCAACTTGCCTCCAGGCCTACCATGATCGGCCTTAACTCGTTTGCGAGTAAAATATTCTAATATAAACTTAGCTATATCGCCCTTCATACCATACCACCAAATGATCTGCTTCAGGTCCTTATACATTTCAGTAGAACCGGGGTGGTAGGAAACATTAGAACCATGTGCCTCGTTGCACAACTTAACTCAGATATCCGTAACTGCAGGAATGCAAAATCTACGACGGTACTTCAAAGTACCTGCATCATCAATCGAAAAGTCCGGCAATTCCCCTTTCACAGTTCTATTATAAAGGTGCAGCAAATCGGGGTCATCCCTTTGATGTAGCCTTGTCAACGAAATCCATGAAGGCTCTAATACTTCCAAACTATTAGGCGAGTCGCTACACCCCACCAATATATCTATTAGAATAAATTCTTCCACCAGCAAATCCATAGAAAGATTAAAAATCTTCGCTGACTTCCTACTCAGGGCGTCGACAACCATGTTAGCTTTGCCCGGATGATATTGTATCTCCACATCATAATCTGCCACATACTCTAACAGCCTCCGTTAGTGCAAATTCAATTCCTTTTGAGTGAAGAAATACTTTAAACTCTTATGATTAGTATAAATCTTGCACAGAGCGCCATATAAAAGATATCTCCACAACTTCAAGGCGTAGATCACAACTGCGAATTCTAGATCATGCGTAGGATAATTCCTTTCATGAGTCATTGACTGCCTCGACCCATACACTATCACTTTGCCTTCTTGCATCAACACGCAACCAAGTCCAACGTACGATGCGTCCACATACACAACATACTCCATTCCTTTGGTAGGAAAGGCCAAAACCGGAGCAGTGCACAATCTCCTCTTCAATTCCTGAAAAGCCCCTTGACACTTATCGCTCCAAACAAAAGTTGCGTTCTTCTGCGTAAGCTTCGTCAGCGGCGCAAACAACGAAGAAAAACCTTCCACAAACCTCCTATAATATCCTGCCAACCCTAAAAAACTCCTTATCTCTTTGGGTGTGGCAGGTCTATTCTAATCCATAACAACACTATCTTCTCAGGGTCCGCAGAAATTCATCTTTATTAACCACATGACCAAGAGAAGAAACCTGAGGAAGCCAAAACTCGCACTTACTTAGCTTGACATACAACTTATGCTCTCTCAAGGTAGACAAAACTAAATGCAAGTGTTGGACATGCTCTTCAGCACTGCAGGAGTATACTAGAACATCATCTATGAAAAACAACCACGAAATGGTGCAAGAAATCCTTAAATACTATGTTCATCATATCCATGAAAGCAGATGGTGATTAGTCAATCCAAAATACATAACTAAGAACTCGAAATGTCCATGCCGTGAACGAAAAGCAGTCCGTGGAATATCTGTCTCGCGGATCCTCAACTGATGGTAGCCTGAATGAAGATCAATCTTTGAAAACACTGAGCTATCACGCAACCGATCAAATAAGTCTTCAATCCTCGGCAGGGGATATCTATTTTTGATTGTCACCTTATTCAGCTCTCTATAATCGATGCAAAGCCTCATCGATCCATCCTTTTTTATTCACAAACAACACAAGAGCACCCACGAAGAAGAACTTGGCTTAATAAAATTGGTGAGGGTAAGAGTTCCCAAGAATCTGGCACTACTTCAGGGAAAAGAAGGGAAAATGCGGGTTGTGACATGTATTGACTGCTTATTGAATTTGGTGACCCCGTGGAGTGAGGGAAGAGGATATGTCAAGTTTGAAGGCCTTAGTGGAGTGTCGCGCTCCCTGATTTCGACCATGCATATGTTGTGTGTAGTAAATCAGGGAGGTGTAGCGTTCATAGCTTTGTTGTAGGTCCACTCCACAAAGTTGTCGATTAGAGAAGTGTTAGTGGTGCCAGAGTTTGAGGATGTATTCCCCGAGGAGCTCCCAAGTGCACCCCCTTAGTGTGAGATCAATTTCACGATTGAATTGGTGTCAGGAGCAAGACCAGTGTCGTGTCCTCCTTTTATGATGGCACCAAAAGAGCTAACTGAGCTCAAAGTGCATCTATAGGAGCTGTTGGAACAAGGGTTCATTAGGCCCAACCCTTCGTCGTAGAGCGCACCGGTGTTATTTGTAAAGAAGAAAGATGGTAACATGCGTTTGTGCATAGACTATCATGAGCTGAATAAGCTGTCTGTCAAGAATAAGTATCTGATTCCACGGACATATGACTTATTCGACCATTTGGTAGGGTTGATGGTGTACTCCAAGTTAGACTTAAAGTCAGGGTATTGCCAGTTGCGTATACGAGATGATGACATTCCCAAGACAGCATTCGGGACGAGGTATGATCACTTTGAGTTCTCGGTAATGCATTTCGGTTTGACGAATGCGCCATCAGTGTTCATAGATTTGATGAAGCAGGTGTTTTGACAGAACTTGGACTTGTTTATGGTGGTATTTGTCGACGACTTCCTAGAGTATTCCAAGTCGGTAGGCAGAGCACGAGACTCAATTGAGAGTAGTCTTATAGATTCTAAGGGAGAACCAGCTTTATGCTAAGTTCTAGAAGTGCGAGTTCTGGTTAGAGCATATGACATTTTTGGGCCATATGATTAGTGGTGATGGGTGGAGGTGAATTCGACAAAAGTTGAGGCCATCGGGGATTGGTCAGTTTTGAGAACCGTGATGGAAGTCAGGAGTTTCATTGGACTAGACGGTGTTGCAGTATGGAGACCAGGCGGTTTGGAAGACCGGGAGGTCTGACAGTTTCTCTCTGGCGGCTTGATAGTCGGGCGGTCTGGCTACTTCTCTCCAGCGGCTTGGTAGCCGGACGGTCTAGCGTTCTCCTCTGTTGCAGTATGGAGACCGGGCGGTCTGGGAACTTGACTCTGACGGATTGGAGACCGAGCGGTCTGGCGGCTTCTCTCCAACGGCTTGTCGTTATGGTCAGGCGGTTAGCCTTTTCGTCTAACCGCGCGACCTGTGCGGTCTGGTTTTGTCTAGCCGCTAGTCACTGTAAATGTATTTAGTCTCACATTGATTATTTTTAATCTCTCTCTTCTCCTCCATTATATAAAGGGAGGCTATACTTTTGTAATAGATACAATTTTTGGAAATAAAAATTCTGTTATTATCCAATTTTTGGTTTCTCTTTTTTTATTCGCACATGGTATCAGGGGACTCAATCTTTTCAACCAGATTCTGTGAGCTTCTTCTATCCATGCGGTTTGACCTTTCTTTTTGTGGCCTGTTTGTGCGACTTCCTTTTCTTCTGTGAGCTTCGTCTGTCTGCACGGTTTGTCTCTGCACGCGCGCCCTCTCTGTCCACGCGCGCCCTCTCTGTCCACACGGCCTGTTCGCGCGGTTTACCTTTTTTTGTTCTCTTCTCGCGCCTGTTTTCGTGACCTCCCCATCTCCCCGCGACCTGTTTCCCTATTCACGCGGCCTCTTTGCCTGTTCATGCGACCTCTCTTGGTCTGTTCGCAGGGCTCTTTCCTATTCGTGTGACCTCTCTTTCTCTGTTCGCGCGGCCTCTTTGCCTGTTTGAGCGGGTTCTTTTCTGTCCGCTCTCTTATTCTTTATGGCTCTCTCTGATTCCTCTACTACTATTACTCCTCCTGTGACCCACCCTCCTCTTCCTACTCCTTCGGGTAATCTTAGGACCGTTTCCAAACTTATCGGTTCCAACTACCCAGACTGGAGTGTTTCCTTCACCTTTCTACTTCGCTCACAATGCAAACGCAATCATCTCACCGATGACCCTCCTCCTCCTGAGTCTGATCTCTTTGATGATTGGGATGCTAGCGACGCTCTTGTTCGCACTTGCTGGCTAATAGTCTTTCTTATGAGTGTCTTCCTGTCATTCGCCATAATAAAATGGTGAAGGAGGCTTAGTTTCATCTTACCGCTCTTTAATCCAAGGGGGCACAAACGTCTCGCATCTATACTCTCTATGCAGACCTCTTTGCCCGTCTTTCCATGTCTCATGCTGCTGCTTACCAACAGGTTCGGGCTCTGGGAGTCGAAATTCTTCAGAACTGCTCATTCTTTGTGGATCTGGCCAAGCAACACAAGCACTTCCAGGAGCTTTTGGTTGTGTGCTATCTTATCCATCTTCCGGAGTCCCATGACATGATCTGTCAACAGATCCTTGGCGAGGTGGATTATCCCACCTTAGATGTCATTGTTGTCTGCATCGCTGCTGTTACCTCTTTGCTTCAGCGCCCGCTGCTATCCCTCACACCGCTCCCCGACAGATATGCTCATCATACTCAGCGGGATGGCTTTGGTGGCTGCATGCATCAACCCGTCAGATGTGGACCTTCCGCTTTCTCTGCTCTCACTGTGGACGCACCGGTCATATGGTTGATCATTGCTGGATAAAGCATCTGCATCTTCGCCCATCTGGTGACGCTTCCACCTCCTCTTCGAAGCAGTCCACCTCGATGGTCACGTCTTCAGGTAGTGTCGATGAGGTGACTCAAGGTAAATAGATGATTGACTCTGGTGCTACTAATCATATGACTGGCAATCCTTAGTGTTTTTCTCTATTAGAAAAACATGATCGGTTGCCACCGGTCTTCATTGCAGACGGCTCTCCTTCACTAGTCAATGAGATGGGAGTGGTTCAAGTCAATCCATCTCTTTGCCTGGCGGAGACCCTCTACGTGCCCTAGTTTCCATGCAATTTGTTGTTTGTTACTTCTTTTTGCAAGCAACTACAATGCTCCATCACATTCACCCATACTTCTTGTTCTTTTTAGGATCTGAGCTCGCAAAGGACTATTGCAACTGAAACAGAGAGTGGATTGCTACTGAGACCGAGAGTGACGGCCTCTACTTCCTGGACAATGTATCTGCTCTGTATGTTTTTTCTTCTTCTTATACGAATCTTCTACAATGACATCTTCTCCTTGGTCATCCTCCTCCACGACTTCTTCATCAGCTTCTACCCCACCTACCTCCGCACAGTCCTCCTCTCAACTGTGACGCCTATCAGCTTGGAAAAGCATCATCGCTCCTCCTTCCCGCCGAAGCAAGGTCGTGGCTCTTCCCGTCCGTTTGATCTCATTCACTCTGATGTTTGAGGTCCTGCTCTTACTCGAGGTAGTTCATATTTTGTAACTTTTATTGATGATTTCTCACGCTGTACGTGAGTGTATCTCTTAAAAGATCGCTCAGAATTATTCTCTGTATGGACATATTTTTTTACTTTATGATTAAAACTCAGTTTGATGTCTGAATTAAAATCTTTAACTCCGATAATGCCAAATAATATCTTAGTCATGATTTTTTTTCTTTCTGTATGCAAAATGAGTTTATTCATCAAACTAGCTGTGTCTATACCTCACATCAAAATGGCGCGGCGGAACACAAAAACCGTCACCTTCTTAATGTCGCTCGCACTCTGATGACACAGATGCAGGTTCCTCACTCCTATTAGGGCTATGTCGTTCTCATCTCCTACTATCTCATCAATCTCATTCCCTCCACGGTTCTCCATGGTCAAACCTTATTCTCCTTTCTCTATCCTGGTAATGATCTGTTTCCTCTCCCTCTGCGTATTTTGGGTGCACGGCTTTTGTGCACGCTCCCTCCGCCACCCGTGACAAACTATCCTCACGTGCCACCAAATGTGTCTTTCTCTGTTACTCTACCACTCAAAAAAGTTATTGTTGTTTTTACCCTGTTCTTCGCAGGAAGTTCGTCTCTGCGGACGTAACCTTCTTCGAAAATGCGTCTTATTTCTCCGCGACTCCTCCTCTCTTCCTGATGTCCCTACTTCTTCGACCGTCCCCTCTATCTCATATTCACCTACTGAGATTTCCCCTCCTCCGCCGTATCCACCGTCTCCTCCTCCCCTCTCTCCGTCTCTGTTGTCTTCCTCTTATTCGCAGCCATCTCTCTTTACTCTCAGACCAGCTCTCTCCGCCACGGATGCACCAGATAATGAGGAACACACCGACCTGGATCTTCCCATTGCTCTTTACAAAAGGGTGCGTACATGTACCCAACACTCGCCTGATGCTGTTGTTTCCTATGCTCGTCTTACTCCTTCTCACATGACTTTTGCGTTGGATATCTCTGTCACTGCCACTCCTCGCACCTACCAGGAATCCCTTGTTGTTCCTCATTGGAAGGCTGGCATGGATGATGAGATTGCCACCCTCATTGAGAGGGGTACATGGACACTTATTCCTCCTCCGTTGGGCACCGATGTTGTTGGCTGTCGCTAGGCCTTTGTTGTGAAGTTCAGTCCAAATGGCAGTGTGGATCGCTACAAGGCACGCCTTGTCGCAAAAGGCTTCACTCAGACTTATGGTGTTGATTATTTTGACACCTTCTCTCCCGTTGCTCGTCTCAACACTATTCGGGTACTCCTCTCTATGGCTGTCAACATGGATTGGCCTATGTTGAAGTATGGAGGCCGGGTGGTCTGTTGCTATTCGGAGATCGGGCGGTCTGGCGGTTTATCTCGCCGGCCTGTCTGCCAGGCTGTTGCTGTTTGGTGTTCCAGCGGTCTGGCGGCTTGTCTCAGACGGCTTGGAGACCGGGCGGTCTAGCGGTCTCCTGTGGCGGCTTGTTCTCTATGGCGCGTATTCTCTCCTCCTGTTGTTGTCGAGCGGTTATCCGGCTTGTCTAACCGCACGACCTGTCCAGTTTGTCTTTTTGTAAAGCTGCATATACTTGTAAATTTTTAGTCTCACATTGCTTAATTGTAATCCCTCTCATCTCCTCCATTCTATAAAAGGGAGGCTATACCATTGTAATTGATACCTTTTTTGGATAATACAATTTGCATTACTTCAAATTTTCGTGGTCTGCTTTTTCTTGTTCGAACATGGTATCAGAGCCATCGATCTTTTACTCCTGATTCTGTGAGCTTCCTGATTCCGCGCGACCTATCCGCGCGGCTTGCTTCTTCTTCTCGCACCCTGTTTGCGACCTGTTCTCGCGATCGCGATGTTTCTTCTCTTGTCGCGCCTGTTAGTGTGGTTTATTTCTCCTCTTGGTCCCTGCCCTTTGTGTGCGCGACCTACCTTTTTTCGTCTGCGACCTGTTTTCATGGTTGCTCTGCCTCCTCTCTCGCCGCGGTCTCTTTCTTCGCGTGGTTAGTTTCTCTTCGTGCGGTTGCTTTTCTATTCGCACAGCCTGTTTGACTTTCCAGTGAACTCCTCCCAGTTCGCTCGGTCTTCCTCTCTCATGTTCGCGCGGTTTTTATCTCTAGTCGTGCGACTTCTTTCCCTCTGCTTTGCTCTCTTCTTGCTGCGGCCATCCTAGCGCACGCCCTGCTTGCTGGTCGTCCGGCTTGGTCTTTCTGCCCTTGTGGCCGCGCCTTCTTTTTTCTTCGCTTCATGTTGTTCTCGCGCGGTCTCCTTGTTGCTCACACGGTCTTTCTTCTATAGCCTCCACACAATCCGCCTCGGTGGTCACGTCTTCTGGTAGTGCTCATGTTGTTACTCTCAGCAGATGGTTGATTGACTCTAGTGCTACAAATCATATGACAGACAGTCCTCAGTATTTTTATCTTCTAGAAACACATGATCGGTTGCCACCAGTCTTTGTTGCAGATGGCTCTTCCTCTCCGGTCAATGGGACAAGAGTGGTTCAAGTCACTCCGTCTCTTCGCCTGGCAGATACCCTCTATGTGCCCAAGTTCCCTTGCAATTTATTATCAGTTACTTCTCTATGCAAGCAATTACTGTGTTCTGTCACATTCACTCCTACTTCTTGTTCTTTTCAGGATCTTGACTCCCAATGGACAATTGCTACTGGGACTGAGAGCGCGGCGGCCTCTACTTCCTCTACAATGTTTTTGCTCTATCCGCCTTCTCCTCCTCCTCTACAGATCTTGTCCAATGACATCTTCGCCTTGGTCATACTCCTCCCCGGCTTCTTCGCCAGCTTCTACCCCACCTCCCTCCACATCATCCACCTCTCAACTGTGATGCATATCAACTTGGCAAGCATCACCGCTCCTCCTTCCCACCAACACACAGCCGCGGCTCTTCCCGTCCATTCGATCTCATTCACTCAGACGTATGAAGGCCTGCTCCTACCCTCACAATCGGTCGGGGTAGTTCATATTTTGTCACATTTATTGATGACTTCTCTAGGTGTATGTGGGTATATCTTTTAAAAGATCGCTCCGAACTCTTCTCTGTCTGGAAATCATTTTATTACATGATTAAGACTCAGTTTGATACCTCCATTAAACTCTTTCGTTCTGACAATGTTAAGGAATATCTTAGCCATGATTTCTCCTCTTTCTGTATGCAACATGGTGTTATTCATCAAACTAGCTGTGTCTACACCTCACAACAAAATGGGGTGGCGGAATGCAAAAACTGTCACCTCCTTGATGTCGCTCGCACTTTGCTGACCCACATGCACGTTCCTCGCTCTTATTGGGGCTATGCTATCCTCCTCTCCTACTATCTCGTCAATCACATTCCCTCCACAGTTCTCAACGGTGCCACCCCATTCTCCATTCTTTATCCGAACCAGAATCTGTTTCCTCTTACTTTGCGCATCTTTGGGTGCACCGCCTTTGTGCACTCTCCCGCTGCCACCCGTGACAAACTCTCACCACGGGCCACTAAATGTGTCTTTCTGGGGTACTCTATCACTCAGAGAGGTTATTGTTGCTTTGACCCTGTTACCCGCAAGCAGTTCGTCTCTGCAGATGTCATCTTCTTTGAAAATACATCTTACTTCTCTCCAGTGTCCTGCTCTCCTCCTAATGATCCTACTCCTTATATCAACCCATCCATTCCCTCTACACCTACTGACGTTCCGCCACCTCCGCCACCTCCACCATCTCCACCATCTCCTCCGCCATCTCCACCTCCCGCGATATCTCCCACCTCTCCGTTGTCGTCTCTCTCTACTCCCGGGCCAACTTTCTCCACCACGGATGCTCCAGATACTGAGGTACCAGCTGACCTGGATCTCCCCATTGCCCTTCGTAAAGGGGTTCGGGCATGTGCCCAACACCCGCTTGCTGTTGTTGTTTCCTATGATCGTCTTACCCCTTCTCGCAGAGCTTTTGCACTGCTTTTGCCACTGTCACCCCCCGTTCCTACCAGGAGGCCCTTACTATTCCTCATTAGAAGGCTGCCATGGATGAGGAGATTTCTACTCTCACTGAACGGGGTACATGGACCCTCTGTCCTCCTCCCTTCGGCACAGATGTCGTTGTTTGCCGCTGGGTCTTTGTTGTCAAATTCCATCCCGATGACAGCATGGATCGCTACAAGGCCCGCCTGGTGGCCAAAGGCTTCACTCAGACCTATGGTGTTGATTACTTCGACACCTTCTCTCCTATTGCTCGTCTCAGCACCATTCGGGTCCTTCTCTCTGTCGCTGTCAACAGGGATTGGTCCATTTCGCAACTGGATGTTAAGAATGCTTTTCTCTACGGTGATCTCCAGGAAGATGTTTACATGGAGCAACCTCCTGGGTATGTTGCTCAGGGGGAGACGCAAGTATGCCGGCTAAAGAAGGCTATCTATGGCCTCAAGTAGAGCCCTCGTGCCTGGTTTGACAAGTTTAGCGACATTGTTGCGGCTATTGGTTTGGCAAGAAATTCAGCCGATCACTCCTTATTCGTTCGGAAAACCACCTCTGGTTTGGTTGTTCTTGCGGTTTATGTTGATGACATTCTTCTTACTGGCGATGACCAGGATGGTGTAACTCTGACAAAGAAACACCTCCGTCAACACCTAGTCACAAAGGATATGGGCTGCCCGAAATACTTTCTGGGGATTGAAATCTCTAGGAAGCCCAACTCCATGGTCCTTTCCCAACGGAAGTATGCTCTTGATCTTCTAAAGGAGGCATGATTGACTGGTGCTAAACCTGCCCGTTGTCCCATGGCTGCTGGAGAAGACAAAACTTGGACAGATGACTCTCCTCTTCTATCCGATCTTACGAGGTACCGGCGTCTGGTTGGCAAACTCATTTATCTCACGGTAACCAGACCCGACATATCTTATGTTGTTGGCAAGGTGAGCCAGTTCATGCAAGCTCCTAGGGAGTGTCATCTACAATCTGCCCTGAGGATATTGGAGTATATTAAAGCAGCACCTGGGAAAGGACTCTTTTTTTAGAAAAATGGTCACTTAAGGGTTGAAGCATACTCAGATTCGAGCTATGCTGATGACAAAGGTGACCGCAAGTCAACATCAGGTTTCTGCACATTTGTTGGAGGCAATCTTGTGAGTTGGAAGAGTAAGAAAAACGTCTGTGGTCTCCAGGTCTAGTGCAGAAGCGGAATATCACAGTATGGCGTCAACCACGTGTGATTTGAAATGGTTACGGGCTCTCGTGGCTTGACTTAGGAGAGGTCTACAACTATCCTCTTCCTATGTTCTGTGATAACAAAGCTGCGATATACATCTCCAAAAATCCGGTCTTTCATGAGAGAACAAAACACATAGAAGTCGACTGTCATTTTATTCGGGAAGAGATCTTGAAGAAACAGATTTGTACTCCGTTCGTCACTTCCTACAACGAGTTGGCGGACGTCTTCACCAAGCCGGTGTCCGTTTTCTTTTTCCACATTTGCGACAAGCTGGGCATGATTGATATCTATGCTCCAGCTTGAGGGGAGTGTTGAAGTATGGAGGTCGGGCGGTCTGTTGCTATGCGGAGATCGGGCGGTCTGGCGGTTTATCTCGCCGGCCTATCTACCGGGTTGTTGTTGTTTGGTGTTCCAGCGGTCCGACGGCTTGTCTCAGACGGCTTGGAGACCTGGCGGTCTAGCGGTCTCCTGTGGCGGCTTGTTCTCTACGGCGCTTATGCTCTCCTCCTGTTGTTGTCGGACGGTTAGCCGGCTTGTCTAACCGCACGACCTGTCCAGTTTGTCTTTTTGTAAAGCCGCATATACTTATAAATTTTTAGTCCCACATTGCTTAATTGTAATCTCTCTCATCTCCTCCATTCTATAAAAGGGAGGATATACCATTGTAATTGATACCTTTTTTGGATACTAAAATTTGCATTACTCCAAATTTTCGGTCTGCTTTTTCTTATTCAAACAACCCATTTCCCAACTAGATATCAAGAATTTCTTTCTCTATGGTGATCTTCAGGAGGATGTCTACATGGAGCAACCTCCTGGGTATGTTGCTCCGGGGGAGACACGGGTATGCAGGCTGAAGAAGGCCATCTATGGCCTAAAGCAAAGCCCTCGGGCTTGGTTTGACAAGTTTAGCGGCATTATGGTAGCCGTGGGTTTTACTAGAAGTTCTGTCAATCACTCATTATCCATTCACAAAATCTCCCTGGGTCTAGTGGTTCTTGTCGTACATGTGGATGATATTCTTCTCACTGGAGATGACCAAGCTGGGGTAGTCTTGACAAAGAAACATCTTCGTCAACATCTAGTCACGAAGGATATGAGCTCCTCAAAATACTTTCTGGGAATAAAAATCTGTCGAAATCTCAACTCCTTGGTCCTCTCCCAACGTAAGTATGCTCTTGATCTTCTAAAAGAGACAGGGTTGAATGGGGCTAAACCTGCCCGATGACCCATGGCTACTAGAGAAGATAAAACCTAGACAGATGACTTGCCTCCTCTATCAGATGTTACGAGGTATAAGCATCTGGTCGGCAAACTCATTTATCTCACGGTAACCAGACCCGACATCTCCTACGCTATAGGTAAGGTTAGCCAGTTCATGCAAGCTCCTAGGGAGTGTCATCTACAGTCTGCCCTGAGGATATTGAAATATATTAATGCGGCACCAGGTAAAGGACAACTGTTTCGTAAGAATGGTCATTTAAAGGTTGAAGCGTACTCGTATTCTAGCTATGCTGATGATAAATGAGATCGCAAGCCCACATCGAGCTTTTGCACATTTGTGCGGGGAAACCTTGTGAGCTGGAAGAGCAAGAAACAGTCGATCATCTCCAGGTCTAGTGTCGAAGCTGAATATCGGAGTATGGTGTCAACCACTTGTGAGTTAAAGTGGTTGCGGGCTCTCATGATGGACTTAGGAGAAATCTACAATCATCATCTGCCTATGTTCTGCGACAACAAGGTCGCTATATGTATCTCGAAAAATCCGGTATTTGATGAGAGAATAAATCACATCGAAGTTGACTGTCATTTCATTAGAGAAGAGATCTTAAAGAAACAGATTTGCACTCCATGCGTTACTTCAAACAACGAGTTGACAGATATCTTCACCAAGCCTGTATCTGCTTCTATTTTTTCACATTTACGACAAGCTGGGCATAATTGATATATATGCTCCAGCTTGAGGGGGAGTGTTACAGTATGGAGACCAGGCGGTTTGGAGACCGGGCGGTCTGGCGGTTTCTCTCTGGCGGCTTGATAGCCGAGCGGTCTGGCGGATTCTCTCAAGTGGCTTAGTAGACGGGTAGTCTAGCATTCTCCTCTGTTGCAGTATGGAGACCGGGCGGTTTGACGACTTGACTCTGGCGGTTTGGAGACCGGGCGGTCTGGCGGCTTCTCTCCAGCGGCTTGTCATTATGGGCGGGCGGTTAGCCTTCTCATCTAACCGCGAGACCTGTGTGATCTGGTTTTGTCTATTCGTTAGTCACTGTAAATGTATTTAGTCCTACATTACTTATTTGTAATCTCTCTCTTCTTCTCAATTCTATAAAAGGGAGGTTATACCTTTGTAATAGATACAATTTTGGAAATAAAAAACTCTGTTATTGTCCAATTTTTGGCTTCTCTTTTTCTATCCGCACAACCGGGTACTACATAAGGTTTGTGGAAAACTCTTCGTGAATAGCATTACCCCTCACTTCTCTTACTTGTAAGGATTGGAAGTCTGTGTGGACGCTGGAATGCGCCCGAGCATTTGAGACCTTAAAGAAAAGGTTAATGTCTGCTCCGATCCTAAGTCTTTTTGGTGGAACTGATGGATTTCAGATTTTCAGTGATGCGTCAGGATGCTATTTAGGTTGCGTGCTTGTGCAACATGACAGCGTGATAGCTCATGAGTCTAGAAAGTTGAAGCCTCATGAGAGGAATTACCTCATCCATGACTTGGAGCTGACTGTCGTAATCTTTGCGTTAAAGTTGTGGCGGCACTACGTATATAGTACGAAGGTAGAGATCTTAACGAATCACAAAAACCTAAAGTATATTTTGGATCAAAAAGACTTGAACATGCACCAGCGCATGTGGGTCGAGTTCCTTGTGTACAACCCCGTATTCGCAGGTTTTTGGTTTTAAGCTTTTTGAGTGGTTTGAGCTCTTGGTGGCCAATTTAGGCCTAGCCTCTCGGAATATACTATTAGGGGAGGAAAAATTGCCTTTCTTTTCCCCTTTGCCTTTTTCTGGGAGGGGCGGGGGGGTATGGCAAGTTGACCGACACCCGCCGGCCCGTCTGGCTAAGCGCCAAGGTAGGAGCTGCGAGACCGGCGGGAGGCCAGGGTTCTCGCTCTGCCCCCGCGGCCTGGCGGGGCGAGGTGGGGGCGGCAAGACCGGCGGGAGGCCGGGTTCTCGCCCTGCCCCCGCGGCCTGGCGAGGCGAGGCGGGGCGAGACCGGCGGGAGGCCGGGTTCTCGCCCTACCCCCGCGTCCTGGCGGGGTGAGGCGGGGTGAGACCGGCGGGAGGCCGGGTTTTCTGACCCTGCCCCCCGCGGCCTGGCGGGGCGAGGCGGCGAGGCGGCGAGACCGGCGGGAGGCCGGGTTCTCGCCCTGCCCCCGCGCCTGGCAGGGCGAGGCGGGGCGAGACCGGCGGGAGGCAGGGTTCTCGCCCTGCCCCCGCGGCCTGGCGGGGCGAGGCGGGGCGAGACTGGCGGGAGGCCGGGGTTCTCGCCCTGCCCCCGCGGCCTGGCGGGGCGAGGCTGGGCAAGACCGTCGGCAGGAGCCGGGTTCTCACCCTGCCCCGCGGCCTGGCGGGGCGAGACTAGAAGAGGCCAGGTTCTCGCCCTGCCCCCGCGATCTGGCGGGGGGAGATCGGCCGGGAGCCGGGGTCTCGCCCGCGTCCCTTGTCCCCAGCCTGTCTCGGGTGTCCGGGAAGGTGGGGGGGGGGGGGGGTATGGCTTTCCTGCCCTTGGACCTCATTGAAACCTTGTCGTTACCGTTTTACCCTCGGGTGGAATTCTTCTTTACCCCCGGTGTGGCTGTTTCCTATTGGCCCGAGGCATATTTGGCGTAGGGGTATTGTTGACTTTTTGGTCCATGGGTTGGAAAAACTATAAATAGACTCTTAGGGGTGCTTTGGAGGAGATCACTTCTCCACTCTCTCTTCATCCTTCAAGGCACCCTAGCTCTGCATTGGCTAGGGAGGGGGAGACTTCAAAGGTCTTCCGGGTATGAGGTGGGACCTCTGCGCTAAAGCCGAGGGTTTGTTCCTAGTTTCCTAAGTATTTGGTCCGTGACGTTCCCCCGAGTGTAGTAGGTGTGAGGTCACCCCTCTTTTGGGACCCCGAACTCCACGAGAGACCAAGTTTTTGGTTTCAACACCTTGGGTACTATTACATAGCGATTCAGTACACGCCAGGCAAGGCCAACGTGGTGGCCGATGTCTTAAGTAGGAAATATTTTGGTCAAGGGAACTAGATTGAAGCTCATGATGAGCGGTTGGTACGAGACTTTGAGTCTCTTGGCATTGTTTGTGTGGCTAGAAAAGAGTCTAGCGTGACATAGTTGAACTAGATAGAGTTGCAGTGCGACTTGTCTGATCGTATTCGGGAGGCAACCAGTGTGGATGCAGAGTTTCAAACATTAATGGTAGAAGCTCAGAAAGGCGAGGGCAGTACCTTGGAGATGGTTGATGGGATCTTAAAGAAGAGTGGAAGGTAGGTTTGTGTACGGTAGTTCGGCAAGCTCCGTGAGGAGTTGATGTTTGAGGTCCACGTTTTGAAGTACTCCATTCACCGGGCAGTACGAATATGTTATTGGATCTGAAGAAATCCTTTTTGTGGCCTGAGATAAAGCGGGATGTAGCTTTGTATGTGAGCCTATGCCAGACTTGCGCCTTAGTGAAGGCTGAGTGCTAGAGGCCGGGTGGGTTCCTAAAACTCCCTCCTATTCCTAAGTGAAAATTTGACAACATATTCATGGACTTTATGCATGGTTTACCTCGATTGTCGCAGGGTAACAATATGATTGGGTGATTGCTGATTGCCTGAACAAGGTGGCTCACTTCATTCTGAACCGAAAGGAAGATTGTGCGGAGAAGCTAGTGGAGCTCTATGTTCTAAACATTGTACGCTTGTATGAGATTCCAAGGAGTATCATCAGCGATCGAGATGGACGGTTCACGTACAAAGATTAGAGGTTAGTATAGAAGAGCTTGGGCACCAAGCTTAAGTTTAGCACAACGTTCCATCCACAGACTGATGGTCAAACAGAGAGTACAAATCGTACTTTGGAAGACATGTTGAGGAAGTGAGCTCTTGATTTTGGCAGGAGATGGGAAGACCACCTTTTTATGGTTGAGATTGCCTACAATAATAACTTCCAAGCAAGCATTCAAATGACCCCGTATGAAGCATTGTATGGTAAGCGGTGTCAAACACCGATGTCTTAAATAAAAGTGAGAGACACCTAACTTTTGGGAAAAGAGGCAATGATAGATGCTTGTGAGTTAGTTCAGACGATCCAGGAGCGCATGAAAGTTGCTCAGGATCGGCAAGTAAAATATTTTAATGCATGTCACAAACATGTGGAATTTGTAGTGGGCAATATGGTTTACTTGAAGATCAAGCCGTTCAAAGGCGTTTCACAGATTCGGCGGCTCAATAAATTGAGTCTGAGGTATTTGGGTCTGTTCGAAGTTATAGAGCGCATAGGTGGATCAACATATCAGTTGGCGTTGCCCTAAGAGCTGATTGGACTACACGATGTTTTGTATGTCTCAGTGTTGAGAAAAGTCTTAATGGAGTCGTGTGATGTGGTCAAGTTAGCGACATTATCAGTGGCAGCAGATTTGTGGACGACGGTTCATTCGATTTTCGTGGAGGATTCAGAGATTCAGTGTTTGTGGAATAAAGAAGTCAAGCTCGTGAAAGTATGTTGGGAAAACTGCGGGCAAGCCGAGTTCTCTTGGGAGTACGAGCAAACAATGGGAGAAAACTTCCCAAAACTGTTTGCTTAATGTGCGTTTTGAGGTTTTGTAGCACTGTAAATTTCGAGGACAAAATTTTTCTTCGGGGGGGGGGGGGGGGGGGGGTGGGTGGGTGTTGTAACACCCCAAAATTTTTACTCTGTTTTGGAATGTTGGGAGTGTTAGGATAAGTGTTATTTCTCATGGAGCTGAGTCAGCCTGTGTGGAGCCGAGTCAGCCTGTGTGGCGTCGAGTCATCCTATGTGGAGCCGATTCAGCCTGTGTGGCGTCGAGTCAGCCTGTGTGGCGTCGAGTCAGCCTGTGTGGTGTCGAGTCAGCCTGTGTGGCGTCGAGTCAGCCTGTGTGGCGTCGAGTCAGCCTGTGTGGCGTCGAGTCAGCCTGTGTGGCGTCGAGTCAGCCTGTGTGGCGTCGAGTCAGCCTGTGTGGCGTCGAGTCAGCTTGTGTGATGTCGAGTCAGCCTGTGTGGCGTCGAGTCAACCTATGTGGCATCGAGTCAACCAGTTTGGCTTCGTGTTCACTCGACGCCGCAGGTCAAATAGCTGTTTTAAAGGCGTGTGCGAACCTGTTTCGTAAATAAACTTTTTCTGGGCATCCGATCTTCTTGGAACTTTGTCACAACCAACATTTTCACAGTATTAAAATACTATCAGAGTATGAGAAAATAAGTGATTGTGATGCCACGCCGTACAGGAGACAACTGCAGACGTTCAAGCAATCATATCCTTTAGTTTATTTTATATAAAGACACACGAATTATGTTTTAAAACATATGCTATATTTTATAGGTTTTACTGATCGTGTCCCTCGGTTTAGTGGATCAACTAGTCCACAAGTGAGAAAGTATAAGTTTACGCAGAGGAAAAAGTACTTAGTTAAATTCATTTATAATCCTACATGAGTGTAGAGACTCAACAAAGTGTGCAAGGTATATGTGACTTTTAAATTTAATATAAGTAAAAAAGGTAGTTGTATGACCCTTAAAATAGAATGAATATCAGTTAAAATAAATGTTATGTAACTACGCCAGAATGCAATTTTTTATATTTAAAAATACCTAACATGCATTCTAACATAAATCTTTCCAGAGAGCAAACATGTAACTAACGGCAAGTAACAACAGTAAAACTAGCAAGTAGTCAAACATCAGAAACTAACACTATGAGCGTCAATAGACTGACACGAACCCATATGATACAAGTCTAATCTGAAATAAAGAGATAGCTACCTCACTATACTGAGGAGGAAAAACAAACAACAACAACTAATCGCAGCTCTGAAAATCACGAACTCTACCAGTCAATCATGCTACTGCTCTGAACCTGAGACATTCAAAAGAAGAACACATCAGTAATAAGTCGCAAACAGTGGTAAAAGAAGTCAAGCAGGAATAACAAATCTCCAAGTAGACGAGAACCAAACGAGCAAACTAGCAGTAAAACGTCAGTACTAGAGGAAAAAACCAACAAAGAAGTAAAACTAGCTATGTAGTTTTAACCAAGCGATCTCAGTACCAAACACCCCAAAAAGTTGTATATTTACCTATATCTTATCAGATATCGTATTACAATTCAAATTTAAATGAGACTGATCTGCTCAATAAGGGCATCAAAATACCGGACAAGCCTGGGTGTATGATTCACAAACAAGAAAGGTACTGTGTCGAGGAAGTAACCACGACGCACACAGACCCAACAACCATGACACTATGCCGAGGGAGTAACTCCAACACGCACAACCCAACAAATCTTCTATATATATGATTATGAACATCACGTTATAAATTTCTAAATTATGCATTCGGTAACAGACTTAAACCAAAATCATGACACGCGATGGACACGACGACACAAATAGCCCGGCAAGACTCACATGCCTTTACAACGATGATTTCCAAGTCAAACTGTGTGCGCCAAAACATTCACAATACTTACGATGCTCACTATGAAACAAGTATTTTACGTGCTCGAAACAACGCGACAATCCAAACGACACGACAAACAAACGACTCGACTAACAAACAACACGTAAAAAAAACGACACGACGAACACACGATAATGAAAGGGACAAACGCTCGACGAAATAGACTTACTAAAAACCTAACAATCAGAGGTAAACACAATGGAAGAAAAGCAAACAAGACCACCACTTGCCTCGATTTTTCCCGGAATTGTCCTGTGAATCACTCCACGTCGCAGATCGGTCCAAGCGAAGGCGCGGGAAGGCGAAACCTACGAAGAGTTGGCCAAAACGACGGTTAGGGCCTAAAATCCTAACGCTAAAAAGTTCATGAAACGGACAAATCTTACAGTGCACACGTAGCTCTCGTCGAGAGCTTTCCGGATCTTTTCTCTGGCGAGTATTTCGTTCACCGGAGCTCCGGCGGGGGCTATCGGAAAAGTTTCTGAATTGCTCTGTTTTGGAGAATGAATGGGGGTGGGGGGGGCCGCCGGGTTCCACTCCGGTATGAGGGGGAAAAGGGGGAGGGAAGAGAGAAAAAGAGGGGGAGGAGAGGGAAAGGGGGGTGAGAGAAAAAGAAAGAAGAGGGAAAGGAAGAAAAAAATGGGGGGGGGGGGGGGGGAAGAAAGAGAGAAGAGAGAAAAAAAAAAGTAAGGGAGGATGTTATAATCATGGTTCATTAAGAACAAGATTGCATGTGACTTTCGGGGGAACACTCATGATTTTATGGCACACGCGAGATTTAGGCTTTGTTTGGGAGAACTTATTTTCAGCGGTCAAGCGGTTACAACCGCATGCACCGACCCGATCAGAAAGAAACCAGATCGGGCCATTCAAAAAGTATTAGGGTTCTAACTTGAATTTTGGAACCGTAATTAACATTGATCTGGATGCAGTCCTTTGAACAGAACCAAAACCAAAACTGCTTGATTTTGAACTTCATTTGGATTACCTTAAAAAGTTCCCAAAGTTAATAAGGAAGCTCTTTGTGACAATCATTTGCAATACATTAGCTATTGCACGCAGGCGCACACAATCAATTGTCGCTACATTTTCTGTCAAATTGTACACTCAACTTATAGGCGATGGTGAGGAGTGTGGTCACGCCCTAGAGATAGCGACACCGCCCTAGCCGCGCGATAGCAAAACACCGTCCGCCGAGTCCGCAAGGACTTAGCGGGATACCAAGG